>CM049311.1:82179720-82779720 GCA_026874595.1 Sipunculus nudus | reverse complement strand
GAAAGAATGGTTTTGACCAATCAGATGTGCTTGTCAGAAAGGTCTTAACCAATTGGACATTGTGAGAAAGATCTTGACCATTAAGGCCAAATTTAAAGAATGGCCCTGACCAATCAGATGTGCCTTGTGAAATGGGTTTGACCAATAAGATATGCTTTGAGATGATGGTCTTTACAAGTTACGTGTCCAGCAATTTAAACGACTTAAAGTTAAACAATATGGTTCTATTTCTTTTTCAAATATAATCTTAAGGCATGCAGTGCAGCTAAAGCATGTAATCAAAGAGCTCAGTGCTGATAACAATAACATCAGCAGGTGGCGTTCCCCTAAAATAAGGTTTTATCGATGATGATGTACATGCACAGCATCTGAGAATTACTCAAAATGAATAAAAAATTTACATTAAAACAACCGCCTCACTGTAGAGTTCCATACCCTGGGTATGTCTGAGCACATATACACACACAAACAAATCTGTGTCCAGGCTCTATCATGTCTGTGCAGCAATAAAGTAAATTCTAGAATATAAATTCGAAATATCCCCTGACTGCACATGATGAATTCCCACAACCCCATTCAAGTGAAACTGCACAGAATACACAAAGCTGTGTGCATTAATGGTCTTCATATTTCTGTTCTCAAGGTAACATAATGCACTTTCTCTATTCAAAAGGGTTTTAAGATAAATGTGACATTTTGTTGAAAAGATTATAACAAGACTGGTTAAACTTGCATTCACACTCAGGGTTATTATATGACTGGTGATACTGTGTCACCCAGGTTATAACTGTTCTCTTGGTTCACAGGTGTTCAGACATGGCTGATAACAATGTTCACAGGATTTTTGAGCCAACTAGTTACATGGTGTTCCCTAGTTTTATAATACAATGAATAACACAGTTTTCACGGGGGGTTATAACATGGCTGATCACACAGTGTTCACAGAGGTTACAGCATAGCTGATCATACAGTGTTCACAGAGGTTACAGCATGGATGATCACAGTGTTCACAGAGGTTACAGCATAGCTGATCACAGTGTTCAAAGAGGTTATAGCATGGCTGATCATACAGTGTTCACAGAGGTTATAGCATGGCTGATCATACAGTGTTCACAGAGGTTATAGCATAGCTGATCACAGTGTTCAGAGGTTATAACATAGCTGATCACACAGTGTTCACAGAGGTTACAGCATAGCTGATCACAGTGTTCACAGAGGTTATAGCATGGCTGATCAGACAGTGTTCACAGAGGTTATAGCATGGCTGATCACAGTGTTCACAGGGGTTATAACATGGCTGATCACACAGTGTTCACAGAGTTTACAGCATAGCTGATCACACAGTGTTCACAGAGGTTACAGCATAGCTGATCACACAGTGTTCACAGAGGTTACAGCATAGCTGATCACACAGTGTTCACAGAGGTTACAGCATAGCTGATCACAGTGTTCACAGGGGTTATAACATAGTTGATCACACAGTGTTCAAAGAGGTTACAGCATAGCTGATCACAGTGTTCACAGGGGTTATAACATAGCTGATCACACAGTGTTCACAGAGGTTACAGCATAGTTGATCACAGTGTTCACATGGGTTATAACATAGCTGATCAGACAGTGTTCACAGAGGTTACAGCATAGCTGATCACACAGTGTTCACAGAGGTTACAGCATAGCTGATCACACAGTGTTCACAGAGGTTACAGCATAGCTGATCACAGTGTTCACAGAGGTTATAGCATGGCTGATCACACAGTGTTCACAGAGGTTATAGCATGGCTGATCCCAGTGTTCACAGGGGTTATAACATGGCTGATCACACAGTGTTCACAAAGGTTACATCATAGCTGATCACACAGTGTTCACAGAGGTTACAGCATAGCTGATCACACAGTGTTCACAGAGGTTACAGCATAGCTGATCACACAGTGTTCACAGAGGTTACAGCATAGCTGATCACACAGTGTTCACAGAGGTTACAGCATTGCTGATCACAGTGTTCACAGGGGTTATAACATAGCTGATCACACAGTGTTCACAGAGGTTACAGCATAGCTGATCACACAGTGTTCACAGAGGTTACAGCATAGCTGATCACACAGTGTTCACAGAGGTTACAGCATAGCTGATCACAGTGTTCACAGAGGTTATAGCATGGCTGATCACACAGTGTTCACAGAGGTTATAGCATGGCTGATCCCAGTGTTCACAGGGGTTATAACATGGCTGATCACACAGTGTTCACAAAGGTTACATCATAGCTGATCACACAGTGTTCACAGAGGTTACAGCATAGCTGATCACACAGTGTTCACAGAGGTTACAGCATAGCTGATCACACAGTGTTCACAGAGGTTACAGCATAGCTGATCACACAGTGTTCACAGAGGTTACAGCATAGCTGATCACAGTGTTCACAGGGGTTATAACATAGCTGATCACACAGTGTTCACAGAGGTTACAGCATAGCTGATCACACAGTGTTCACAGAGGTTACAGCATAGCTGATCACACAGTGTTCACAGAGGTTACAGCATAGCTGATCACAGTGTTCACAGAGGTTATAGCATGGCTGATCACACAGTGTTCACAGAGGTTATAGCATGGCTGATCACAGTGTTCACAGGGGTTATAACATGGCTGATCACACAGTGTTCACAAAGGTTACAGCATAGCTGATCACACAGTGTTCACAGAGGTTACAGCATAGCTGATCACACAGTGTTCACAGAGGTTACAGCATAGCTGATCACACAGTGTTCACAGAGGTTACAGCATAGCTGATCACAGTGTTCACAGGGGTTATAACATAGCTGATCACACAGTGTTCACAGAGGTTACAGCATAGCTGATCACAGTGTTCACAGGGGTTATAACATAGCTGATCACACAGTGTTCACAGAGGTTACAGCATAGCTGATCACAGTGTTCACAGAGGTTACAGCATGGCTGATCACACAGTGTTCACAGAGCATGGCTGATCACAGTGTTCACAGAGGTTATAGCATGGCTGATCACACAGTGTTCACAGAGGTTATAGCATGGCTGTTCACAGGGGTTATAACATGGCTGATCACACAGTGTTCACAGAGGTTACAGCATAGCTGATCACAGTGTTCACAGAGGTTACAGCATGGCTGATCACACACGTGTTCACAGAGATTATAGCATAGCTAATCACAGTGTTCACAGGGGTTATAACATGGCTGATCACACAATGTTCACAGGGGTTATAACATGGCTGATCACACAGTGTTCACAGAGGATACAGCATAGCTGATCACAGTGTTCACAGAGGTTATAGCATGGCTGATCACACACGTGTTCACAGAGATTATAGCATAGCTAATCAAAGTGTTCACAGGGGTTATAACATGGCTGATCACACAATGTTCACAAGTGTGATAACATGGCTGATCACACTGTGATCTGAAGGTTGGGGGGGGGGGGGGGAGACATCATGATGGACTCTCACACAAGAGTTCATACACCCCCTAGAGATATGAAATATTACAACTTTATCATGCCATAACTTTCAAAAATTCAAATGACAAACTGATTGAAAGATTTTTTTCAAACAGTCTGAAAATATAAATTTATATTTTTTACCATCTATGAATTTTTCAGGACAAAGTTCACAGTTTAAAACTGATTATATTATGGTGTACAAACACTGTGGTAGGCAAAACAGAAACCCCTGTCCAGCTGTTTTTCACAGTAATGTATTTATTTAGTTTATATAGTAAACAAAAACTCAGCTGATACAAAAGGTGGCTTGCTATTTATTAAATAAATATATTTATGTAAGAATCTGCCACCCCCAATGCAACAGGGCGAAATGTGTAGGATGAAGTGAACAGGGTAATTTAGTCCATTCAAACATGTTCGACAAGAATTGTTTCAAGGCAAATTACACAAACATTTGTTGTTTTTATCAGTAGGACTTCACAGAATTTTATTTTGGAAGCACATGCAAGTGAAAGGAAAACAGAAGGAACTTCCATGTAATGTAACAAATTTTGTGTCAAATTTAAAGTTTGACAGTTGTCCAAGCCGTCCCACACTGCCTGACTGGAAGAGGTCGTTTTGAGTAGAAACAATCTTAGGGGGAAGGGTGGGTGATGACTTGTCTTTTACTTTGCAAAAAACCATGCTTTCCTCTGAAGTAACACGACTAGTTCTTTTTTTTCAGTATAGTGGGAAGACATAACAAAGGAAGCATATGTGTCCTATGCAAATATGAAAGATGACACCACTGTGTTGTCATCGGTGTGTCCTGTTGATAGATCTAGTTTCAGGACAGTAGGTTCAGCGGTCAATGACAGGTGGCAATACAATAAATCTGTTAGGTCATACACAATTATAAATTCACTGCATGCATTTCATACAAGGGAGAGTATTACAATTCTTGTCTGTTTACCCCCCTCCAAAAAATGGATGTTTCAGTGCATTAAACTTATCTATCACTTGAAAATCAGTTGGATAGGGATAATGGAATGAACAGCAGCATACATGACTTTGGTCTGGGGTATACAATACTTTACAGCCATACTGCTCGCCTCATGAATTAACATTATTAATACCACTGTACTGGGAATACAATTATACAGTCATACTAGGGCTAAATTCACCAGCAAGTCTTACATAATAGCCACACAAAAACATCTGAAGAAAGTGTATGAGGTCTAGTTCTGTCTCAAGTGCACACATAAGGAAACTTTGGTTACAATTGTATCAGCTTTGTTATGAAAGTGTGCATTTAATGCAAAAAAACAAAGTAGATCTTGGTACAAAACTCTTGATTATATAATACCCTAGATTGAAAAACAGCCTTCCTTATCAAACTGTCCCAATAAGGGTCCAAGTCATGGACTTTTGACACAGTGAGTCTCTATGACTGGTACCAAAGGCTTGAGACAGTCTCCATGACTGGAGTCACTGGCTAGCGACACTGGGTGTCTCCATGACTGGTGTCACTGGCTTGTGACACAGTCACCATGTGATTGTGGTCACAGGCCTGTGACACGGTATCCACGACTTGAGCGACATCCCTGTGACACTGAGAATCTTCATGACTGTAAACACAGACTTGTGAAACAGTGTTTCTGATAAGAGCCACTGGCTTGAGACAGTCTCTGTGACTGGAGCCACCGACTTGTGACACTATTGCTATATGACTGTAGTCACAGGCTTCTGACAGTCTCTCTGACTGGAGCCACTGGCTTGTGACATTATCATTATGCAACTGTAGTCACAGGTTGTGACATTGTGTTTCCAAGAATGGCGTCACAGGAATGATACACAGTCTCAGTGACTGGAGTCACTTGCCTGTGAATCTGACTGAAATGGGAGTCCTCAGTTGGCTCATGTACTGCAGTGACACAGTCTGGGACCCGGGCAAACAGCACAGCTTGTCATTCCTTAAGAAGACCATTTCATCTGTGACAGTTGTGACTCGGTGGTGAGGTAGGCTTGATGATGGCGGTGCTTTCACCACTCTTGTGGTGTCAAATGCTGTGCACATACGGAGAAGCGTTTGAGGGTTGAATTTCTTTGGCAAAAGGAGTCAGTCCATCACAATATTGTACATTTCCTTTTTCGCTTACTGCTGTTTTTCTGTGGCGGCCTTTCTTCTGCTTTGAATTTTCTGTGAAGAAAAAAAAAATATCAAATTAAATAAGGATAAACTCCGAATGTAGACAGGCAGAAGTAGATGTTTAATTTTCATTATAAATATGGAAACCTTTTCTTTAATTTGAAAGTTTTGGTACAGCCTTTTATTGTGCTTTTCCTCTGCTGATCAAACAAAATGACCATACAGCCTTAGATGTACATGTGATTATTGTCATTTATTACACATAAGTCTAACATTTTACATAATATGATCAAATAATCAACTGAATAATTCAAAAGTAAAATGCAATATAATAGTTCCAAGGCTCTGTGCTTTGTTTCTGCTAAATATATGCAATAAGGAGATTTGGTTTGAGCTCTATTCTTTACATTTATTTACTCTTAAGGTTCTTAATCATTCTACAAGAGCTATGCAAGAGTGCATAATGTTCTTGCTGTAGTCTGCATTGTCGAAACTCTTTAAATATATGCAAATTTACCCCAGATTAGGTCTATGGTGAGATACTTCACTGGTAAACATATATAATGAGTTCCATCAAAATCATTAAATTCCTGAAAGTAAACACAGCAATACCTAATGTCTGGTGACGTCTGACCTCATTAAAATATGCACAGATTTTGCTGAGAATCAAACTAAGGTCAGATAATTTATTGGGAAATATTCATAATGAGCTTTATCTAAATCAATCAAAATCCTGGTAAGTTGCAACAGAGATACCATGAAGAAGTCTTGTGACTTCTGACCTCATAAAATATTCAAAGATTGGATTGAGTATAAAATACAAGGGAGGAACTATATTGGTATACATTTATAGTGAGCTTTATGAAAATCCATCAAATTCATGTCTGGTGGGTTTCCATAACAACACTGGATCATAGACAGACATGCATATAACCAGTTGTAAAACAAGTATATGAAGCTAGAGCTTAGGGTTAATCATATATTTGCAGTTCCATACAATGATTTTTTTATTAAACTTCAGTTCAAATTCAATTTTATTCAAAGGCTGAAGAGAATATTAATTCCAATTCATTTTTTCTTCATTTCACATTCTATTTGCAATTTTAAAAACTGCAGTGGAATGATAAGATATTTTACTGGCAATTGTGATACATAAAATTCAGGAAGATGGATTAAGCAACATTTCATTTGCTAACTATGTACCTAATGACATCAGCTTTACACATTTCTTTATGGGTTTAGTCAAACACTACATGGCTGATAGCAAAATGGAATAATCCAAGGCAACTTCTAATAGGAAATTGTAAAAGCTGGACCATTTGTTCACCAAATGAGCTCATTTCTTCTGAGCAGGTGAGGATCATTTCTGATTCATTTCAACTTAATTTCTTTCAGTTACATTCAATTTTCCCTTCCATATCAAATCAATTCATTATTGAAGTCAGGCCTGCATGTGGCATGTGGCCCAGGGAGCTCAGCTGAACATGGTGGATGCAATGTAATCTGGATATTCAGTAAAGTTATGAGGTCTCATTCAGTCCGCTCTGTTATCCTGGTCTTCAATTGCTTACAAGGTTTGAAATAGTGTAGTACCGTAAAATCTCCACTTAAAACCGCACTTCCGATTAAAACCGCAAACAGACTTCGCCGAAATTCCAGGTGAGACATTGTGAGGGGCTCAAATACTAAGAACCCCCCTTTGAAACCGCACCAACTTTCGCTACGGAATGATTTGACATAAGACACAATCAAGCTGTCATCTAGAAATGAACACGCGTAGGTTGTGACTCGGCCATTCCTGTCCACTTTAAAATTCCTTGGGCATTTTATTTAAACACATCGTAACACTTTTGCATGGTCACTCAAGCATGAAGTTTGGGAAGAAGTAAGGGCCGATGAACCTCCGCCTGTTTATACAGATTTTATATTCCGTGTCGTATTTTTGTTTGCTACTGATTTGTCATTATATTTTGGGAAAAAAATCTTCTGCTGATCCATATCAAGTCACTGTATATTTTAATTCTAAAAATAATAGTTTGAAATCTTAACTTTTGATGAAAATTTCATTTTCTGGAATTACTATGAAGATTCAAATCATTTTCATACCGGTTACTTCGGTATTATCATCGTCACATCGTACGTTGACATCGCTCCATGCCACAATTTGCTGGCGCGTTTGAAAACATCGCTGGTCAACTTAACTAAATATCAAAGTAACTGAAGTTACCTTGTCGAGATACGCACGTATAGGAAACCAGACGCTTGATAACGAGTGATTTTAAGGTAAAATTAAAGTGGCCAGTCGGTGTAAGCAAGTTTTTTTCCTGAAGAAAGTTTCCGTGTGTGGAGCCATTTTGTCAAGGCAGTGTTCGCACAAAGCACGCTGGGACGAAATAGGTGGCTGTTCTGTTTACCACCCACCGCGTACAGCCGTTCAAAATATTCTTAGCAGAATACCGGGGCGTTTCAGCACATGGCGGCACTCAAACTTGATTTTAAAACGATCGTCTGCCATTGTGAGACTCCTTACAATGTCAGCTTTTTATTCATTTAACGTTTTAAACAAATAATCATTGCTAAATAATGCCGCAAATGGGTTTAAAGTAGGCTTTTATTTCAATTTTGCTTGACCATGCCCAACGAAGTGGGCCGCTGTGTGTTACAGCAGGGTTGTTGTTAGCCCTAGCGACCGTCCTCTCTTACTACGCTACGCTGTGCGAGAGCCCTAGAAGATGATTTGACGAAGCTGGAGACATTCCACAATACAATTAAATTCTTATATTTCGTCGGAAAAAGTTGATTCGTTAAGAATTAAAGATATTCTTATCAAATACGCATAAAACATACCAAATAGACAGTGTTTGTCCACTTTAAATGTTGATTAGAAGAATATGTATTATCCTGATAAACGGTGATACACGGGGAACGATGTTCGTCTGGGTTTTTTTCCCCAGCCACGGCTGGCCGGCAGCCGCCTGTGTAACCAGTGGTAACGGGCCGTGTTGGCTCAGCGAGCAAAGGTCACGCAGTTCATTGTTTCAAATTCTGAGACAGTTTCAAGCGCAAGGGTTGCAAAGTTTTAAAAGTGAGTCTTGTTTACATACTAAAACATAATATTTAGCTGAATTTCTTGGTCATTCAATTTAAGTTCTATATCTCCCTTAGATTACGTAAAGTTTCCTTGTCATAAACGCACTATTTGATTTTACACGATTTTTTTCCGACAAGGGTTTGAAGTTCGCCAGTTTACTCTGAACCTTTTTATGTGGCGGTATCCAGGTCCTGGATACCGCCGCATTTAATGCAGTTAGGGTGTTGTAAACGTATTATTTGGTGACAATTACCAAGATTTTATAACAAGTTATATATCACACGAAAACTAATCAGCAATATTTAATTTATAAATAACAAATAATCGTTAATAATACATTTACTCACGGCTCCCATGCATGCGAGACTGCTGCTAAGAACGGCCTTCGAAAGTTGCAATATTATCGCCCACTCGCCGGCCCAAAAACGATGTCTGTCAGGAAGATATTCAGGAAACCCTTCTAGTATAAACCGCACAGTGCTTTCAGGAAATCAACCTGATTTCAAGATTTTGAATTTCTTGATTAAACCGCGGTTTTAAGTGGAGATTTTACGGTAGTCAAGTCCACACCATTTCAGTCCGAGTTCAAGTCTGATTCCAGGCCACTCAAGCCCAGGTCCTTGAGGTTTGAGTCCATGTCCACCTTCTTCAAGTCTGGGTCACTGGGAACTGAGTCTAATACAAATGTCCTTATAAAGCAATTTAAAACGGATGTTTCAGATTTTCATGTATTTTTTAATCAGTTCACACATGCTTTTACTATAATGGTTAATTATATTTATGGATCATGATGCTAAGCAAAGCTTGGTATATATATTGTTATTATTTTGTAGTATCCTGTTAATAGTTGGTACATTTACACAAGTTTATAAGGGAAATTTTTATTTCTACTGGACTCTAGATGGACTCGGTCTGATGTCTTGAGTCTTTACCTCCAAGTCCAAGAACCTCGAGTCCAAGTCTGAGTCCCTAAAGAAATGTACTTGAATCCTGCTTGAGTCCTACATCACTAATTTAAAAGGAGTCTTAAACAACACATTTGTAAGCAAGTACACTGACCTCACAATACGAACAAGGTCATGAAATGCCTGATCAACATTCATTCTGATTTTGGCACTGGCCTCAATGTACTTGATACTAAGCTGTTTGGCCAACTCTTCCCCTTCTGCTAATGTTATCTGTAAAAGAAAGAGAAGATTTTTCTAAGTGTGAATTTTCCATTAAAACTGTACAATATATTTTAATTGACTTCTTGTTATCATATTCATGGGATAATAAGGTGTATGAAGAAATTTACATGAACTGGGATAATCAACATTTTAATTATTTACTGATGTGAATAATATATTAAATGTTACATTTCTTGAACAGAAAAATGTCTGGACCAGTCATGCAGATTACTATATATATATATTTGGACAAAATAAGGTGTTGCTTATAATGAAATTATAGCAAAATCAACAACTGGAAATATACACAAAGAAGAAATTAAACTCAATATGGAATATAAAATCAATGAAAAATAATTTTTACTACATTATACAGTGAAAATTGTGAAATAAGACCACCTGCTGGATTGGCCTGAAGTGGTCAAAATTCACAGGTGGTCTTATTCAACAGGTCAGTAATAACCAATGTTAATGCTTGTTTCCTATTACAGATAAACTGTAGTGTATAAACAATACACTAACCATATAGTTTAAAGCACAGGAGGACAATGTATCGTACACAGAATTTTCACATTTTTCTGAACACATTTCACCACTGGGCACAGACATCCCTCAAACTCACCTCTGGGAAGAAATATTTCAATGATGTTGCATCAGATTAAGGGAAATGTTTACTTGAATTTTAATAGATGAAATATTTTGTATTCCTCCACAAACTACAGACTAATTAAAGATTAAGATCATTCCATGTTAAAATCCAGACTCCTATTTTAAGACTTGATCCTGCGAGCTATAGATATATATATATATATATATGTGTGTGTAAAATTTCAAAGAAATTGGCCAATTTATTGTGATTTGTGGTGGTGTAATAGTTAGGGTGCTAGACTTGTGACTGCAAGGTTTTTGGCTGACCTCTTTCTGTGCTAAGACACCTTGCCAAAGTCTTTAACACAAAGGTGCCCTCTCCCGACCCACAAGTAAATAGGTCCTGTTCATTGGTTAGGGTATATTTATGCCAAAGCTACAGATAGATCCAGACTGAGCTTTAGCCTGTTACCAAATCTGAAACAGTTGGCAGTCTGCCAAGCTATTTATAGATACAGACACAATCTTGGCCTGTTGGTCAATCTGTAAACAAATACTAAAAGACTTTGGCTAAAATGCTTTTTTTCAAGCTGAACTATTCACAATTTTTTTTTTTCAAAATTCAAAATGTTTAGCTTTGCTTACAGTCCTTTCATTGTTATAGGTCCAATAATCCTGCAAAAATCTAAACTTGAATAAAGGCCACCTAAAAATCATTTTTGTGCAATGTTTCAGAAGCTGAAATAAGTTTTTACAGATGAAGACTATTGCAGCCCTGAGTTTTAAATAGGCTCATAAATGGCCACAAGGCCAACTTAAGCTTTCTATGACTCTACCAAAAATCAATGAACCCAATCTGTTCTTATAAAATTGAAAGAACCCTACCCTAGGATAATTCTCATGAAAAATTTAACCATTCATCTGACAGTTTAATCATAAAACATTTATAAGCTGAAAAAGGCTAAAATTATGAGGTTTATGCCTGTAAAAAACAGGTTAATGTAGGTTATGCCACATAAACTGCAATTTCAAATATGAGTCATGTGATCAACATTTGCACACCACTAAATGATGCTAACTCCTGTTGCATCTGAGATTGTTGTGTTAGTATGCTTACTTGCCCAAATGGCTAAGTTCAAATACCTGTAACTCAGCCAAAATTTATCAAACCTAAACCATTTGAACAAACTTGAGAGAGCTCCTCTCCTGGATCATTTCTGTGAAATAATGAACAATTTGGCTGAACAATTTTAGAGAAGAAGATTTTCAAGGTTTATCAATCTTTCCCCTCGTAAAATGAAAGTTGATGCAGGTGGCACCATAAGATTTTTGCATAAAATTTTGGGATGCTAGCTCCTGCTATATCCCTGTGAAATTATTGGTTAATGTACTGATGGCAAATTACCCCACTACAAAAAAGGTTGATGCACGTGGTGCCACCAATACCTCAATTTAAAATATTACTCATGTGACCAACATTTGTTTAAAATTTGGTGATGACAGCTCTAGCCGTTCCTGAGATTTTAATTTCAGCATGCTTTTCCAAAGAAAAGACTAAGTTCAGCTTCCTGTAACTCAGCCAAAAACTACCGATATTGGTACCATTCAAACAAAATTGCAAAAATTCAATAGTTTTTTTTAGATTACTGATTTTTTGCATAAAATTTGGTGATGCTAGCTCCTCCCATTTTTGAGATAGTATTGGTTAACGTACTGACGATGGATGATGCCACACCATCACATAAGCTCAGGGGTTTGCTAAAAAGTAATGTTGATGGTAACTTCAGTTTCCTGCCAAGATAAAGCTATCCAGCGTCTTTGGACATGCACACTTTCTTCAGATATCTAATGTTTCATGCAATTATAACAATACTTGATCTTAAAATGAATGAAATATACTCACCACACGCTGTCTTTCTAAGTCTGCTTTGTTCCCAACTAATATCATTGGAAATTCATCTCTGTCTTTTACCCGCAATATCTGTTTGTGGAACTTATATATCTCATCAAAACTGTGGAAAGATAGATATGAATTTCAGGACACAGATCTAAGCATTAACTAGTGAACTACAATTTAATTTAGGACCTCAAAAAATAATTTCAAATCAAAATATAAGCAAACTTTCATATATCCTAAAAAATGTATACAGTTATACTGTTTAAAATGAATGATATAGCTATGCAAGATCAACTAACAACTAAAATATTCCTTCAAAAGCAGTACACGTCAGGGTTACATGTCTGCCTGACACATTCTTTGGTTTTGATTAATGACAAAACATTTCAGTTCTGAACTGTAACTGACACGTCTAAGCTTGTAAACAAGGGACCTATGGGTCATGGCGCTCAGCTGATAAAAAATATGATTTAGGAATGAGGCACATGCTGGGTGGTGTGGTAATAAATATAAGCTTCATTATGAGTTGTTGGTGTTTAGCTTATGTATGATTTTGATATTATCTTTGGAGACAGGGAAGAGGATTGATTGCATTTATTTTATTAACAAATGGAGTACTACTGTCACACAGATTTTGACTTGGCCATATAACTTATAAGCAGAACATATGATATAAGAGTTTAACTATTTATTAAAAAAAATTACAAATATTGTCCCAAATATAATTTTTATTAAAAATAATAAGTGAATCGTATGATTTTTTAAAATGAAATATAACTGAAATGATTATTAAAATAATATTAAAGAATATATTCATGAATGCATTTTGAAAGTATTTGCACTGGTATCCATATACTTTCATTTTTACCTGAATTCCAATTCTTTATGCAAAAAATTTTATAATGGAGTACATATTCATATTCGTATTTAAATAAAATTGCAAAGTATTCCCACCATGACTGGCATTTATTCAGTTTTCACCAAACAATGATGTTGAGAATCCTGAATATACAAAATTCACACATTTAAATAATGATCATAAGTACCTGGTTTTATGGCTTTTATTTATATTAAAAAAAATTAATGTAATATATTCATTTTAGACTAATTTCACATCAATGTACACACTAGACACAGTAGGAATATAGATTAATAATATCAACTGCATCTTTGTCTATCATTAATTTCCTTCATATGATCCCTAATGATTAGTAATGAATAATATGATTTACTTTTTTATCAATAAAATTGAACTGAAAAATACCATAGGTGACTGCATGGTGTTATTTGGAATATGTGACATTCTATCCATTGATACATGATTCTTATACCATCAGTAACTGCAAGTTGATTTCCTGTTATTATAAACTAACAAATTCCTTTTCTATTTTTCTGTAATTTGTTATTAAAAACCAATAAAAATTTATTAATTTATTGTTAATTGTTATGTTGTTGGTTAAAACTACTAGATGAGTTGGGTTGGACACCTGGATCAACTGTGGCTGGCCATAAGCTGCCTGGCTGCCCCAGTGTATGGCTAGCCTCAAGCATGCATAATTTGCTGAAAGTTCAACAAGGTCAACATACAGGTGACTCAAGAGGGGCTGGAGAGAACCAAGGTCTGACATGGTTTCATAAAAACATCAATAAAAGCTACAATTTTTGGCCAATTTCTTTCAGCTTTCTAAGCTAAAAACCTGAAATCCTTGTGTGCATGATATGAAAATTATATCAACAGTGCTCACAGGTAACAAATGTGCTACGGTCAAAGCCGGGCAAAATTAAAGGTACTAAATTTATATTTATACTAATAACATATAAAATTTGAAAAATTGAGAACTAATTTTGTGTATTCAATTGAATCTTGATTAAATTATGTTACATCCCTGGCAAAAAAATCTCTAGCTTCAGCAATCCCCTTGTTAAGGGAGTAAATATTTTTCTTGATTTTTTACATAGTGCATTATGTTTGGGCCCTAACTTAAAACAATTACGCAATACTGACATCATTTCTGGCATATGCATAGAGAATGTATAGAAAAATATGTATATTATATATGATTAAAATCAGATCAGTGGTTTTGATATTAGGCAGTCTTGAAGTGTAACAATGGGTTTTTAATGGAAAAATGAAGTTTTTCACTAATATCTCGAAGGTATTAAGTCCTAGTGACCAATTTCTTGGCATGGTAGGGGATTTTGGAGACATCTAATTGTATGCCAAATTTTAGGAACTGAGAGCTGAAGCTGAAGAGCTGAGCTCTTGCAAACTGCATAACACTAGCTTGATGTAAACAATATGTTACATGGTGCTTGAAAACTTGAATAAAATCTAGAGTTTTTGATCAACTGGTTTAAAATTTTTGGTGTTAACAGACAAAATGCTAACAAAAACATGCTGTGAAAATTAAATCCCCAGTACTTACAGGAAAAAAACGTGCCATGGTCAAAGTTGGGCAAAATTCAAGGTACCAATTTTTTATTTTTGTTAATATTAAAAAATTTAAAAGATTTTGATCTAATTTTGGGTATACAATTTAATTTTGATAAATTAAAGTTATATTACTGGAAAAAAGTCCATAGCTTTAACAAGTTTTAAGTGATCAAATATCTTTCCTGATTTTTTACAAAATACATTATGATTGGGCCCATAACTTATTTAAATTATATAATACAGACATAATTTCTGGCATGTAAATAGGAACTATATAGAAGAATATTTATGGTAAATATGAGGAAAAACAGATGAGTGGTTTTGATATTAGGCAGTCCTGAAGTGTGAAAATAGGTTTTTAATAAAAAATTGAGGTGTTTCCTTAATTTCTCAAAGGAACAAAGTCGAAAAGACCCAGTTTTTGGCTTGGTAGGAGATCTTTGGGACATCTAACATTATGCTGAATTTTGGATTCCTAGGTCTTACAGTTTCAAAACGTGCCACATCTATGGACGGACAGACTGACGGACGACAGACAATGGACCACGACTATAGCTCTGATGACTTATAGTCAGCTGAGCTAAAAATGAAGAAATGACAGTAAGTGCCACCAGCAATGGTGCATATGATCACACAATCCAAGATCAAGTACACATTCTTGAGATATCTAATCTTTCATATGAACTTTTTCTTACAAATAATAAATACTGGTGAAATTTAACAACTCTTAGAGATGCCAAACTCTCTTTAAATAAAAGTCTAATTTACAACAGGGATACATGTGTGCATGAAACATGGCGTTCCTCTATCATGATACAATCCAAAGTATTTACAAATGTAAACAAATGAAATATGAAATCTACCACATATTTTCCAATAAATGTTCAGGTAAGTTTAACATAATTCATAGTGAAAAAGTTTAATTAAAGGACAGGTAGGTGGTACTTTATAACGAATGAAGATGAAAATAACTATATGACAAGACCTATATGGTATGCCTGAATTAATTATTTCATTCTCTGTTGCTCAAACTATTTTATTATTAACACATACTGAACAGAAATATTAGTACGTCAAAATTATCACTAACAAGTGACCAATGGGTTATGATGCCCAGCTGACTAGGAAGACATTCACAAACGGAATTTTTTCATCTAAAAGCCAAATATTGTTTGTGGTATCCCCATTCAACTGCAGCTATTAAAGTTCTACAAAATCAACAGGAAGAAAAAGTTTCATGAAAATACATCTAGCCATTCCCATATCTTGCCTTTTGTATACAGTTAGCTGAGCTAAAAATGACCATGCACATTTCTGAAGGACATCCCTGGATGCCAAGAAAGAAGATTCTAGGTCCAACAGTAATGTTTTGTACCCTGTCTGTCTTGGATTTTAAAATGTTTTTGGCCAGTGAGATAGGTCACCATGACCTAATTTCAGATTTTCATGGAGATTGCCCAAGATGTTTTGGCTGGTAGCAGGCAAAATATAGGTTACCAAAACCTAATTTCAGGTTTCCATGGCCCAAGACTCCCTGTATATTACATTTGAACATTCTAAGGTTAGCAGATACAATCTGTGCCTATCAGATTTTCAGGGTGCTAAAAATCATGTTTTTGGCCCAAAGTTCACAAAATATAGGTCACCATGACCTAATTTTAAGTTTCTTTGCAGATTTACCCAGGACCTGCTTGAATTCAAGTTAGGAGATCTAGGCCTAGTGGATACAATTTGTGCCCCATCTAACTGGCTGGGTGCTTGAAATCATGTTTTCAGCCTGAAGTTTGAAAATAAAGGTCACCATGATCTAATTTCAGGTTTCCCAAGAGATTAGCCTCGAACCTCTCTTGATGTACAGTTAAAAGTTTCTAGGTCTAACAGTTACGATTGGTGCCCTGTTAACTGACCAACTACTTCCTCTGAAGGTCTCAAAAATAGTGAAGAAAATGCATAAAAATGAGGAAAAAAAAGGTGGTGCCACCAGTCTTCAGGAAATGAAGAAACACTATTTGAATTATATATAATGAAGAATCATGGCAATCAATGCATTAGTTATTCAGATATTTGAGATGCTGTATCAAATTTTTAATTAGTCTGGGGGGTACTTATGAGCTCGTCGGTTATAGGTCACACTAACTTAATTTAGGTTTCCAATGAGTTTTTCATGGACCTCCATGGGTTTTCAGATAGAAGTTTCTAAGTCCAGAAGTTATGATTTGTACCCTGTTAATGGACAGATAGTCGAACACACAAACAGACAGACGATGGACAAAGAGTGATCGCTACAGTCTGCTCTTAGTAGAATAAATAACAAATTTTAATTGTAATAGTCCATCATAATATACAGATAATTTTATAAAGTAAAAACTTATCAATATAAATATTTCTTTAACTTAAACTATATTTCCCTCACTGTCAAGCCAGAGTTATCCTGAAGGATCCTACTAGATTTATGCTTCTCTGTAACCACCATGTAAATCCTTACATAATCTACATCTGCTGTTTTATTATATTTTATTTTGACAGAAATGTATTCCATAACAATGTACATTTCCTTGCGGCTACAGTGTGTGCACATCATTGGAATGTTACATGGAATTTTAATATATTTTATCGCCATCTGCCTTATAAAGTAAAACCTCGAAATTGCGACCACCAACGGGACTAGGATAAGGTGGTTGCATTTGCAAGGTGGTCATCTGAACAAGCCCTTATAATAGTTACATAGAGGGAAAAAGAATCAGGACAATGAAAAGTTGTCGTTGTTTTGAGGTGGTCTTTAGACTGAGGTGGTCGTTAGCCAGGGTTTTACTGTACATATCACAATGTATGGGAAGCATAACTAAGTTTCCAGACACCTATGATTTACAGACAGTTATCAAATCAATATTGCAAAGCCATTGGAGCACCTGGTATTTGTGGAAGGATGCAGTGATATCATATCTCCTGGTATTTATTGACATGTTACAAAGAAAATTTTGAAGAAATGCATTAATTTCTAAATTCAGAAAGCAACAGTTTTTACTATGGTCTTTATGAGTTTATTCTCTGTTTTACTCATATGTGATGTGTTTATTTGAATTACAAAATATTGATATTCTTAAACTTAATGGCAATGTTTGTCTATGTTCTCTAATAGCAAACAAAACAAAGATCTTGGGAACATACATGTTCCAGGGAACACAGGGCTGACTCCATGTGAATCCAGTTCATTTCACAAACCAACCAGTTTAAATGGAAATTCCAAATTACAAGAGCTGAGAAAAGCATTCTAATGTAAACCAGCTAACTTCTAGTCAAATAGTCATTATTAATCAAATTTCAATTGGTTAACTTTGGAATATAGCATGGTACACTGGTTTCAGTTGGGATATCCTAAGAAGTGGAATAACCTGAAACACCCTAGTTTCCGTTACAAGAGTAAATGCTGTGTTTACTTTATGTACATTATGCAGTATACGGAAAGGATATTTTCAATTCAGTTATTTTATTGTAAACCATTTTTTAGGCCTACTGTATGCAGTATGAGGAATGTGGAATAAGACACATGGTTAAAATGGAATTCTCCAGGGAGAACAGGATACAACTACCTCACATGGTACAGTGACAAAGAGACCTAATTACCACATATCTGACCTACAAATGCAGTCTGATCAATTGGGTTTTGATACCAGAGTTCCCATAATGGGGTTTTACCACCCTCATAATAAATGCCTCATGCAAATTCATACTGTATTCCATATGCCACATTCTGAAATCTTCACACTGTGCACCAAGTAAAAGAAGCTTTATAGGATTTCTAGATGAGTCAACTGTTTTATTTTTTGCAAATGTGTTTTATATAAATTCATGATTTATTTCTGTGTGTACCTTCTAAGCTTTATAAATGTTTGAGATAACTTACCTATTTCTGTCTGTTACTGAAAATACAAGTAGGAAGCCCTCTCCTGACCGCATGTACTGTTCCCTCATGGCACTGAACTCTTCTTGACCAGCTGTGTCCAGTACTGAAACATAACAGTTCAGTCTATATTAGACTATTGGGGCTAGTCATCAGAATAAATGTTTGTATAACTGATTATAGATCAAGATTCTGTGATCGACTAGAAACGTCTGGTGCTGGCGATGCCATAGCATCCCAAGATGTTGGGAATATGCCCTTAAAATAGGGCCCCTCCTTCTGAAAAATATACTAACATATTACGCATTCGCTTTGCTCATTATATAAAAATTATCCAACATGAAGCTCTGACCTTCATCAAAGCACAAGCCAAAGTTCAAAGAAAACGTCAATTAGTTTTAGAGTTATACTGCTCCAATGTTGCCCCAGTAGTAGTGAAATGACACAAGATGAAGAAATAAAATGGTGGCACCACCTGTCTGTCAAGAGTAAAAGCTATATAAGATTATCTGTCAACCTAATTTTCAGATCAATCCATCTGGCCTTTCTGATAAACACCTCAAATACATATTTCACTGTACATTGTTATGGAAACAGCATGGCACCATGGTTTCACACATCTATAATTAGATCTGAGTCATGACTAACTAACTGGAATTACCCTAATTATAATTAGATCTTATGAGGTTCTATTCCAAAAGATTGAATTAACATCACAGACACCTTTGTGTGGACAAACAGAACACACAATATACACATGTATGCACATACTGTGGGTAAACTAAACATTTAAGTGGCATAACACTCCTGTATACACTCCCAATGCAAGAAGACACAAAACTACTCAACAAGGGACCCATGGGTCACAGCACTTAGCTGAAGTTTGAAATTTTTGCAAATGCAAAATATGCAAAATATTCTACTGTAATGTTTTTCCTATATATAAGCATATGAGAAGCTAAGAGGAAAGGGGCCTTCCTACTATAGTAAAGTTCTATATATAAATGATTGCAAAACTAATACTCTGACAAGACTGTCATGAAGAAAAACAGAAAAAGCTTTGAGATACTGCGATGCATATGAAAAATTTACAGATGGGCAATCAAGTGGACAGAATGGACTGATACCTATATTTCACTTTCAAGGGAATAATGCATTTAAGTTTATATTAAAGCCTATTTTGTTTAGCATATCCACTTTTTCCATTAATAGTTTTTATCAATGTTCATTTTTTTGTATTTACAAGTAAAAAAATCTGAAAATGTAAGTTAAAATATAAGAATTCTAAGTTGCAATCATTATTTATCCAAAGTGTAGCTCATATTGGGTCATATTATGCATAAACATATATTTTTATTATTTTTATATCACAAATGTTTAAACTGAATTAAAAAGAAGATAATGCCACAACATGGCATCTTCAAGATTATTCCTTGAATCACTGTTAAAAAGTTTTGTACATTGGAGTTTTCAGTACATGCCTAATTTTATTCACTTGAATAAATGATTCAGTAAATTTGATAAAATAAAAACATCTTTTCAAATAAAGTATGCACACTGTTGGTTGAATGAGGGACAAACAATATCATTGTATTAACTAGAATACGGGTAGTCGACAAGGGACTACGTGTATCCGCCTAAATCAGAGTGGAACGGGTGAAGTGAGGCATGGATTGAGTGGCAAGGGGAAATAGAGTGAAGTGTTGCATATTAGCATGGATGTCTGCAGCCAAATGGTGTATGTAGGTTGCGCCACCTACCACAAAATCCAGAAGTTGTATACATATGCAAAATTTGAGGCAGATAAGTCAAACCACTATATGTTTATGAGTGATTTTAGCCCATGGCAGACAAACAGATGGACGCTGTGCAAAAATGGTTGAAGGTAGCACCACCAGTTTTGCGTATGATAAAGAGCTATGTGAGAACTATACACATGCAAAACTTTGGCCCAATCGGTCAAACGGTTCCCAAGATATGAGCTTGGATGTCTGCTGCATAAACTAGAATGCAGGTGGCGCCACCTGTCATAAAATCAAGAGAGCTGTCGGGGATGTATAAACCTGCACAATTTTAGGCAGATATGTCAAACCACTGCCGAGATATGAGTGATTTTATCCCATGGCAGACAAACAGAAGGGAGCTGTGCAAAAATGGCTGCAGGTTGCGCCACCAGTTTTGTGTATGATAAAGAGCTATGTGAGATCTATACACATGCAAAATTTTGGCCCAATCGGTCAAACGGTTCCCGAGATATGAGCTTGGATGTCTGCAGCGTAAACGTGAATGTAGGTGGCGCCACCTGTCATAAAATCAGAAAAGCTATCCAGGATGTATAAGCATGCCAAATATCAGGTGAATTAGTCAAATCACTGCAGAGATATGAGTGATTTTAACCCAAGGCAGACGAACAGTTGGACACTGTGCAAACATGGTTGCAGGTGGCGCCACCATTTTTTGTGTATGTTATAAAGCTCTCCAAGGGCTACATTTGTGCAAATAAAAATTTTCCTGATACGTCAAACGGTTCCCGAGATATGTGGGTTTATGTGTGGAAACAGACGCACAAAGGGACGCAGAGGGCAGAGGAAAGGTCAGAGGTCAAAACAAAATCGGGCGCAGCAGTTCACATGTGACCCAAACATAATCCCGGGTTTCGTAAAATTCCGCCCAGCGGTTACAGAGGAGTTCTCCGGACACCTACGCGGCGGCGGATACAATTACTATCTAAGCTATAATTTATTACTGGAATTAATAGTCAATTTCACACCCGGTGAAGTTTTTACTCTTCGAAGTGAGGAATTACTTATCTGATGAACATCCACACTTTCAATCCAATACACCAATTTGTGGACACAATTAAATGTGCACTTTAATTGTTGTAACCCTGGTGGTAAAATACAAAATCTAAAATATAGCACAGCCTAGAATAAGAATGAATCAAATACAGAAAATTATAACATTCATCTAGTTTATGCACCAATCGGGGGGGGGGGGGGGGGGGGTTTCAGATGCAAGGCAGAGGGGAAGCCTGCTAGTAGTGGCCAAGCTGAGCCAAGGCAAGCTGCCTGGTGTGGGTTACATGACACAAGTGAAGGCTGTACTACTAGGTGGGATTGATGTAAACAACACTTGACATGGTGTATGAAAATTTGAATAAAAGCTTATCTTTTCAATCAATTCCTTGGAAATTTCAGATTTTTAAAGAATAAATCCTTATGTATATATGCTGTGAAAATTTAATCAACAGTGCGTACATGAAAAAAATGTGCCATTGCCAAAGTTGGACAAAATTTAAGGTACTGATTTGGGTATACAACTTTGGGTATACAACTGAATCTTGATTAAATAAAGTTATGTCCCCGAAAGAAAGTCTTCAGCTTCAGCAATTCTCAAGTAAGGTGAGCAAATATATTTCTGGATTTTTATAAAATTGCATAATGTTTGGGTCCATAACTTCAGAACAATATTGGATATTTTTAATAGAAAATATATGGAAAAATATGCAAACTAAATATGAGCAAAAACAGATGAGTGTTTTGATATTAGGCAGCCTTAGAGTGTAACAATGGCTTTTTTATGGAAAACAAAGGTTTTTCCTTAATATCTTGAATGAAAAAAGTCCTATAGACCCAATTATCGGTATGGTAGGAAATTTCGGGACAGCTAACTGTATGCAAAATTTTGGATTCATAGGTTCGATGGTTTCAAAATGGACGGACGGCCGGAAGGCTGGCCGGACGTCGGACCACAACTATAGCCTAGATGACTTATAGTCAGCTGAGCTAATTTTAAGTAAAACCTAAGTCTGATTTCAGCACTTCATTTTTCATGTCTCCCATCAACAGAATACCTTCTAAATAATATAGTATTTTATAGAATTTAATAATATATAATTTACATAAGTCTATCTGTTTTAATAAATTCCACCTTTGTAAGATGTGCCAATCAAATTGTATCAACTGCTTATGCATAGTTGTGATACCTTTACGACCAGAATGTATGAATCATGCCAAAAAAGTTATCATAAGCTGTATCTATACTATAGATACACGCTTTTGTCGTTTGTAATGTAAATAGCCAGTGATATAGGACTATACATATTGTTGTAGTGTGCCATCACTGAAAGTAAAACAAGAATTTAACATTATATATACTGTTGCAAGGAGTACAGTACACAAGTACATCTTGTACTCCACACTCCTTAGTCATGTACATGTTGAAACTGCCATTTTCATGAAATGGGCACATTTTAAACTAAGAATTTTTGCTGGATTCTGGTCACATATAAGCCACGGTCATGTATGCACACAAAAATGACAGCAAAACATTTGAATAGTTCATTTTTTTTTTACTATTTTTAGTGATCATTTAGGAAAATTAGGATGAATGTTGATCTGCACTTCACTGCTAACTTACAGGCATTCTGTGTTTGTTCATTTAACAGGCATCATCATACAGTTTGAACTGATTCTGGCACATTGCTTCTGGTCAATTATATACAGATAAGATGGGTTTTGTTTTGCTACACAGCAATCAATTACATAGCAAATGATTTTTTATAGCATTTCGGGAAATGGCAACGAAGAATTGATAAGATTTCCGTGTGGACCTGGCACATAATCTGGATCAAGGAATGTCATCAGAAATGTACAGTCACTTGTGCATGAATGAACATGGGATTATGGGCCTAATTAGTGAATGAAAACATGGATTGGGGAGAATCCGACAATAAGAAACCCCTCCCCCACACAGCAGAGGCTTGCATTCATTAGAATGCAGATTCTAGTTTGTATATTGGTCAATAACACGGCATAATACACACAAGTGGTCAAGGAAAATAAGTCAAGAGGAACAAAGACATGTACTAAAACACAATTGGTAAAGTCAATAAGTGCATGCTCCTAGATTTTTCCTGTATACAAAACAAATCATAAAATACCAGTATTACACTTACTTAATCATACAAAAGAATCCTACTAGAGGCTCAATTTTTCCAATATTTTCTAATTTTAAACCTGCTGGACCCACATTTTTTGTTTTGAAATGTGGGCTCACTTTATGATTTGGCTGATCAAAGTATGTTTTGTTCAAGGTTTACCCACATTGGGCTTGTTTGTAAATTTATGATGCTGAGAACACAACTCATCAAACAAAATAAGTGAAGAAGTGACCATAATTTTTTTCTGAGAGAACTACAAATTATAAAATACTAGATATAATTTATATTATGGTATAATAGAAGTTTATTAGGTGTTGGAACCACATTTATTTGCTGAAAAAATGTGGGTTCCCTGTTCACAGGTGATCCCCATATAATGCACCCATACCCTGATTTCAATCCATAAACAATGCAGAATTAAAATGAAATAAATCTAAACTTCCCCTGGTATCTTATGGAATGAAAAATTATGTATCCTTCCCCAGATACATTCAAGACAGATACATGTTAAAGACAGAAAAAGGAATAACAACTGCATTATCATTAACATAATAAATATTTATGACTATATAAATTAAAAACTATCAGCATCTTATGCTCCATATATATAAATGGGTGCAGAACTAAATTAAATTTATATCAATCCATTAATGAGAACAATAAATGAGATACTGAATGCAACAATTGCAAATTAAGACAAAAGTTACCATCTAAATATTGTATATTAAAAAACATATTTGTACACATAATGTGGTCCTATATTTAATATATAACTCAAAGACAATAGGCAACGAAACATCTTTACTTGGAAATATCAGATTTACTCTCTTTATATTACAAGTGTATTTTCGTACAAGGAAACAGCCTTTAATACAGGATATGGTAGATACTGGGATATAGCTCCCAAGAATATAAAATCAAAGCGACCAGGAAGGCTTCAAGTACATAAAAACAAATAAACTAGTTTTTTCATGCTGCCGTTATACTATTTATCCGGGTTCAACTGCTGGCCAGCATTGCCAATAGCAGGGTATATATTCATCACAAAAACTGTATTATGCAACAGCTCTACGTTTGACATTTGAAAGAAATCCTTGAGAAAGGTAATTTCCCTGTGAGCCAACAGTGTCCTGTAGACCAATCCAGGGGCCAGCAATAGAAATGGACAAGGAAAGTGGAAATATACGACTTGAAATATGCAAGTCCAGGGTGGCTGCAGTGCCTGGTGGAGCAACTCCATCCAGGGGCCACTTGTAAATTACAGGTCTGGCCTAGCACTCCAGAGACTACAACTTCTCCTAACCTTCTCTCTGTGACCTCCCCTTCACTTGTTACAATGTTGCTGAACGAGCCTAGAGCACAATAATACACTGAGCTGTGGGGTTGCAGGTATCACTGCTGCCCATCCTGTCTTTAGGCCATCAAACAATGGTTATCAGCTAATATGTCCTCTTGCATGTTAATTGCTTCTTACTGTATCAATCTGAATGGGATAAGAACCTTGGCGTCAGCTCATCAGGCCTATGGCTGATAAAATGAAAGTCTAAATTTAAAAAGAAAGAAAACCTCCAGACTCTCCAGATTCACCCCTTACCTATTCAACTTGCATCCTTTTATGACCTAGTCTTTAATTATAATCTGCAAAATACTCATACACATTGTTATTACCTACACAGCCTACACAACACTTGGTCTCTGGTTATGCAATTATCTGAAAGTATGTACCATTACAGCTTCTGCAAGCCTGTTTGTTTCAAAGCATATTTCTCCCTGCGAAGGTTATTACATGAATAAAAGCTGGGCTCAAAAAGCTCTAAATAAGCAATTGAGTAATAATTATAGGAAACTCCATCCCAAGTCTCTCTTTATTTCTGCATACAAAACTGCTGGTTACCTAATTAGCTTACATGATCTGAAAATTATCGGCCCTGAGCAAAAAGGAAAACACACTCACAGAGCCCTCACACCAGCATATGAAACAAAACTACACAGCTAATATAGGATGATTTCCTGTAAATTGTACTTGGTTCCATCCCCAGATAACCACATTTTTTTTAAAGTAATGCCCTGCATTGTCATTTTTCATCCAAAACTGACAGTGAAAATGCTCATGTGAAGAAACATTCATGTATGCAATGGCTTATCCAAGTGGGGTAGATGGGTTAATATCCCTCCCCCCCCCCCCCTTTCCCCACCCCTGTGAAGAGTTTAGGGCACTAGTATTTATTGATTTTTTAAAATCCAATATTAAATAAATAAAATACTATAAAATACAAAAGGTCTCTGTCTACCATCCACATCAATGGATGTCTTGTACATGATACCAAGATATAAGCAAGGGTTATTTCATTTCTAAGGATTGATGATCCATTTCAACAGTTTGCAAAATTTATGTTCAGGTAATACAGGTCAAAACTTTATATGGATATTCAGTAGAAATATATCAATTCTTAGCTCCAGCTAAAAGTAAATGAAAATTAAATTTTGTTTTGTTATGATGTGGTTTTACCACTTGAGTAAAGCAATTCTGTTTTTATAATGTTGTTCCCTGATCACATGAAATTTAAATAAAATTTTATACTGAAAAGAAGATAAAAAATTTTTTTTCTCAAATCTGATTACGAAAAACAAAGTGTTTGAGAACCTAAACTTTTTTAGCCTTATTATTTTCATCACAAAATGAAGAAATTCACCATAAAAGTTATGTCTTGCATTAGCTGCACTCCACTATTATCACACTGTTTATCGATCTACTGGATGTCATGCTGTTATATCATAAGCTGCATTCTGTCAGATTAAGCTGACAGTGAAGGAATCAAACAACAGGCTGGGGTGAAAATGTAACCTCTACCAATATTTTTTGGCAGAGGTGGTCACTAAAATGAAGAAATTACAAGCCTAAGATGTGATTATTTATCTGTTATCATTTGATTGCATTGTACTGTATGCTCCTAGAAAAAAAAAATGGTGCCCATGTGGACAACAAAAAGAACCTTTTTCATCAAGGTGTACTGATGAAAATAACACTCAATCAGAGCCTGTGGTTTAAAGCTAAGATTCATTATGCACAGAATGCAGAATGCGTAATCTGGCTTGCTGAATGTGCTTTTAGAGATTTCATATGTACCCTCATGGTAACATGCATATTTTCTATAAGTTGCTCACCTTATTTATTTAGACAATACCAATTTTGATCCACATGCCAGATCCGCAATCTGTGTTTATTGGATCTCAGATTAATGTAGACTGGGCATCAGTACCTGGTAGTTAATTTTTTTTATAATCAAATAATTTAGGCAAAAACAAGGGACCCATGGGTCACATCGCTCAGCTGAACTTTGGAAAATATTAGTAACTGCAAAATATTTTTATTTCTTGTATATTACCATTTGAAAAGCTAAGAGAAAATGGCCCAGCTTAAATGAAACTCTGTAAATTATAGAATAATGGACATGAGCTAAAGCATAAGGACTGTGTAATAAATGAAACCTTTGGCCTGAAACCATTTAGTGATGCACCAAGGGAAAAAATGGGCCTACGGTAAGTGTCATAACTAGAATATCAGCAGAAGCTGACAAAAGCCCACAGCCAAAAGAACAGTGTTTAGAGGTGGTAACTGTAACAAGTACTAAATATCTGTTCTCACATGGATGTATATCTGTACATGTCTCACTTATAAATTTAAAATGGAGAGGTATATACCATGATTCATAACAATCCACCAAATGCTTCCTGAAAAATAAGTTTCTAAGTTTTATTCTATTATAAGCTCTGTGACCTTGAAAAGTAGGTCAAGGTCACCCATCTTCAAACCTGACCAAGATTTTGTCGATATACATCTTCACCAAAGAAATAAAATTCCTATTGTGAATCCTTTTAGAGATATCCTGCTCCCAAGGCCAAAGTTGAAAAATTTAAGAAAAATTCATTAAAAATCAGAAATTGTAGGTAGCGCCCCCAAACTTGTGTAGCAGGTACAGAATTTCAGTCCTAAAAATAATAGTAAGTTTTGTGAAAATCCACCAAATTGTTCCTGAGTAATAAGAATTTAAGTGTTTTTCTATAATCAGCTCTAAAATGTAGAAAAATAGGTCAAGGTCACCCATCTTCGAACTTGACTGAGATTTTGTCGATATACATCTTTACCGAGGAAATAAAATTCTGACAGTGAATCCTTTTCAAGATATTCAGCTCATAAGGTAAAAGTTAACGGACGCCGGACGGACGGACGGACAGCTTGGGTGACGACAATAGCCCATCCACCTAAGGGCTGAGGGCTAAAAAAGTTCAATTTCATAAACAAATAATGTGTGAAGGTAATTAAGTTTTCAAAAGTTAAATATATGGCCATATGACTTAAAAATTAATCCCACAAAGTTTGACCAATATTCCTAATTTTAAAAACTAGGTTTAAGTTAACAGTGTTATTCACACCTAGGCCCCACTAAGAGATATGAATTAAATGCTACCAAGTATTTATATCTTCTTAAATCTTGTCAGTTAGCACTTACATTAGGTCCTAATATTTACCATATTTGAATATTAAGATTAAATTCCTGAACATTTTTTTTCTTTAAAAAAAATCAAAATTGTCCAAGTCTCAACAAAAATTTTTTTAATATTAAAATTATAAGCTTTGTCTTGCATATTAGTCCTGTGTATCGAAGCGGTGGGTCAGGGAGGGGTCTCTGTTGTTACTGTTCATCACTGGAAAAATGTGAAATTATAAGATTCATCTTGTTTAGAGAACAGATCTGTCAACAGAATGGGGTGGGGGGGGGGGGGGGGGGGGGGAAGAGAAAGGCTTCCTGTGGTATTTATGCTGGCAGCCTCATCAAGCTCAACAGAGAGAGGGCTTGCGGGAGTGATGGGATTACATAACAGCCTGGGGAGCGTAGAGAGTTGCACTGAATGACCTACATTGACCTCAGTGGACTGCTTGACAATGTAAGGGAATACAACAAGAGCCTCCAAAAAAATTCAATAACTAGCCTATTTTTGCAGCTTTTATTTTTCAAATTTCATTTTTTAACAGATTAAATCCTTATGTGTACATATGAAAATAACATCCACAGTACTTACAGGAAAAAATCGTGCTGTGGCCAAAGTTGGGCAAAATTTAAGGTACTGATTTTATGTTTATGCTAATAACTTAAAAAAATTGCAAATTTCAGATATAATTTTTGGTATACAATTGAATCTTGATTACATGATGTTATATTCCTGAAAAAAAAGTCTTAGCCATTCTTATGTTAAGTGAGTAAATATATATCCTGATTTTTTACAAGGTGCATTATGTTTGGGCCTATAACTTCAACAAATTATGCAATACTGACCTAAATTTTGGTATGTACATAGGAAATGTATGGAAGAATATATTTACAATTACATCTAACATTATGCCAATTTTTGGATTATCAGATAAACAAAAGTAGGGTCATGATGCTAGAAAATACAAATACATTAAGGCTTCTAAAAAACTTCAATAGCTAGACTATTTTTCAAGCTTATACTTTCAAATTCAAAATTCATCAGATTAAATCCATATGTAAACTGGCTGTATATTAAATCAAATGTACTTATAAAAAAAAAAGGTCCATGACCAAATTTAGGCAAAATTTAAGGTACCAATTTTTTATTTTTGCTAATATTTTAAAAATTTAACAGATTTTGATCTAATTTTGGGTATACAATTTAATTTTGATTAATTAAAGGTATATTACTGGGAAAAAAGTCCATAGCTTTAAAATGTTTTGTGTTAAGTGATCAAATATCTTTCCTGATTTTTTACAAAATGCATTATGTTTGAGCCCATAACTTTTTTTAAATCATATAATACAGACCTAATTTCTGGCATGTAAATAGGAACTATATACAGGAATATTTATGGTAAATATGAGGAAAAACAGGTGAGTGGTTTCATAGTTAGGCTGTCCTGAAATGTAAAAATAGGTTTTTAATAAAAAATTGAGGTTTTTCCTTAATTTCTCAAAGGAACGAAGACGCAAAGACCCCGTTTTGGGTTTGGTAGGAGATCTTGGGGAAATCTAACATTATGCCAACAACCTTGGGAGCATAGACAGCTGCACTGAATGACCAACAGTTAACACAGTGGACTGCTTGACAATGTAAGGGAATACAACAAGAGCCTCCAAAAAAATTCAATAACTAGCCTAATTTTGCAGGTTTTATTTTCAAATTTCAGATTTTAACAAATTAAATCCTTATTTGTACATGCTTTGAAAATTATATCCACAGTACTTACAGGAAAAAAACGTGCCATGGTCAAAGTTGGGCAAAATTTAAGGTACCAATTTTTTATTTTTGTTAATATTTTAAAAAATCTAAAAGATTTTGATCTAATTTTGGGTATACATTTTAATTTTGATTAATTAAAGTTATATTACTGGGAAAAAAGTCCATAGCTTTAACATGTTTTGTGTTAAGTGATCAAATATCTTTCCTGATTTTTTACCAAATGCATTATGTTTGGGCCCATAACTTTTTTAAATTACATAATACAGACCTAATTTCTGACATGTACATAGGAACTATAAAGAGGAATATTTTTGGTAAATATGAGGAAAACAGATGAGTGGTTTCGATATTAGGCAGTCCGGAAGTGTGAAAATAGGTTTTTAATAAAAAATTGAGGTTTTTCCTTAATTTCTCAAAGGAACGAAGTCGCAAAGACCCAGTTTTCAGCTTGATAGGAGATCTTGGGGACATATAACATTATGCCGAATTAAGGTTTCCTAGGTCTTACGGTTTCAAAACGTGCCACATCTACGGACGGACGGACGACGGACAATGGACCATGACTATAGCTCAGATGACTTATAGTCAGCTGAGCTAAAAATTAAAGGTATGGTTCTCAGGCACTTTTTTTCAGAAATCAGTGGGGGCAATAATTTTTTTTTTACCTTTGTTTGTGTCTTCAGGAAAAAGCATGAAAATAACAGATTTTTTTACTAAACAGGTAAAAGCACAACATAAAAAAGGAAATCTGATCAAAATTGTACTTTCTATCTTCTTGAAAGATGAAATCAAAATAAAAATTAAAATTGAAGCGGGTGGTGCCTAAGATCCATACTTTTTAATTTTTTTGGCCTAATGTCAAGTGACCTCTGATTAAGAAGTACTAACCATTGAGTACAAGACAACTAAAAATACTCCAAAACAAATTCAAAGTGACAGAAATGTGTATGTGGTGGGTAAATTGTATTCTATGTATTTAGAAGGGGAAGTAAATTAATATATGAAACACCAGAGTAACTGTTGATAAGAACTTCAATATGGCAGCAAAGCGGAAGCAATTACAACAAAAGTAAACAGTGGTAATGCATGAACCATAGAGGTCTACATACAATTAACCTCCCAGTACTTAAACTTATGATATTATCAGACGTGGAGGTCTCCTGGTAAAGAGTTACTCATGTTAAGTGACAAGAGTAGGTGGAATCACCTTGGTAAGCATTATGATTATGGTGTCCTAACTTTAATGATGCCCTGTAGAGTTGCTCTCCTAATTTAAGCCTGGAATACTGTAACAGCAATAGACCCTTCTTGTGTTGTCTGAACAATAATAAGCATGTTATAAATATGTTAGATTCCATGAAAAATAAATTTCATCTTGAGTGATAGAGCCACCAAACGTACAGTTCTAAACAAGTCAGTAATTAAGGGAAAAAGTGACCCATGGGTCATGACGCTCAGCTGCCAAGCATGACCTGTGACATCATGGACTGAGATTCACAACTTCCAGTCAAATTTTGAAGAACCAATTTGCCAATTTGTTGAAAATTTTCTATGACAACAGAAATATATATCACCTATGTCTGGTTAAAACACAGTGAATTGATGGTCTGAGGAAAATGCATGATTGTTAAGCTATCAGGAACTATTCCAACAGCTTGCTTGAAACCTGTCAGTCTCAAAGGAACACCACAAAGGGAAAATATAAGATCAAAATATATAGCAAAAATCAAGGAAATACATGCAAGAATTATTGAGAAACAGGTGCTTCTGTATGAATTTTTATTCAATACAAGCCAACTGTACTGCACTTTTATAAATGATGGTAATATTTATTCAGAAATATTTGACCCAATCCTTTACAAGATTACATAAATATACATCCAACTGCATTCACTTTAACTGTTCTTGAGATAATATGATCAAAAGGAATTAAAAGATGGTTGCCTGGTGGCCATATTGGACTTCTGACAAGTCTGAAATCAGACAACAAACATTCTCTAAATCGGACCAAACATTAAAGAAAAAAAATTACTGAAACTGCACTGAAGAAAGAATTTCTAAGGTGGCTAACTGGCAGACATTATGGATTTCTGACAAGTATGACATTTGATATCCCACATTCTCCAATAAGAGACCAAACTTGGGCGAATTATCCAGTAATGAATGCCCAAAATAATTCAAAAGGCATGTCCAGGCCCTCATATCAGATTTATAGATATGCAATTGTAAAAAGTGTAAGTCCAATATTTTTTATTATCACTCTGCTTTTCAATGGGGTCAGCAGGGTAGGTAAACTGCCAAACCTGAAAGAAAAGAAATGCAGAAAGCATGACTAAGAGTCTTGAAATAAAACAAAAAGCCATCCTAAATCAAGGTACACATCCACATATTATGAGAACAAACACTTGCTTTTATATGTAGTGATATATATTAAAATATTCAGATATCTAGGAAACTAAGTTTATTGCTAGGATTCCATAAAATAAACTGCAAAATGTTCCCATCATCTTATAAATCAGTAGCTAAACCTTAATACTATACTCTCATAGTCTTAATGCCTGGCTGAAGCATTCTGACAACAGTGTTTTTGTTATGAAGTAACGAGGTACTTATCACTGAGCCTTATCACTTAATAGGCTGATACAAAAGGGAGTCATATGTCACCAGTGTCACTCACAATTACAGCCACACAGGGAGATGTACCAGCTGGAGTGGGATGGTTATATATACAAGAAAAATAGAGATTGTCTATAAAATAAGTAATTGTGAACATCCCTGACCTATGACCTTGGCCTTTTGCCCATATATCAACTGGATTCTTTCTAAATGATGGGTAACTACTAACCACTTAAATCTGGTAAATTACTTGGCAGCCAATGGGTGAATAACTTTGACCTGCAACCTTTAACCTGCTGACCAGCTGACCCCAAAATCAATAAGTTATTTATTCAAGCAAAAAGACCCATAAATATGAAGTTTGAGTCAAACTGAGTGATGCATAGATGTGGTATATGTGAAAGACTGAAGGTTTGGGTTGAACAGTTACACTTGAAATATGCTCACAAGCATTTAGAACAATTAAATATTGTGACCTTGACCTTTGACTTTTTGACCTCAACATCAATAGGCTTCTTCCCTTATTGGTAGGTAGGCCATATATGACAGATGGAAGGTACAGATTTAAAAGGTTTGCCTGAAAATGACTCCACGCAAGAAGTGGGTGCTGTGAACTTGACCTTTGACTTCAAAATCAACAGGTCTTTTCCCCTGTTGGCAGAGAAGCGATATCAGTGCTGGAAGGTTTGGAATGAAAAGTCTAGCTTGAAATGTGTCCACAACCTTTTCAAAGAAGTGGATCCTGTGACCCTGACCTTTGACCTTGTGACCTCAAAATCTATAGGATTCTTCTCCAACTTAGTAGGTGAGCTACATGTGAAAAATCAAAGAATTGGGATGAAAGGGTTGGCTTAAAATGCATCCACAGGCTTTTCAAAGAAGAGGCTCCTGTGACCTTGACCTTTGACCTTTTGACCTAAAAAAAATTATGGTTCTTCCCCTGTTGGTAGGTGAGCTGTATGTGAAAGATGGAAGGTTTGGGATGAAAATTTTGTCTCAAAGAGTTATTTCTGGGGGGTGCAAACACACCCCATAACTTCGAGAATATAGGTCGCAGTGACCTAATTTCAGGTTTGCAAGGAGATCTTTTTATAACCTCTAAGACTGCATAGGGTTCATGGCCCTAGCCCCTACGGTTACGATTTGTGCCCTGCTAACAGCCGGCCAGACAGACAGACAGAAGGACGACGGACAAAGACCCATCGCTATAGCCCAGCATGATTGAAAGTCAGCTGAGCTAAAAATGTTTATATAATGTTACCAGAATGCTCTAATAGTCATCATTCTGTTCCAAGATACCTGAATATCAGGTATGATTTAGTGCTTGTGGCTAGGATACAATATGGAGAACACTTTGCATGGATAGTATTATTATTGCTGATGGAACTACTTTTATTTAGACATGGTCTGTTGATGATACCTCTATTACATATTGATAAGGGTCATCTTATGATAAGAACTTGAATACAGGTTGTCGACAGGCGACTATGTGTATCCACCAGAATCTGAGTGGGATGGATGAAGTGAGGCATGGATTGAGAGGCAAAGGGAAACAGAGTGAGGTGTGTTGCATATTAGCATGGATGTCTGCAGCTGATATTTGTATGTAGGTGGCGCCACCTGCCACAAAATCCAGAAAGCCATCCAAGTTTTATACATATGCAAAATTATAAAAAAAAATGTCAAACAACTGTTTGCATATGAGTGATTTTATCCCACAGCAGACAAACATAAGGATGTTGTGCAAATATGGTTGCATGGATGCCACCATTTTTGTGTATGATAAAGAGCTATGTGAGATCTTTACACATGCAAAATTTCAGGGGGATATGCCAAACCAGTCCTGAGATATTAGCATGGATGTCTGCAACATAAACATAAATGTAGGTGGAGCCACCTGCCACAAAATCCTGAAAGTTATGCAAGATGTATATACATGCGAACTTAAGGCAGATAAGTCAAACCACTGCTGATAAAGGATTGATTTATCCCATGGCAAACAAACAGACAGATGCTGTACAAAATTCGTTGCAGGTGGCACCACCAGTTTTGCGTATGATAAAGAGCTATGTGAGATCTATACACATGCAAAATTTCAGGAGGATACATCAAACCAGTCCTAGGATATAAGCCTGGATGTCTGCAGCCTGAACGTGAATGTAGGTAGGGCCACCTGTCAAAATAATCAAGAAAGCTATCCAGGATGTATACACATGCAAAATTTCAGGTGGATAAGTCCAACCACTGCAGAGTTATGAGTGATTTTATCCCGATGCGGAAGAAACAGATGGACGCTGTGCAAAAATGGTTGCAGATGGCGCCACCAATTTTTGTGTACATTATAAAGCTATCCAAGGGCTACATTTGTGCAAAATTTTTAGCCTGACTGGTCAAACAAGTCCAAGATATGTGGGTTAATGTGTCAAAACAGATGCACAGATGGACACACTGGAGAGAGGAAAGGTCAGAGGTCAATGCAAAATATTCTGGCACCAGTTCACATGTGACCCGATAATGCTGTAAAGTTTCAAAAAAATCTATCCAGTAGTCTCAGAGTTCTTTTGCGGAAACGAAGGTGGCGGCAGCTGCGTTACCTGGTCAAAAACATAGTATCAGCAAAACTTTGTTTTGGGTGGATACAATTATATGTTCTTACAATGCCATCATGATTTAAGGATGTACAGGCTTAAGAACTAGAATACTGACAGTTCAGGAAGGGCACACCAAAGGCCCATAGACATCCAGTGGGGGCTTAGTGATGCGTGAAAAAATATAATTAACTACCTGATTACATGCAGAGACAGGAGGAACTGACTCAAATCAGTATTTAAGCAACTGAACAAATGTTACAATGTTTGAATCAGTGACAGTTGTGCGTAAAGATATGAAGGGGAGCATCCCAAGGAACTGTAACTTAGTGTAAGCCTGGTCAGCATATAATTCTGCACGATGGTCCTGTGACCTTGACCTTTGACCGTGTGATGTTAAAACTGAAATATCTCCTATTGACAGAAGAAGTAGGGGTTGGGAGTTTGGGATGAAAAGTTTGTATTTAAAAGCATCCACAATGTGATTAAAGAAGTAGACAGACATACAGACAGACAGATGGATGGACAGGGTGATTACCAAAGGGCCCCAAAATCAATAGGGTTCTTACTTTAGTTGTGGGCCATACATAGGTCATGTTCGAAATTCATAGGTCAATCCAAGCTAAAGTTATCATCCGAAAACAAATTGGTGGACACATGCGCCTGTGACCTTGACCTTTGACTCTGTGACCATGAAATCAATATGCTTCTACCCCTATTTGCAGGTCAGCTATATGTGCAAGATGGAAAGTTTGAGATGAAAAGTTTGGCCTAAAATGCCACCACAATCTTTTTAAAGAAGTTGGTGCTGTGACATTGACCTTTGACCTCATGACCCCAAAATCAATAGGGTTCTTGCTTTAGTGGTGGCCCATATATAAATCAAGTTTGAAATCCAAATGTCAATCCATCCTTGAGTAATTAACTGGAAACTAATTTGAGGACAGACAGACAGATGGACAGGGTGATTACTTTAAGGCACACGCTTTTATAAAGGGTGCCTTGGTCATCTAGTATTCTAATTCATCACCTTTCATTAAATTTACAATAGGGGAGGGGTGAGAGAGAGAAGAAAAGGGGGGACAGGGTAAATGTTCTGAGAGTGGTATGAAAGAGAATTGCATGTTTTGTTTGTTGGTGTGCTTGCGAGTGCCAATGCTGAGACTCATGACTGTCAGAGATTTGATGCTATATACAGTCGGTCCAGCTTAAGTATATATTGTATAATTGTACATCTCATTTAATTATATAAAATAATGAAAACCAAAACCTTTTCCTATGTTTTCTTAACAAAATTCTCTGTTTTTATGAATATCTGATAAATGTATAAATCGGTTAATTGTAGACATGTACTAGTATAATTCGTCAATCATGCACTACTTTCCCGGATATTCATGTGCGACAATGATCTCAGGGACTGCTGACCGGCTGTTATGCTAATCAGCCTTTGATATTGCTTACTCGACAGGCTTAAAGGGGTTAACTCATGGACCCCTGACCACTCCTTCCTCTATAAGCCTTTGATATGACTTGCCAGACCAGCTCAAATGGTTTACCTCCTTGAAAAGCTTGATTAAATGTGCATTTGATGTGTTAACTCTACTTGGGACAAACCGTCTCAGGGTATGTTGCATAGTAAACATGGGATACGCCATAAACACAGACTTTGATTTCAGAGTACAATCATATATATGTCAGGGTAGAGTTTGCAATCTGGTAGAATCGGAGTTTCTACTGGGAGAAACTACAATTGGAGTCTCTGCTGGTAGAAACAAGGATCGGAGTCTCTACCAGTAGAAACTCCGATCCCACTGGTAGAGATTCTGATCATGGTTTCTACCAGTTGAAACTGCGATTGATCATTACACAACTAAATAACACCTTAACTGTGACAGCTTTCACACCTTGTGAGTTGTTTGGTTACAAGAACATATATTAAAGGTAAAACGTTAAAGGTAAACATTTCACACCTGATCAAAACTTGCCTGTTATCTTTCCCACTTAGTGAATTATTTTGTTAGAAGAACAAACATCAAGGGTAATAATTTTACAACATAATGGTTCCTGGCCTGTGACATACTTAAAATAAATAGGAAATAAAAGGGGAAAAAGGCATAAGAAATAAAGTCACATTTTTTAAAGAAAATTCACATATTCAATATCTAAATAAATATATAATATTATAAAACAACCACAGAAACTTATTTTGGGATTTGCACCAACATAGTTACTATCTGTAGAACTGAAGTTCCTACCAGTAGGATTGCAGTTTCTACTGGCCATGTAGGATCGCAGTTTCTACTGGTTGGCCCATCAGTAGAATTGAATTGCGTTCCTACCAGTAGGATCGCAGTTTATTCAGGTAGGAACTGTGATTGGAGTCTACCAGTATTGATTCAGCAGAACTGAAGTTACTACCAGTAGGATCGGAGTTCCTACTGGTAGAAACCATGATTGAAATCTCTAGTAGTAGGATTGGAGTTTCTACCTGTAGAAACTCTGATTGTGGTTTCTACCAGTAGAAACTCTGATCGTAGGTTCTACTGGTAGAAACTCTGATTCTACCAGATCACAATATCTACCTTGACATATATATACTATATATATGCTTAATGATTCATATAAAATTACTTCGAAAAACAGTATTGATTTGTTTTTATAGTTAATTTGAAGTGTGAGTCTGCATTTTACTGGCCTTATGTGGCCTCTCACCTTATTGACTTTTGACACATTCACTTGATCGGCAAGCAGCCAGATATTCACACTGCGAAGGATCATACTCACAATGAAATTGAGCAGAAATGATCTCTGGCGGAAGGATGACTTTTCTAGTAACTTATTTTTAAAAATAAAACACATGAACAGGTAAATGTGTAGTAAGTATTTTTTACAGTTCAAAAACAACAGGTGAATTTTGCTACACTATGTGACCTTTGACACATACACATGATCGTTTAGCTGTCAGCCATTTTACAGAAACATTTTTTTATAGATAACATATACAAAGAGGTAAAAGCAGAGTAATTCTCTATTTCTTTAGTTGAAACAAATAAAATGTTTAATGGTAAAACAAAATCCTTAGAGAACATGTTAAACCTTTTTCACAAACTTTGACATATTCATGTGATCTATAAGCTGTCAGCCATTTAGTGTATCATAACAAATGAAAACAGATAAATATTCAGTATTTCCTCGGTAGAGAATGTAAAAATTTTTATTAAATAATATATAAACTAATTAAGTGAAACGGCATTAAAAGAAAAATGTCAAAACTCATTCTGAAAGCTCTGAAGAATACAGAAGACACACACAAGCCATCCTATATAGCAAATTCATAGTATCATCAGCTACAACCTTAAAGATTAGCAACCTGCTTATCTGAATAGCACACTTTAATGAATATATCGATTGGCAAATAGGATATTTAATTAAACAGGACTGACTGTTTATACTAATTTTTATTATTAATATTTATTATTATTTATACCTTGCAAATTATTAACTAAACTCACCTTCCACCAGAACTGCAGAAGGTTCACACACAAATAAGCACATAAACACATACAGTGCCCATCTACATATGTACTTCTTATTAATTGATGATGATTTTTTTTTTACTAAGGGCAACAACAGCAATAAAGCATGTAAAAGCAGATCATTATTATATATCAGAGCAGAGGGAAATAAAACGGGTGACCATGGTCATGTACAGGCCTGCTAAAGCACAATTTTCAGTAAAAACTTACTACCTCCATAAATCACACACACTCTTCACATTTTGACAGTGACACAGGACACAGGTACTGAGGATATATTTAAACAATGCATAAACAATAACAGTTAATGTTACATCAACCTCCTCTGTATTATAACCACACAGATTAATACAGCCTATCTGTTTTTCTGATCACCATAACAATATGAAAACATGAACTGAATTTTTTTTTGTCAAATGAGTAACCTCTCACACAGAGTTGTTTGTAGTTCTTTAGAGAGCTAGAGGTTCAGTTTTCAACACTGCATCTCATAGTTTTCAACACAGCACCTCATATTTTCAACACAGCACCTAGTTGTTTTCAACACAGCACCTCACAGTTTTGAACACAGCACCTCATAGTTTTCAACACAGCAACTCGTTGTTTTCAACACAGCACCTCATAGTTTTCAACATAACACCTCATAGTTTTCACCAGAGCATTTCATAGTTTTCAACACAGCACCTCATAGTTTTCACTAGAGCATTTCATAATTTTCAATATAGCACCTCCGTTCTCACCAAAGAATTTCATAGTTTTCAATACAGCACCTAAGTTCTCACAAGAGCATTTCATAGTTTTCAACATATCAGCTAGCTCACTTTTTTTCAATATAGCAACTCAGTTTTAAACAGAGCTCCATAATGTTCAACCCAGTAGTTATCACAATTTTCAATATCGAAGCTCATTTTTCCAGCCTACTCATAATTTTAAACAAAGCACTCAATTTTTTTTTTACACAGCAACTGAGTGCTCCAAGTTTTCAACAGGTAACAATTTTTAAAATAAATGGCTTGCAGCTGTCTATTTATATTTTTTATGTTCCACTAAAGGGGAGACCAGTGCAACAAATGTTCCTTAACATGTATTATCAGAGTATGAGTAGTTTAACACCTACAATAACTTGTATAATTAGAGTTTGAGTAGTTAAACGACTACAATCTGAGTCTGAGAAGTAAAATATGTATTATTTGAAGCTGAGTAACAGTTATCTTCCTGACCTGTTTCCATTATGTTTAAATTAAATCTTGTTACTGTTAGATTGTAATACAAATGTTAAATTTTACAATGCACACTTCTGTAACCTTCACTGAATGATCCTGAGAATCTGCTGTATGCTATTACACTCTCAACAGTCCTGTCCAGTCTTGGGATTAATTATCAAAAGACCATTCCATTAATGTTTCAGTTTTCAACACTGGACAATGAGAATGTGAAACTTTGTAATTTGAAATACTGATGGATCCCCTCTCCAAAGAATTGCAACCCTATGTAATATTGTTACATTAAAATTAATGACTTGTATAAAATTGGTAATTTTGTAAATTTTTGTTGCAGAAATATTTTCCAATAGACTGGCTCCAACCTCACAATTTCACTTGCTTGTCAAGGATGTACACTTCCATTTATTAGATGTGGTGTTTCCTTTTTTAAATTGCCTCTGCCATAGGGTGTGCATTCATTCCTGTTCATGTTTGTGTTTGTTCAAAAGTTAACTGCGCAATTATGAATAGAATCTCATGAAATTTTCATTTTGGTCCAATGAAGAATATATCAAATTTTTGTGTGAGTCCCGCAAGTGATGCTGTTTCAGGAACGTCAGCAAGGAATATTCACAAAAGTACAGCCAGTTATGCATGACTGAATGCGGCAATATAACAAATAATGCAAACATGGTTCTGTGAGCATTCCAAAATAGGGACCCCTCATATGACGAAGGCTTGCACTCCTAAGAATGAAGATTTCTAGTTTTTATTTTCTAATGGAGACAAAACACACAAAATTACTGTTTTAGCATATAAGGAAAGCACAAAGCCAGGAGTAGGTATTAATCCATTTTTCTTTTTTTACCACAAATGGTTTAGATTATTTATTCACCTGCTCTTAGCAAAAGAAATGGACCTGACTAAGGGTGGTCCAATGAGGGCTCCATTGTTGAAAAAGTTATTGACAAAAATGGCATGTTTTTGCTTGTTGATATGTCTAGCTTCCTTTAAGGTCAAAATGGTAAATGATACCAATCTAATCCTTCAAAAGCGTGGACAGTAATATTCAACCAATCAAACCAGTTGTTTTATATGTACTGTCTTGATATCCTTTGCTTCTTTTTATTTTGCTTCATGTGTTTTTCACCTGGTAAAATTATCACAAAACAAGCATAAACTAGAATATGGGTAGTCGACAAGCGACTACTTGTATCCGCCTAAATCAGAGTGGAACGGGTGAAGTGAGGCATGGATTAAGTGGCAAGGGGAAATAGAGTGAAGTGTTGCATATTAGCATGGATGTCTGCAGCCAAATTGTGTATGAAGGTTGCCCCCCCTACCACAAAATCCAGAAAGCCGTCCCAGTTGTATACATATGCAAAATTTAAGGCAGATAAGTAAAACCACTACATGTATATGAGTGATTTTAGCCCGTGGCAGACAATCATATGGACGCTGAGCAAAAATGGTTGCAGGTGACGGCACCAGTTTTGCGTATGATAAAAAGCTATGTGAGAACTATACACATGCAAAACTTTGGCCCAATCGGTCAAACGGTTCCCAAGATATGAGCTTGGATGTCTGCTGCATAAACTAGAATGCAGGTGGCTCCACCTGTCATAAAATCAAAAGAGCTGTCGGGGATGTATAAACCTGCAAAATTTTAGCCAGATATGTCAAACCACTGCCGAGATATGAGTGATTTTATCTCATGGCAGACAAACAGACAGGAGCTGTGCAAAAATGGCTGTAGGTGGCGCCACCAGTTTTGCGTATGTTATAAAGCTCTCCAAGGGCTACATTTGTGCAAAAAAATTTTCCTGATCGGTCAAACGGTTCCCGAGATATGAGCTTGGATGTCTGCAGCGTAAACGTGAATGTAGGTGGCGCCACCTGTCATAAAATCAGAAAAGCTATCCAGGATGTATACGCATGCCCAATTTCAGGTGAATTAGTCAAGTCACTGCAGAGATATGAGTGATTTTAACCCAAGGCAGACAAACAGATGGACACTGTGCAAACATGGTTGCAGGTGGTGCCACCATTTTTTGTGTATGTTATAAAGCTCTCCAAGGGCTACATTTGTGCAAAAAAATTTTCCTGATCGGTCAAACGGTTCCCGAGATATGAGCTTGGATGTCTGCAGCGTAAACGTTAATGTAGGTGGCGCAACCTGTCACAAATTCAGAAAAGCTCTCCAGGATGTATACGCATGCCAAATTTCAGGTGAATTAGTCAAGTCACTGCAGAGATATGAGTGATTTTAACCCAAGGCAGACGAACAGATGGACACTGTGCAAACATGGTTGTAGGTGGCGCCACCATTTTTTGTGTATGTTATAAAGCTCTCCAAGGGCTACATTTGTGCATAAAATTTTCCTGATCCGTCAAACGGTTCCCGAGATATGTGGGTTTATGTTTGGAAACAGACGCACAAACGGACGCAGAGCGCAGAGGAAAGGTCAGAGGTCAAAACAAAATCAGGGCGCAGCAGTTCACATGTGACCCGAACATAAACCCGGGTTTCGTAAAATTCCGCCCAGCGGTTACGGAGGAGTTCTCCGGAAACCTACGCGGCGGCGGCGGCGTGCAGCTGAAAACATAGTATCCGCAAAACTCTGTTTTGGCGGATACAATTAGAGGTTGGACAGGTTTATGCCCAGTGGATATAAAACACTTAATTCAATTTCTAGATAATGTGTGTGTGTGTGTTCACACAAGGGATCTTCACATCTTGGAGTTTTAGCATAATAAATAAATTATACTTACTATCTAGCCTCGCTACAACATCATCTATTACACACTGTTTCTGGTAGGAATCTTCTATTGTTGGGTCATAGTCTGTCACAAAGTAAGACTGAAACAGACAATAAAATACACATATTATAATAATTATGAACATCTGTCATGCAAATATCTAATCACTTTTGAGGTGATTTTCACATATCAGCAAGTGACCCATAGGTAATGATGCTCAGCCGACTGACATGTTGAGAATATGTCTTTCCACAGGCAACTAATTAAGGTTATGTTGGTGGCATCATAGTTCATGCATATCAAGTTCATCAAGATCCACATGCACACCAAATTTTAATGAAAATCCATTCAGCCGTTCCCTAGAAATCTGGCAATTTGTGTGTATTTTGCATTATTTTTGGGGTGCTCAAACATGGCCTGTTACTCAAAGAATATAGGTCACTGTGACTTAATTTCATGTTTCTGAGGAGAACTTTGGAGGAACTCTCAGGATGTTGAGTGAGAAGATTCTAGGTACAGTCATTATGATTTGTGTCTTGTTAACAGATGACAGCATCTTTAAAGGTTTAAAAAATATGGACAAAAATGCTTAAAAATTCAAAAAGATTCAGGTGGTTACACCAGTCTGCAGGAACTGATAAAACACTCCATGTTCAATATGCATACAAAACAAGGGACCCATGGGTCACATCGCCCAGCTGAATTTTGGAAAATATTAGTAACTGCAAAATATTTTTATTTCTTTTGGTTTTTCATGTATATCATCATTAGAAAAGCTATGAAAAATTGGCCCTGCTAAAATGAAACTCTGTAAATTATAGAATAATGGACATGAGCTAAACCATTTAGTGATGCACCAAGGGTTATATAAAAGTAACATGTCATAAATAAATAATGTGTGAAGGTAATTAAGTTTTCAAAAGTTAAATATATGGCCATATGAGTTAAAAATTAATCCCACAAAGTTTGACCAATATTTCTAATTTTAATACTAAGTTAACAGTGTTATTCACACCTAGGCCCTGCCAACTTTAAGAGATATGAATGAAATGCTATTTTATCACATTTGAATATTAGGAATTTTTTTTCTTTTAAACAATCAAAATTGTCCAAGTCTAATCAAAAAGAATTTATTTAACATTAATATTATAAGATTCATCTTGTTTATTAGTCCTGTGTATTGAAAGGGTGGGTGGGGGGAGGGGTCTCCGTAGTTACTGCTTGTCGCTGAAAAAAATTTTCAGATTCATCTAGTTCATAGTACAGGTCTGTCAACAGAATGGGGCTGGGGGGGGGGGGGGGGGGGAGCGGGGATTGCCTGAGAAAAAGGCTCCCTGGGGTATGGTATTAATTGCAGACAGCCTGATCTGTCAGATTAAATCCTTATGTGCACATGCTGTGAAAATTAAATCCACAGTACTTACAGGGAAAAAACATGCCGTGGCCAAAATTGGGCAAAATTTAAGGTACCAATTTTTATTTTTGCTAATATTTTAAAATATTTAAAAGATTTTAATCTTATTTTGGGTATACAATTTAATTTAACATGTTTTGTATTAAGTGATCAAATATCTTTTCTGATTTTTTACAAAATGCATTATGTTTGAGCCCATAACTTTTTTAAATTATATAATACAGACCTTATTTCTGGCATGTATATAGGAACTATACAGAGGAATATTTATGGTAAATATGTGGAAAACAGATGAGTGGTTTTGATATTAGGCAGTCCTGAAAAGTGAAAATATGTTTTTAATAAAAAATTAAGGTTTTTCCTTAATTTCTCAAAGGAACGAAGTCCTGTTGACCCAATTTTCGGCAAGGTAGGAGATTTTGGGGACACCTAACTGTATGCCGAATTTCAGATTCGTAGGTCCAATGGTGTCGAAACGTGCCAGTCTTACGGACGGACGGACGGACAGACAGACAGACAGATGGACGGATGACGGACAATGGACCACGACTATAGCTCAGATGACTTATAGTCAGCCGAGCTAAAAAACATGGTGATCAATGCATTAGTTGTTCAGATACCAGAGCTTTTGTATCCAACTTATAATTATTCTGGGGGTAATTCTGAGCCCCATTTACTTTTTGCCTTGAACTAAATTTCAAGCTACATAAGCTATTTCCTTCTATTGTTCAATTGTGGGTAGATTGGGGAGGGGGGGGGGGAATACAGGGGAATGGATGATGTTAGGAGGAAGGCAGAAGCAGATCCAGGGGTCCAGGGGGTCTGGACCCCCCTTTTTCATACGAAGCAACCTTTTCCAAGTGTTTCAGACAACATTGTGTTACCTGGACCCGCCCCTTTTCACAACCTTGGGACCTTTTTTTTTAGGTTTTTGATTGGTCCCCCTGCATTGGACCCCCCCTCCCTTTTCAAGACCTTTGGGGCCTGTTTTTAGGTTTTTCTGTAGTCCTAAACATTGGAACACCCCCCCCCCTTTTCTTAAATCCTGGATCTGCCCCTGGAAGGGGTAGGCTTCACCAATGATGCTGAACAATTGCAACAAGTAACCCATGGGTCATGACGCTCAGCTGACTGACATGTTGATAATATGTCCTTGCACAGACAATTAATTAAGATAGGTGGCAGCATTGTTCATGCATATTAGCTTTAAGTTCATCAAGACCCATTAGCACAACAAATTTTGAAGACAATTCAACCAGCCTTTCATGAAGAATCTTGCAATTTGTGTGTATTTTGCATTATTTCTTGGGTGCTCAAACATAACCCTAAACTCTGAGAATATAGGTCACTGTGACCCAATTTCAGGTTTCTGGGGAGAAATTTTGAGAAACTCTCAGGATGTCAAGTTAGAAGATTATGGGCCCCATGTTTATGATTTGTGCTCTACTTTGGTATCAGATTTTCAATAATTCTGGGGGGTGCTTCTAAGCCCAATAGCTCTGACAATACAGGTGACAGAGAACTAATTCCAGGTTTCCAAGAAGACATGGACCTCCCTGGTGTAGTTAGAAGATTCCAGGTCCAGTGGTTACGACTTGTGCCTTGTTAATGGACAGACGGCCGGGTGGCTGGATGGCCGACGGACAAAGAGTGATTGCTATAGCTCAGATAACTTGCAGTCAATCTGGGAGCAGAAAACTTGAATATATATCAAAAGTCTTATTTTTCTCAGTCTGACAAGCTGTCACCTTGAACTGCAAAATGTAAAGGGCAAATAGAAATCTTGAAAATTGATATGAGATTGGTAGAGGAAAAATCTTCATTAACATGGATCATTAAGGTGAAGTTGTGCTTAAACAGAAATCATCTAGAGTGATCTATCTGAGTAGTTTGGGATTTCTCTAAAACTAAAAGTACATCAGAGAATGCTGGGTCAAATCTGCACCGAGTTGTATACTGTATTTGTTAAAGTTTTCTTTTCATAATAATTATAAATTCATACTCTAACACTGCTGATTTCCTGTTATATTTAGCACCCATGTTTGTAGGACCAAAAAGAATCTCCCTTTCCCCATTTCTGAATGACCTCTCGAGTGAACCTTGACATTATTGATGTGGAAACTTTTATGTCTATCCAAGTATATTGTCTTCAGGCATACAGTACCATCCATCATTCATCAAATTTCCAGGAAAGTCTGTGCCAAGACCTGCAGTAGTCTAGATCGTTATTGCGGCCTCGCAGGGAATCCACTTGTTCTACCCCTTAACTACTTGCTATTTATGTAATGTGTGTTGCATACTTAAGTATCTGCAGAGCGGTTCTCACTCCAAAGCAATAGAGTGATTAGGTCACATCTGAAACTGGACTGAGACATAGAGTGCGCAACTATGTCAACACCAGTATTTATATCTATACCATCTAAAAAATTTTTCTTGCGCAAGTCCAAAAACATTTTCAGTCAGGATCAGTGATTAAGACTGTATTTCAATGTTGGCAATAGTAGCTGTTCTTTTATATAAGACAGACAAACAAATCAAATTTTGCACGTTACCCTCAAAAGTTCCAATATAGGTATATAAGAATCCGCCAGGGGGCAATGTGCTCAGAATGTGGACAGATTTTGGCCAATTTCCTGTTGCCAACCATGGCTGGCCCTCCATGAATCATCGTTTTTTCATTTGTTGATTATATGTCTTATACCATAGGGATGGCCCCATCATGTGATCAGTATGACCAATGGGCCAATAAACTTTAATTTTGTGTGAGACATCATGTATAACATAATTCAGCCGTAAAAAAACTTGATGTGAAAGAAACATTTTTTTTCAAGTTGTAAGGTAACTATCCCTGTCGTGAACTTTATTTGGGTCCCGAACAAACTTATGTAAATGCTCAACCTACCCAGGAAGTTGCTGGGTATAATTCCTTGGGTTTATTTAAGTATTTGCTGGGTAAAAATTTGTCACTGCTAAAACATCTGATATCTAGCCTGAACAACACTGATAATGAAAGATCCATCTCAAAAGCTCATTTGCACCACCATTTGCAATATGTCGAGGGCTGTTCCAGAGAATTGTATTCAGCCCCACCTAACCAATGTCCCAAATGTACACATATCATGTTGTCTTTGTAGAAATGTAAACTGGATTGATGTTCAAATATCTGTCATAATATTAATAAGGCATGGACACCCTTCATAAGTACAGAGAATAATAATACTTGTCTTCTTGTTGCTGTTCTGTGAGCAATAATCAGGGAATTTACGCACACAATATTGACAGTTTTGACACGGACAGTTTTGACAGTTAAGTTATCTGTCCCTTCAGTAATCTATTAATCAAAATATATGGGTAATTTATTGATCAAACATATATTTATTAAATGAATATTAAGAAAACTTATGTAATAATGAATGTTAATGTCAAGACTCAGATCCCTATCTGGACCAATCGGTGATTGGACCAGACCAGATCCCAAACCCCAATCAAGATCTGGTCCAGCCCTTGTCAAGACCAGATCCTGATACCAGTTCTCATTGGCTAATACTTCGGCCAATTAGTACCCCAACCCAGCTCCTGCTTATTAGCCCTGTCCTGCCCCTGTATTTCCTTACTAGGTTGCAGGTTACAAGAAATGGGGCTTATTTTGTCCACACTATTGCCTGCCTCGGTAAGAGATGTAAAAGCCCATATTTACTTTTACTTTTGAATATAATTAAAACAAGGGACCCATGGGTCCGAGCGCTCAGCTGATTGTGGCAGTTATAACTGCATCACCATAGATTTTTGAAGTTGCAATAAAAATACTATCCTCAGAGCTCAGGAACTAGAGCTCAATGACTTTGGAAAGGGGTGGGGGGGGTGGGTGGGGGGGGTGGGTGGGTGGGTTACAACACCTTTGGATATAAATAAAGAATACAGAATTAAATTCAATGGTGCTTACAGGGACTGGTGGGAGTTACAGCACCTCTGCATATACGTAAAGGATAAAATTACATTTAAATGAAACTAGACATTTCTTGGCACCGCAGGTGCCAGAGTATCCCCAGACATAGTAAGACCCCCCCTTTAAGAATAGGCCCCCATTTTTAGCAGCATATACTGACACTTGGCAAGCAATTATTGTTTCTTCCATCTATCAATCCACAATCTTTTTGAAGATGTTGGTCCTGTGACCTTGACCTTTGACCTCATGACCCCAAAATCAATTGGGGTCTTGCTTTTTCAATGGGACATATATAAGTCAAGTTTGAAATCTATACATCAATAAAAGCAGGAATTATCATCCAGAAACTAATTTTTTGACAGATGGCTCCTGTGGCCTTGACCTTTGACCTTGTGACCCCAAATTGATATTGATCATCCACTTTTATATATAAATCAATAGAGGTCTAGATTTATTGATGCACCATATATAATTCAAGTTTAAAATCTATACATCAATAAAAGCAGGAATTATCATCCAGAAACTAATTTTTTGACAGATGGCTCCTGTGGCCTTTACCTTTGACCTTGTGACCCCAAAACTGATATTGATCTTCCACTTTTATACATAAATCAATAGAGGTCTAGATTCATTGATGGGCCATAAGTCAGGTTTGAAATCCATATATTAATCCAAGCTTGAATTATCATCTCGGGAACTAATTTTTGGACAGATGGCTCCTGTGACATTCACCTTTGACCTTGTGACCTCACAATTAACAGGGGTCTTCCTCTATTGGCAGGGGAACTGTATGTGCAAGATGAAATGTCTGAGATGAAATGTTTGGCTGAAAATGCATCCACAATCTTTTTAAAGAAGTCCTGTGACCTTGACCTTTGACCTCGTGACCCCAAAATCAATTGGGTCTTGCTTTTCCAATGGAACATATACAAGTCAAGTTTGAAATCTATACATCAATAAAAGCAGGAATTATCATCCCAAACTTTTTTTCGGACAGATGGCTCCTGTGACCTTCACCTTTGACCTTGTGACCTCAAAATTGATAGGGTTCTTCCTCTCTTGGCAGGTGAACTATATGTGCAAGATGAAAGATCTGAGATGAATTGTTTGGCTGAAAATGCATCCACAATCTTTTTAAAGATGTGTCCTGTGACCGTGACCTTTGACCTACTGACCCCAAAATCAATTCAGGTCTTGCTTTTCAAATGGGTCATATACAAGTCAAGTTTGAAATCCATACATCAATAAAAGCAGGAATTATCATCCAGAAACTAATTTTTAGACAGATGGCTCCTGTGACTTCACCTTTGACCTTGTGACCTCAAAAATGATAGGGGTCTTCCTCTATTGGCAGATGAACTATAGGTGCAAGATGAAAGGTCTGAGATGAAATGTTTGGCTAAAAATGCATCCACAATCTTTTTAAAGATGTGTCCTGTGACCTTGACCTTTGACCTCATGACCCCAAAATCAATTGGAGTCTTGCTTTTTCAATGGGACATATATAAGTCAAGTTTGAAATCAATACATCAATAAAAGCAGGAATTATCATCCAGAAACTAATTTTTTGACAGATAGCTCCTGAGGCCTTGACCTTTGACCTTGTGACCCCAAAATTGATATGGATCATCCACTATTGGCAAGTGTGCAATATATTCAAGATGGAAGACCTTGGATGAAAGTTTGGCTTAAAATGCATCCACAGTATCTTTTAAGATGCGAGTCCAGTGACCTTGAGCTTTGACCTCATGACTCTAGAACCTATAGGGTTCTTACTTTAGTGGTGGGCCATACATAAGTCATGTTTGAAATCCATATTGCTATCAACACTGGAGATATCATAAGAGGTGAGTGATTTTACCAAATATGAACACATTAAAGGTCAAGGCCACTCTCATAGAAAAGGTCATGACCCCATTTTAAATAAACATCATCCCGTAACCTCTAGGGTTCTTACTTTAGTGGTGGGCCATACATAAGTCATGTTTGAAATCCATATTGCTATCAGCACTGGAGATATCATAAGAGGTGAGTGATTTTACCAAATATGAACACATTAAAGGTCAAGGCCACTCTCATAGAAAAGGTCATGACCCCATTTTAAATAAACATCATCCCGTAACCCATATCTATGTATATGCACAATATACAAGAAATCTGTGTAAATACAGGTGGCGCACCCAGTCTGCAGGAACTGATGGAACATCTTATGATCAATATGTATGCAAAAAATTCTGACCATCAGTGATGTAGTTAGTGAGATATTGAAGTTTATGTATGAAATTTTTTACTATTCTGGGGGGGTACTTTAGGGCCCCATGGCTCGAAGGATATGGGTAACAGAGACCTAATTTCTGGTTTCCATGGAGAATTTTCATAGGTGTCTCAGTGTGTCAAGAATTAAGATACTAGGTCTGGTCTTTACGATTTGTGCCCTGTTAACAGATGTTCATATTTTTAAAGGTCTCAAAAATAGAGAAAAAAAATCGAAAAAAATCGAAAAATACAGGTGGCGCCACCAGTCTGCAGGAACTGATGGAACATCTCATGATCAATATGTATGCAAAAAATAATGACCATCTGTGATGTAGTTTTTGAGATATTTAAGTTTTTGTATGAAATTTTTAACTATTCTTTGGGGGGGGGGGTACTTTGGGGCCCCATAGCTCAAAGGATATGAGTAACAGAGACCTAATTTCTGGTTTCCATGGAGAATTTTCATAGGTCTCTCAGTGTGTCAAGAATTGAGATTCTAGGTCCAGTCTTTACGATTTGTGCCCTGTTAACAGATGTTCACATTTTTAAAGGTCTCAAAAATAGAGAAAAAAATTCGTAAAAAATCGAAAAATACAAGTGGCGCCACCAGTCTGCAGGAACTGATGGAACATCTTTTGATCAATATGTATGCAAAAAATAATGACCATCAGTGATGTAGTTAATGAGATATTGAAGTTTTTGTATGAAATTTTTGACTATTCTGGGGGAGGGGGGTACTTTGGGGCCCCATAGCTTGAAGGATATGGGTAACAGAGACCTAATTTCTGGTTTCCATGGAGAATTTTCATAGGTCTCTCAGTGTGTCAAGAATTAAGATACTAGGTCCAGTCTTTACGATTTGTGCCCTGTTAACAGATGTTCACATTTTTAAAGGTCTCAAAAATAGAGAAACAAGGGACCTATGGGTCACGTCGCTCAGCTGAATTTTGGAAAATATTAGTAACTGCAAAATATTTTTGTTTCTTATGGTTTTTCCATGTATATTACCATTTGAAAAGCTAAGAGAAAATGGCCCAGCTTAAATGAAACTCTGTAAATTATAGAATAATGGACATGAGCTAAAGCATATGGACTGTGTAATAAATGAAACCTTTGGCCTGAAACCATTTAGTGATGCACCAAGGGAAAAATGGGCTGACGGTAAGTGTCATATAAAAGTTCCATTTCATAAACAAATAATGTGTGAAGGTAATTAATATTTCAAAAGTTAAATATATGGCCATATGAGTTAAAAATTAATCCCACAAAGTTTGACCAATATTTCTAATTTTAAAAACTAGATAACTAGGCCCCACCAACTTTAAGAGATATGAACGAAATGCTACAAAGTATTTATATCTTCTTAAATCTTGTCAGTTAGCACTTTCATTAGGTCCTAATATTTTACCATATATGAATATTAGGATTAAATTCCTGAACATTTTTTTCTTTAAAAAAAATCAAAATTGTCCAAGTCTCAACAAAAAGAATTTTTTAACATTAAAATTGTCAGCTTTGTCTTGTATATTAGTCCTGTGTATCGAAGCGGTGGGTTCAGTGAGGGGTCTCTGTTGTTACTGTTCATCGCTGAAAAAATGTGAAATTATAAGATTCATCTTGTTTAGAGTACAGGTCTGTCAACAACAGAATGGGGTGGGGGGGGGGGGGGGGGGAGAGAGAGAAAGGCTCCCTGTGGTATTTATGCTGGCAGCCTGATCAAGCTCAACAAGAGAGAGGGCTTGCCGGGAGTGATGGGATTACATAACAGCCTGGGGAGCATAGAGAGTTGCACTGAATGACCTACAGTGACCTCAGTACACTGCTTGACAATGTAAGGGAATACAACAAGAGCCTCCAAACAAATTCAACTAGAATACGGGTAGTCGACAAGCGACTACGTGTATCCGCCAAAATCAGAGAAGGACGGGTGAAGTGAGGCATTGATTGAGTGGCAAGGGGATATAGAGTTACATGTGTTAAATATTAGAATGGATCTCTGCCACATAAACATGATTGTAGGTGGCGCCACCTGTTATTTGAAGGAGAAACTATCCAAGATATATACACATGCAAAATTTCATGTAGAAAAGTCAAACCACTGCAGAGATATGAGTAATTTTATCCCACAGCAGACAAACAGATGGACGCTGTGCAAAAATGGCTGCAGGTGGCGCCACCATTTTTGTTCATGTTATAAAGCTATCCAAGGGCTACATTTGTGTAAAGTTTTTTTCCTGATTGGTCAAACGGTTCCCGAGATATGAGCTTGGATGCCTGCAGCATAAACGTGAATGTAGGTGGCGCCACCTGTCATAAAATCAAGAAAGCTATCTAGGATGTATACACATGCCGAATTTTAGGTGAATTAGTCAAACCACTGCAGAGATATGAGTGATTTTAACCCAAGGCAGATTAACAAATGGACACTGTGGAAACATGGTTGCAGGTGGCGCCACCTTTTGTTGTGTATGTTATAAAGCTATCCCAGGGCTACATTTGTGTAAAAAATTTTTCCGGATCGGTCAAACGGTTCCTGAGATATATGGATTTATGTGTGGAGTGTTAACGTGAATGTAGGTGGCGCCACCTGTCATTAATCAAGAAAGCTATCTAGGATGTATATGCATGCTGATTTTTAGGTGAATTAGTCAAACCACTGCAGAGATATGAGTGATTTTAACCCCAGGCAGATGAACAAATGGACACTGTGCAAACATGGTTGCAGGTGGCGCCACCTTTTGTTGTGTATGTAATAAAGCTATCCCAGGGCTACATTTGTGTAAAATTTTTTTCCGGATCGGTCAAACGGTTCCCGAGATATATGGGATTATGTGTGGAGCGTTAACGTGAATGTAGGTGGCGCCACCTGTCACAAAATCGAGAAAGCTATCTAGGATGTATATGCATGCCGAATTTTAGGTGAATAAGTCAAACCACTGCAGAGATATGAGTGATTTTAACCCAAGGCAGATGAACAGATGGACACTGTGCAAACATGGTTGCAGGTGGCGCCACCTTTTGTTGTGTATGTTATAAAGCTTTCCCAGGGCTACATTTGTGTAAAAATTTTTTCCGGATCGGTCAAACGGTTCCCGAGATATATGGGTTTATGTGTGGAAACAGACGCACAAACGGACGCTGGGCAGAGACGAAAGGTCAGAGGTCAAGGTCACTTGGTTAGGCACCAGTTCACATGTGACCCGATAATTTGTGTAAGTTTCGGAAAAATCTGTCCAGTAGTCTCAGTGGTGTTCTCCGGAAACGAACGCGGCGGCGGCGGCGGAACCCGGTCAAAAACATAGTATCCGCAAAACTTCGTTTTGGCGGATACAATTACTAGCCTAATTTTGCAGCTTTTATTTTTCATATTTAAGATTTTAACAGATTTAATCCTTATGTGTACATGCTGTGAAAATAACATCCACAGTACTTACAGGAAAAAATTGTGCCGTGTCCAAAGTTGGGCAAAATTTAAGGTACTGATTTTATATTTATGCTAATAACTTAAAAAAAATTGCAAATTTCAGTCCTAATTTTCCTTATACAATTGAATCTTGATTAAATGATGTTATATTCCTGATAAAAAGTTTCAGCCATTCTTATGTTAGGTGAGTAAATATATGTCCTGATTTTTTACAAAGTGCATTATGTTTGGGCCTATAACTTCAACAAATTATGCAGTACTGACCTAAATTTTAGTATGTACATAGGAAATGTATGGAACAATATGAGTATTGTCACCAGAAAATCGGTGACAATAAGTACGGTGTTTTGTATCATAGTTTAATGAAGTCTGTTCTCTATTGATATTGACGTGAAGCGTCATCCTAAAGCGTTGACAGGTCTTGATTGTATATATATTGTGTAATCTTGTATGAAATCCCATCGGCTATCAGCTGAATTTATCTGTGTCACGCATTGCGTGTATTACATCTGGTATGTGGGTCGCCAAGGTGATGCTAGCAGTCATTCTAGGTCACATATAACCTTATATGGGACACTGGAGCCATAAGCCAATCAGAGAACTGGATCGCCGTACACAGGGCACAGGCAATTGTGACATCAGAGTTCAGGGAGAGACGCGGGACGCTGCTTCAGTTGGGTCTGGAAGTTTGGAGAGGCAGCACGCACGCATGGCAGAAGGAACATTGAAACGCCAGGAACGGCATAGAAGCAAGCTTCTACATAAGGCAAGGACATAGCTCACGAGATCAAAGCCATGCTGCCGACAGAGCATTGTATTGGTGGTAAAGTAAGTGCGCACGCATTACCTGCCGGCCTAGTTCAGCTTGACCTAGATACATAATCGCTGTAAGCCGTGAAACCATTGCTACATGAGTAAGGTCAAGGACTCTAAGCTCATATGTAAACAAAGAGAGCTATCACCATTCATGTGAACGTAAACCTACCCGGGTCGCTGTCAAGCAAGATCAGTTGAAGATCGCTAAACTCAGAAAGACTATATGGTACTAACCATACGCTAAATTCTACATAAAACAGTAACCAGAGATCTCTGAAGGAACTGGACTTTATTGTTTTTTATACAAACCATGACTCAGTAAATATCCTGTATTTTTAATGTGAAGGACTGTCGTATTGACATATCAACGCACACACACTCACATCTATGTCACTGTAAGTATTGTCTTGAATTATATTTGTGAATTTAACCTGATGTCTCAGTTTCTATTGATCTGGGTGTATGATTGTCTGGTATTTTTATACACGTCCTTAAAAGAACCTGGAAATGTCACCTGTAATGACCGGGATCTAGTTTCTTGATTAGTGAAATCAAGTGGCGAGCGTAAACCCATCCTATTGTTTTATAGGATATATCCGTTGTAAGGTTATCACGTTAAGTCAGGGGTGACAAATATTTACAATTACATCTAACATTATGCCAATTTTTGGATTACCAGGTAAACAAAAGTAGGGTCATGATGTTAGAAAATACAAATACATTAAGTCTTCTAATAACTTCAATAGCTTGACTATTTTTTAAGCTTATACTTTCAAATTCAAAGTTAATCAGATTAAATCCATATGTAAACTGGCTGTGAAAATTAAATCAAATGTACTTATAAGAAAAACACGTGCCATGGTCAAATTTAGGCAAAATTTAAGGTACCAATTTTTTATTTTTGTTAATATTTTTAAAAATTTAACAGATTTTGATCTAATTTTGGGTATACAATTTAATTTTGATTAATAAAAGATATATTACTGGAAAAAAGTCCATAGCTTTAAAATGTTTTGTGTTAAGTGATCAAATATCTTTCCTGATTTCTTACAAAATGCATTATGTTTGGGCCCATAACTTTTCTAAATTATATAATACAGACCTAATTTCTTGCATGTACATAGAAACTATATAGAGGAATATTTATGATAAATATGAGGAAAAACAGATGAGTGGTTTTGATATTAGGCAGTCCTGAAATGTGAAAATAGGTTTTTAATAAAAAATTGAAGTTTTTCCTAAATTTCTCAAAGGAACGAAGTCACAAAGACCTAGTTTTCGGCTTGGTAGGAGATCTTGGGGACATCTAACATTATGCTGAATTTGGGATTCCTAGGTCTTACAATTTCAAAAAGTGCCACATCTAGGGATGGACGGACGGACGGACAGACGGACAGACGGACGGACGGCGGACAATGGACCACAACTATAGCTCAGATGACTAATAGTCAGTTGAGCTAAAAATTCCTTTTATACACAAAGTGTACTGGTTAAATTTTCAATTAATAAACAAATTTTGTACATCTGATAAATCTTTTTTCAACAAGGGACACATGGGTCAGGGCGCTCAGCTGTTATATATGATAAAAAATATGATTTGGGAATGAGGCACATGCTGGTTTAGTGTGGTAATAAATACAGTGAAGTCTCATTATAGCGAACATGTTTGTTCCATGGGAATTAGTTCCGTAAATCGAATTTCTGTTGTAGTGAAATTTCGGTGTATGCTGTTTATGTTTTGCTTGGCAGAAAATTGATAAAAGTACACACGCAGACATGTGAACATACATCCAAAGAACAAAAAGTTCAAATCAAATAAAACATGTTTATTACATATTGAACATACATGTTTATACAAAGCAAAATTTACAACTTTAATGTACATGATCTGTTGACAAATTCTCTAGTGAAAAAAATCCATGATGCTAGCCTTGTTACATCATATGATGAATCCAGCACTGTTGCGGCATGCCAAAGATTCTCCAATATGTTAGCCCTATCCACGGCATCTGGTTGCTGTTCGAAGAACCTAATTGAGGGCTTCAGACAATCTCTGGCATCAGCCCTCTTTACAGTTTCAACCGGCGAATCATTCACGTCTCCGTCTATATCACCATCCCCCTCCTGGTCCGCTTTTGCTCCGACAATCGACAGAATGCTTGCATCGTCCGACTAGTCTTCGGTGTCTGCAGCTGAATTGACCGCGGCTTACTGCTTCCCTCCCAGTGGCGTTTCCATACAAAGACTCCTGATGTCTGCCTCCAGTGCCTGGAAGAAGCAAGTGGTGTTCTCTTCGGAGGACCCTTGGTTTTCTGGTGTCCCTGGCAAAACGAGCATTTCATCGTTGATGGCAGCCTATCTCAAGTTCTCCATGCTTCCCCCTAGCAAAATCGGATCACCTGGCTTCAATCGCTGGCGACACCTGACTACTTGTCTGCTGGGCTCAGAAAATCTGGGAGACTGTTGAGAAGTAAACACAGGTGCGCTCAACCGAGACAGGGAGTAAACAGCGGTGACATAACCACTCGACTATGGCCTGGGTGTGAAAACCTGCCCTGTCATGTATTAATTAGCCTGTCATTGTCGGCTGGGTTTAACAAAGATCGAACGAATGGGGAAACTTGGACCTGACCACTGCCACTCAAGTTCGTAATAACGATTCTGAGTATATCGGCGAGGTTCATTTTGTGTCATGTAAGTCTGTTCGGATCCAGAACACGAGTTTTCCATTATATTGAAGCCAATTTTAACTTTCACTCGTTTGTTCCCTAGAGATCTGTCCGTAACTCTGAGTCTTCCGTTGTAACAGCCCCCGTTATAACGAGACTTCTCTGTATAAGCTTTATTATGAGATGTTGGTGTTTAGCTTATGTAAGATTTTGATAGTATCTTTGGAGCCAGGGAAGAGGATTGATTTCATTTATTTTATTAACAAATGGAGTGCGATTGTCACACAGATTTTGACTTGGCTATATAACTTTTAAGCGGCACATATAATAAAAGAGTTTAACTATTTATTTAAATTTAATAAAAATATTGTGCCAATATAATTTTTATTTAAAAAAATAAGAAAATCATATGATTTTTCCAATAAAATATAACTGAAATGATTATTAAAATAATTCATGAATACATTTTGAAAGTATCTGCACTTGTATTCAAATACTTTCATTTTGACCTGAATTCCCATTCTTATGCAATAAATTTTTTTAATGCAGTACATATTCAAATTCGTATTCAAAAACATTTGCAAAGCATTCGCACCATGTCTAGTATTTATTCAGTTTTAGCCAAACAATGATGTTGAGAATCCAGAATATACAAAATTCACAAATTTAAATAATGATTGTAAGAACCTGGTTTTATGGCTTTTATTTATATTAAAAAAATAAATGTAATATATTCACTTTGGACTACTTTCACATCAATCTACACACTAGACACAGTAGGAATCTAGATTAATATTATCAACTGTATCTTTGTCTATCATTAATTTCCTTCATATGATCCCTAATGATTAGTAATGAATAACATGATTTATTTTTTTATCATTAAAATTGAACTGAAAAATACCATAGGTGACTGCATGGTGTTATTTGGAATAACACTGACATTGACATTCTATCCATCCATACAAGATTCTTACATCATCAGTAACTGCAAGTTAATTTTCTGTTACTCATAAACTAACAAATTCCTTTTCTATTAATTTTTCTTTATTTTGTTATTAAACAAGGGACCCATGGGTCACGGCGCTCAGCTGATCATGATTGGACTATAAATGTTTCTCCACTGTGATACTATATCAAGTCGATAAAGCTTATGAATATCATGTACATGTTGGGCTATTATAAAGGAATGTAATGTAATATGTGAGTAAATGATAAATGAAATTACCTGACTGATGGATTAATAGAGTCAAATAGAGTGGTTAATTTTTTATTTATTTAGGAGGGGTTGAAAATTGTGATATATTTGAGCAAATATGAATGCAATGACAGCAGTAATAAGCAGAAGTAGAATGATGATAAGGCTATTTGTTGAAGGATCTAAAGTGTATGGTAGTCTGCAAGCGTTCAATTTGACAGATATGATGTTATGATTAACTATGCTGATGAAGTGATTTATGAATATGTGACTGTATGACACAATATCTCTTTAGTCTTGACAAGGTACATTATTGTGATGCCCACTATGTCTACATATTACACAATATTGACATAATTTCTGGCATGTACATAGGTACCTATGGACAAATAGTTATACAAAATATTAAAGTATGAATATATCTGATTCATCTTGTTCTTGCTTACTGAGGCTAATTTTGGGATGGGGTTCGGAGAAGGGAAAAGTGATGGCAGCACAAGGTGGATGTAGAAATATTCTATTGTAATGTTTTTCATTTATATAAGAATATGAAAAGCTAAGAGGAAAGGGGCCCTCCTACTTGGTTATATTAAAGTTCTAAATATATGATTGCAAACTAATACAAGACTGTCATGAAGAAAAACAGTAAAAGTTTTGAGATACTGTGTTGCATACGAAAATTTACAGATGGACAGGCAAGTGGACAGAATGGACTAATACCTTTATTTCACTTTCAAGAGAATAATGCATTTAAGTTTATATATAATCCTTTTTTTTTAGCAGATCCACTTTTTCCATTAAGAAGTTTTTATCTGAATCTTTTTTTATTTACAGGTTTATAAATTTTTATTAAAAAAAACCTGAAAATATAAGTTAAAATATTAGAATTGTTGAAAAAATTGCAATCATTATATATACAGAGTAAAAAACACTGGGTCATATTATGCATACACATATATTTTATTATTTTTAAATCATAAATGTTTAAACTGATTTTTAAAAGAAAATAATGCCACAACATGGCTTCTACAAGAATATTCCTTGAATCACTATTAAAAAGTTTTGCACATTGGAGTTTTCAGGACATGCTTAATTTTATTCACCAAAATAAAATAAAAGTAAATTTGATAAAATAAAACATCTTTTCAAATAAACTATACACACTGTTGGTTGAATGAGGGACAAACAATATCATTGTGCTTATTACTATCCCACTTTTAATTAATTACTGTTCAATTTCACACCTGGTGAAGTTTTTACTCTTCTGAAGTAAGGAATTACTTATCTCATGAACATCCACACTTTCACAGCAATACGCCACTTTGTGGACACAATTAAATGTACACTTCAATCATTGTAACCCAAGTGGTTCAATACAAAATCTAAAATGTAGCATGTCCAAGAATAAAATAAAATACAGAAAAATTATAACATTCATCTAGTTTATGCACCAGCTGGGGGGATGAGTGCAGGGCAGAGGGGAAGCCTGCTAGTGGTGGCCAAGCTGGGCCAAGGTAAGCTGCCTGGGGTGGGTTACATAATGCAAGTGAAGGCTGTACTACTAGGTGGGCTAGATGTAAACAACACTTGACACGGGTGTATGAAAACATGAATAAAAGCTATTCATTCCAATCAATTTCTTTTGAAAGTTCAGATTTTAAAAGAATAAATCCTTATGCATATATGCTGGGAAAATTAAATCAACAGTGTCAAATTTGGACAAAATTTAAGGTTTTGATTTTTTATTTATGCTAATAACTTGAAAAATTTGCAAAATTCAGATTTAATTTTGGGTAAACAATTGAATCTTGATTAAATAAAGTTATATTCCTGAAAAAAGTCTCTAGGTTCAGCAATTCTCATGTTGGGTGAGTAAATATATTTCCTGATTTTTTAAAAAATTGCATTATGTTTTGGCCCATAACTTCAAAATAATACCCAATACTGACCTAATTTTTGGTATGTTCATAGAAAATGTATAAAAGAATGTGAATACTAAATACGATCAAAAACAGATGTTTTGATATTAGGCAGCCTTGAAGTGTAACAATGGCTTTTTTTTTTATGGAAAACAGAGTTTTTTTTCCTTAATATCTCGAAGGAACAAAGTCCTAATGACCCAATTTTCGGTATGGTAGGAGATTTTGGGGACATCTATAGTCATTAGGCAGTCTTAAAGTGTAACAATGGGTTTTTAATTGAAAAATGAAGTTTTTCATTAATATCTCGAAGGAATTAAGTCCTAGTGACCAAATTCTTGGCATGGTAGGAGATTTTGGAGACATCTAACTGTATGCCAAATTTAAGGAACTTAGAGCTGAAGCTGGGGAGCTGAGCTCTAGCAAACTGCATAACACTAGCTTGATGTAAACAATATGTGACATGGTGCTTGAAAACTTGAATAAAATCTACAGTTTTTGATCAACTGGTTTCAAATTTTTGGTGTTAACAGTTGAAATGCTAACAAAAACATGCTTTGAAAATTAAATCCACAGCAGTTTCAGAAAAAAAAGGTGCCATGGCCAAAGTTGGGCAAAATGTAAGGTACCAATTTTATATTTTTGCCAATATTTAAAAAAAAAGTTAACAGATGTTGATCTAATTTCTGGTATACAATTAGTTTTTGATTAATTAAAGTTGTATTACTGAAAAAAAGTCCCTACCTTTAACACCTTTGTAGTAAAGTGACCAAATATCTTTCCTGATTTTTTTAACAAAGTCTTTTATGTTTGTGCCCATTACTTTTTTAAATTAAAAAATACTGACTTAACTTCTGGCATGTACATAGGAACTATATAGAGGAATATTTATAGTAAATATAAAAAAAAACAGATAAGTGGTTTTGATATAAGGCAGTCCTAAAGTGTAAAAATAGATTTCTAATAAAAAATTGAGGTTTATCCTTAATATCTCGAAGGAACGAAGTCCTATTGACCCAATTTTCAGCATGGTAGGAGATTTTGGGAACATCTAACTGTATGCCAAATTTCAGATTCGTAGGTCCAATGGTGTCAAAACGTGCCAGTCTTATGGACGGACATTCAGACGGACAGACGGCCGGCACGATGGACGGACAGACAGACGGACAGACGGCGGACAATGGACCACGACTAAAGCTCAGATGACTTATAGTCAGCTGAGCTAAAAATACTTCAAATAAACCTTTCATATGGCTTACAACCCTCAGTCAGTTCTACTGTCAAACTTCATGCCATGTATTTACACAGTTTTAAAGTATTTCAGAATCCCTTTAATTAGGTCTCTAGCTTAGCTTATCTCCACCCCAAAGTTTTGACCAGTTGTTTAGGTAGCATCACTGTTTGAAAACCCTATATTAAAATTCAATTAAAACATGCTTTAAATTCATATAAGACCCCATAAAGAATACATTATTTTAAACCTGGAACTGTGATCTTTCTGATAGTATACATATTATTTAACTTTTCATTCATTTTTACACGTTTTTGTAACATTTAAAAAAATTAAATTTTTAAAAGGTACACTATTTTAAGCCTAAAATAGCATTAATCTGCTTTTTAATGAACTAATAATAAGCTACATGACAATATCTAAAAAGTGTTTTTTTTTCCCCTCTGTCATGATTCTGTCTACCCAAAAACATGTTTTAAGTTTTTATTCAACAATTTCTTGAAAAACAGTTTGTTTTAACTGCAAACTAAAATGCTAATGAATGGAATACTACAGGCATGAATAAAACAGCACAAACCTGACTACTTGAAACTGATTATCTGAAAATTCAAATAACCCAAGAATTTACTCACTTATGGTAACCTATCGTAACCTAGGTGGTTTAACCCCATTTAAGAAGCCATAGGATTATTTTTTATGAGCAAAAAATGTATGACTGCCGAAAAATTTAAGACTCCAATGAAAAGAAGAAATCTTTTTTTCTAAAAAGAAACCTGGAATGCCTTTTATATACCAGTATGGAAAATGCTTTGAGTAAAGTCAAATCCTGGTAATTTATTGTGTAACATGTCAAAGAGAAATATTTACTGTTATATCCTTACAAGTGATATGAATTGCAACAATCAGTAAAACACTAATTCTTGGTTAATTTTTCATGTACAAGTGGACTGATTACATTTTCCTTGGTGACAGTCCTATTAATCAAAAGCAAAAATATACAGCATGCAGACTGAAAGGTGATTTTAATGGACCAAGTTTACATTTTCTCACACAATTAATCCCTTTGACGCCGTTAACAATAATTTCCCATTTCCTAATGATTAAGTGATACATTTATGTTATCATAGTGATAATTAATTCATCAAGGTCAGCAGGTGCAAAATTTACCTCGTGATTGTACGATCTATACGTGTGTGACCAATAAAACTGCAGTCATAGTGACTGAAGTCTGAAGCTGATGTCTATACTGTGAAAATTTTGTGTGTGTAAATGCTCAAATGATCCCAATAAACATAAGGAAATATTTTTTCAGGAGGCTGTAGAGTTAATGATGTAATGTTACAATAAAACCACGATGGACTTACAGTAAAGCAAACCTAAATTGAAAATCAGTGCCTTCTAATGTTCATTTAATGACACAAAGAATCTTCCAGGAAGAAGTTTCGAAACTGGAATTTCCATGCTACACCTTTTGGAAACAGTTATTTGCCGGTAAGAGTAAAACATGATAAATAGCTTTGCAATGAATCATTAAAGAACTAGATATTTCTTGGCACAGCAGTTGCCATAGTATCCCCAGACAATTAATCCCCCCCCCCCCTTAAGAATAAGCCCCCCATCTTCAGCAGCATATACTGAAACTTGCAAGCGACTATGGTATCTTCCATCTTTTATCTTGAGAAACAATATTTTTCACCAAATATGGGGATCAATATGTTGAATCTTGCTTGAGAAAAGAGCATGAGTTTATTTAACAGAAACAGGAAGATAGGTGGCGCCACCTGTCTGGTTTATGAGAAAACTTTCCAAGATGGATGAACATGCCAAATTTCAGACCAATACCTTGAACCAATCTGGAGATATGAGCAATTTTCACCCAAAGCACACATACAGATGGATGCCATGCAAAAACAATTGCGTGTAGCACCACCAGTCTTGAGTACAAAATGCAGGAGTCCAAGATCTATGGATATGCACATTTTCAAGCCAAAAGGGCAAATCACTCCTCAGAAAAGGGTATTAAATTATTCTTCGAAAACGGGAAGGTGGGTGGAGCCATCTGTATGGTTTATGAGAAAAATTTCCAAGATGGAAATATGTAAGTCAAGTTTGAAACCCATATATCAATCCAACCTGGAGTTATCATCAGGAAATTAATTTTTGGACAGATGGCTCCTGTGACCTTCACCTTTGACCTTGTGGCCTAAAAAAAGGGGTCTTCCTCTATCGGCAGTTGAACTTTATGTGCAAGATAAAAGGTCTGAAATGAAAAGTTTGGCTGAAAATGCATCCTTAATCTTTTCAAAGATATGTGTCATGTGACCTTGACCAATGACCTTATGACCTCAAAATCAATAGAGGTCTTGCTTTATTGATGGGCCATATATAGGTCAAGTTTGAAATCCATATATCAATCCAAGCTGGAATTATCATCTGGAAACTAATTTTTTGACAGATAGCTCCTTTGGGCTTTACCTTTGACCTTGAGATCCAAAAAAATGATATGGATCATCCTCTATCAACAGGTGAACTATATGTGCAAGATAAAAGGTCTAGAATGAAAAGTTTGGCTGAAAATGCATCCACAATCTTTTCAAAGATGCATGTCCTGTGACCTTGACCTTTGACCTCATGACCTCAAAATTGATAGAAGTCTTGCCTTATTGATAGGCCATATATAAGTCAAGTTTGAAATCAATATCAATCCAAGCTAAAATTATCATCTGGAAACTAATTTTTTGACAGATAGCTCCTGTGGCCTTGACCTTTGACCTTGTGACCCCAAAAATGATATGGATCATCCTCTATTGGCTGGTGAACAGTTCAACTATTTGTGCAAGATAAAAGGTCTGAAATGAAAAGTTTGGCTGAAAATGCATCCACAATCTTTTCAAAGATGTGTGCCCTGTGACCTTGACGTTGTGACCCCAAAATCAATTGGGATCTTGCTTTTTTAATGGGACATATATAAGTCAAGTTTGAAATCCATACATCAAAAAAAGCTGGAATTATCATCAGGAAACTAATTTTTTGACAGATAGCTCCTGTGGCCTTGACCTTTGACCTTGTAACTCCAAAGTTAATAAGGATCTAACACTATTGGCAGTGAGCTATATACTTAACCCCTTCTCCTGCGGGACCCGTATATATACGGGCGACGCGCCGCATCCCCGCCATGCGGGATACGTATATATACGGTTTGGGAGGGTGCTAGGTTTATAGGCCAATAAAAAAATTCTTATTCCGTCAATCCATATGAAATTTTATGCGGGATCACTAAAGGGGATTTCCATTCGAATGGTTTCGTTTTCCCGGAAGGTTATTTGACAAACCGTGTGCAAATAGCGATGACATTTTTATCATGTGTACGGGACATGACCGGTCATGACCCGCGAAGTAGGTCAATCATGGCAGCGTCTGTTATTGTTGACAATGAGAAAATAGCGCAATTATTTCTGGATTCTGGTCGACTAATTGGAAAAGTTTTTCTTATTAACTCAATGAAAATGACAGCCAGTTTCATTAAAGATCTTGAGGAACTGACTGATCTGTTACGGGAGTGGGCAAACGGTGATGTGACGGAATGGACTGCGCGGTGTCGGACTTCAAACCGACACGCGCATGTCAGCCATGTTTCAAGACGTGATGAATTGATGAAATATATATTTGACTAGAAAAGAGCATGAAATCAATGTAAACTGTAACAAAAAATGTAAAAAATCGTATATGTAAGAGGTAAGACAAGTTAAAAGTAAAAAAGTCACTTGAATAATAACGTGTAGAGAAGTTCTCTCCCATGGGTGAACATTATTGGAATTATTTAGCGATTTAATCGTCAAGTTCCTTGCATGTCAACTCGTGCCGCAAGTTGTAGTCCTTGCATTATTATTTTATTATATAAATTTTCTTTAATATAAACTGTTTATAATGAAGTTTTTTACATTTTTAAAGAAGCTTACACATTTTGACGATGTCCTGTAAGCAAAGTATTTTTTTTAGAAAAGTAAAAAATAAAAACCTTCCAAAACTGTTGTCTCCCATGTGTTCCAAGTAAATTTATTCATATTTATATAGATAAAATAATTCTTTCCTTTCTCTTCCACAAAAAAAGAATATTTAAAGACCTACGTTAAGAGGTTGATGACTTAAAAAGACACAACACAACTACTGCGAGAAATTGTTAAATTAGAGTGACACAAAGAACATTTGTTTTATATCTCACATTTCAATTGGTTGCCATGGCAACCATTATATATATATATAAGGATATCTTATCAAAGACATATGTTAAGAGATTGAAGACTTAAAGACATATAACAACTTCTGCAAGAAATTGTTTAATTAGAATGACAAAAAAAACATTTAAACGTTTTATTTCTCACATTTCAGTTGGTTGCCATGGCAATCATATATATATATATATATATATATATATATATATAAGGATATCCTAAAATTTCTCACTTTAGCAGTCTTGATTCAGTCTGGTATACAATACTACAGGTATTGACCATTGGGACCAAAAAAGAGTACATACAGATGCTGCAAATAAAGCATCCATTCAGCACTCCTTCTAAGGCAAAAAAACTGCAAACAATTCAGTATACAGCACATATAAGGAAAAAATCAATTCAGCAGGAGGAGGGTTAAGATGGAAGACCTGGGATGAAAGGTTTGAACCTATAGGGTTCTTACTTTAATGGTGGGCCATTCATAAGTCATGTTTGAAATCCATATGGCTATTAAAACTGGATAAATCATTAGAGGTGTGTGATATTCACCAAATATGGAAATATTAAAGGTCAAGGCCACTCTAATGGTAAAGGTCTTGACCACAATTTAAATAGACCTCATCCCATAACCCATGTCTATGTATATGCATAATATGAAAGAAAACTGTGCATTAGTTTTGACTTATAATGCTCCAAGTACTGTTAAGTGGCAATGATGGTGGTATTAAATGGCACGAAAACAAGAAACGGATAACAGGCGGCGCAACCAGTTTCCGGTACATGACATCACTATCTAAGCTCTATGGTCAAGTTGACTTTTGGATCAATCCATGCAAGATTTCTTGAGATATTTAAAAATTTGTGCGATTTTCCCCCAAAAGGGGTTTTTTCAAGGTCAAGGTCACTCTACTGGTAAAGATCATGACCCCATTTTAAATATGCTTTGTCCTCTCACCCGTATCTATGCACATGTCAAGTTTGGTAGAGTTACGTAAAATATTTTTTGAGTTATCGCGTCCAAACGATATCTCTGAGGCGGCGAGACCGTGCGTAAACCATAACAGATGACCAAATGTTTATTCTGGGGGGTATTTCAAAGCCGCATAGGATGAAGGATATGGGTCACTGAGATGTAATTTCAGGTGCACAAGGAGACTTTTCAGGGGCCTCCCAGCATATCAAGAAAGGAGATTCTAGGTCAAGTCATTATAATTTGTGCTCTGTTAACAGATGACCAAATCTTTATTCTCGGAGCCATAGCATGAAGGATATGGGTAACAGAGACCTAATTTCAGATTTCCAAAGAGACTTTCCAAAGGCCTCCCTGCATGTCAAGAAAGAAGATTCTAGGTCCAGTCATTATGATTTGTGCCCTGTTAATATATGACCAAATCTTTATTCTGGGGGGTACTTCAGAGCCCCATAGCTCACAGAATATGGGTAATACTAACAGGGACCTTATTTCGGGTTTCCATGTAGACCTTTTATGGGCTTCCCTGGAGGTGAGGACAGAAGATTCTAGGTCCAGTCATTATGATTTGTGCCCTGTTTACAGATGACCAAATGATTAAAGATCACAAAAGTAGAGAAAAAAAATCGTAAAAAATAAAAAAATATAGCTGGCGCCACCAATCTCCAGAAATTGATGAAACACTCCATGATCAATATCCATGCAAAGAATCATGGTGATTAATGCATTAGTTGTTCAGATACTTGAGCTTTTGTATTAAATTTTGCATTATTCTGGGGGTACTTCAGAACCCCATAGCTCGAAGAATATAGGTCACAGTGACCTAATTTCAGGTTTACAAGGAGAATTTCCATAGACCTCCAACGATGTCAAGTAAGAAGATTCCAGGTCTAGCAGTTACGATTTGTGCCCTGTTAACAGACAGACGCCTGGATGGCCGGACGGAGGACAGACAAAAGGTGATCCCTATAGCTCAGATGACTTTCAGTCAGCTGAGCTAAAAATTGAAAAATACAGGGGGCGCCACCAGAATGCAGAAACTGATGAAACATTTCATGATCAATATCCATGCAAAGAATCATGGTGATCAATATAATAATTGTTCAGATACTTGAGCTTTTGTATCAAATTTTCCATTATTCTGGGGGGTACTTCGGAGCCCCATAGCTCAGAGGTTATGGGTAACAGAGACCTAATTTCAAGTTTTTAAGGAGACTTTTCATGGGCCTCTCAGCATGTCAAGAGAGAAGATTCTAGGTCCAGTTGTTACGATTTGTGCCATGTTAACAGATGACCGCATCTTATGAGGTCTCAAAAATAGAGAAAAAAATTCGTAAAAATAAAAAAAATACAGGTGGCGCCACCATACTGCAGAAACTGATGACACATTCCATGATCAATATCCATGCAAAGAATCATGGTGATCACTGCAATAGTTGTTTAGATACTTGAGCTTTTGTATCAAATTTTCCATTATTCTGGGGGGTACTTCGGAGCCCCATAGCTCAAAGGTTATGGGTAACAGAGACCTAATTTCAGGTTTCCAAAGAGACTTTTAATGGGCCTCCCTGCATGTCAAGAGAGAATATTCTAGGTGTAGTCGTTACGATTTGTGCCCTGTTAACAGATGGCCGCATCTTAAGAGGTCTCAAAAATAGAGAAAAATATTGGTAAAAATCGAAAAAATACAGGTGGCACCACCAGTCTGCAGAAACTGATGAAACACTCCATGATCAATATCCATGCAAAAAATCATGATGATCAATGCATTAGTTGTTCAGATACTTGAGCTTTTGTATCAAATTTTCCATTATTCTGGGGGGTACTTCGGAACCCCATAGCTCAAAGAATATAGGTCACAGTGACCTAATTTCAGGTTTACAAGGAGAATTTCCATAGACCTCCCAGGATGTCAAGTAAGAAGATTCCAGTTCTAGCGGTTACGATTTGTGCCCTGTTAACGGACAGACGCCCGGACTGCCGGAAGGCCGACGGACAAAAGGTGATCCCTATAGCTCAGATGACTTACAGTCAGCTGAGCTAAATATATCATACCACACCAGAAAGTCTACCAACTGGCTTTACAAGACTGAAACAAGTTTTTTTTCTTTTTAGTAAACACTCTTTGACGTCCGTCTGTCTGCCCATATGTCTGTCAGTCTCTGTCAGTTAACAGGGCACAAACTGTAACCATTAGACTAAGAAACCTCTCACTCAACATTTAGGGCTCCCTGACAAATCTCCTTGGAAACCTGAAATTAGGTTACTGTGACCTATATTCTCTTGGTTATGGGGTGTGTTTGGGCACTGGCAGTTACATTGGATTTCCAGCGGGTCTGTCATATCGATAGAGCTGGAGCCCTCATATGCACCAATCGTCCCTGTGAATTTGAGAAAGATAAAGCATATTCTCTTTGAGATATATAAAGCATATGTTCTCTCTGAGATACTGAGCATGAAAGAAAAGCACCACTTGTGCTCTGGTGGCCATACTGGAATGTGAGCAAAAGAAAGTGCCACTGACAGATTATATTATTATTATATGAAGAATACAGCTTAAAGAATACATATATAGTTCATATATTTAAATATATATTTAAGAGTCATTGTGATAAAAATGTGGATTTCTTTTTATTTTCCCCCTCCTTTGTTAAAAAAAAATATTTACAAAGGCATTAGGATATTAAACCATAAATTTGAACATCGAATGATAAAGGAAAAACAAGCCGGTATAATAGATCAGCCTTGCAAGTGTTTTTTTTTAGATTCAATGATTTAATGAAAACAGTTTAATACTGAGAGTGAAATATAACACCTGACAAGCTTTCAAACTGTCATTATATTACTTTCAAGCACAGAGATGTAACAACCCAAGAGTCAATCAGGGTGGTATATGTTTTCACAGAACATACACTGTTTAATGGGGGTTAACAAGAACTGCACCATAAATTTACTTTGATGTGTTACTATTAGAAATTATTCATTGTAATGTCATCAGTTTGATATATGGAAGAAAAAAGAAAGATCTTAATTAATATAACCTTCTTAAAGAGGTCCAGTGACATTAGTTAGTAATACTGGATGATTGTGAACCTGTCACTTTAATCCGAGCTCATACCGGCATTCAATTCCCCTATTATCGCTCACATAACGCTTATGATTACCTAAGAAATATTTTGAATTATCATGTCCCTGTCTACATATTCATGGAAAATAATATGTTCTCAATTACTGTTTCAAAAAATAAGTAAAACTACACCTATATAAATGTTGGCCGGTTCCTTAGCAGTCAAGTCCTGTTATAACATCCCTTGGCGTCAGCCATGAGGCATGAACGTCTGCATCTCAAGGCACATTTACACGCTTTGTACAGGACATAGCGTTGAAATAGGGCCAGTTGTAGGAAGATTTATTTTCGAAAAAAAATATGGGAAATTACAGTTAATTTTAACCACCGCGCAAATTTCACGTAGTTAAATAATACATATTATTTAGAAGCATGCAACAATTTTTTGCACTGGAAAACACCATCAAAGTTACCGGGGAGTAAAAAGGCGGGAAAACTTTGGCTCCCTTGGTTTCATTAACTCATTCCATTGAAGTAGACCGTGGCTCTTTTTCTGCTGCATCTGTCAGGACAATATCTTCGTCAATCCTCCATTTTTGATTATTAAAACTTAAATTTTTTTTTTAACTCTGCGATTTTTTATCAGACCGGCTTGTGTATTCATAACGTCCCGTCAGTTCTACTGACAGGAGTACGGGCTGAATCAGTGAATACAGGTGTAGGCGGCAACAGTTTCCCACCAATCCACCTGGAATGCCCAGGCTAAGAAAAGTTACACATGCATACAGGAGACCTCATTGGCATTTTGGATATGACTTTCTTACAAGTATATATAATATTGATCCGTTTTTGTTTAGTTATGAACTTTAAGAGATACAAGAATGCTTGGAGTATGGGCATTATAAATTCCCTGGGAGGGCAGGGATTAGGCATTAAAACTTGGTAGACTCCCGGAAAACAGGAGTGTTGGAATCTCTAACTGGATTACAATGATGCCATCCTAATGACTACAAGAGCAACATTCTGTTATTTATACCTTTCTGAAAATCACCGCATATTCTACTTTTCTTGCATTTTAAAATCTTATTTTTAAATTGCAATTTTCCAATACACGACAGTCTTTCGTCACTGAAAATTATGTAAAAAGAATTTTTATTAATGATTTAACATCTTAAACTCATAGGCTTAAGTGATTATTTTTTATTGCAAATGACAGTGAAATACCCACCACTTTTATTCATCTCATATGTATATGTCAGAGACGAGATTGAAATCCAGGCGGATTTTAAATTCGCCTAGACGAGATTGCAATTGTGATCTCGCCTAGGCGAGATTGCTATTGTGATCTCGGCTAGACGGATTTTAAACTCGCCTAGACAAGATCACAATCGCAATCTCGCCTAGGCGAGATTAAAATCCATCATGAAGCAGGCCAGGATTTTAATCTCGTCTAGGCGAGATTTAAATCTGTCTGGTGTCATCCAGGCGAGTTTAAAACTCTGCCTAGGCGAGATTAAAATAGTGATCTGATCTAATTTCCTAATATATTAAGCATTGTAATTGACATATGAAAGATGTTTTCAGTCGGATTTTCAATATTTTAACACTAAATGGTTACATATAGTTAACAGGTAATATATTTATTAATATTTACAGAATATTATAGTATTAATGTAATAATTAACTTTTTTACAGTAATGTTATAATTAATCATGTAATAATTAACATTTATTTTGGAAATAGAATTATGAAATAGATATTTGATTATTACTTGCATCTTTGATGTGTTTCATGTGGTCTACAGCATCCATATCATACCAATGATTTGCTAAACATTAATTAATCTTTATTTTTTTCCCAGTTTTCTTATCAACCTTGAGTCTGTAAATATCACTAATAATTTTTACAAAATATAATTTGTAATTGTATTAAAGTATATGGCAATTGGAGAGTAACACGAGGTATATTGAAGCACACTTATGAGATATTATGAAGAGCAAATCTGGGGGAAAAAGTCATCCACTTGCAGACTCAATCAATCATAGATAGATAGACAGATAGATAGATTAGTCTAGATAGCTATTACTTCACTATTTAAAAAGTATATTACACATTAACATAAACAATCATCCTATTTGATAATTCTTACAGGATAAACAGAACAAATTAGTTGGTTGATACAGTTCAAATGTTTCTTTTCACCCAGGTATTCAACACTCAACAGTCAAAACATGTACACTTATGGTTCAAAATATGCAGGGTATCAGTATTTATGATGGACTTTGATACACCATCCTATTTTTGGTAATTAAACATCATATGAGAAAAGGTAAAAGTTGATACACAGATGTATATATGTGAATATTTCTTTGTCTTATTTAGTCTTTACTTCTAATGTATATAATATTCTTCTGATCTTTTTTTTTATGTTTTGTGAGGGATTTTGTGAAGCTTCAATATTTATGTAGACTGTGTTACAAGATAACTGCCTTTTTTTGGACAGTATTATATCATATCAGAAATTCATAGATCAACAGATCATTCATGTATGTGAACATGCATTGAATTATATTGATAAATAATAAATGAGCTATGTCTCCTTTTGTCTTTTTAAAATACTACATTACTAATATTACTAATACCAGTTTTCCATCAAATTAATAATATTGACAACAAAATTATTATGTAAATAATCAGCAGCAGCCCACATCATATATCATTTAAATATGCCATATACAATACCAATGTAAGTTTCTTATTACCTAGTTTATTAATGAAAATAAACAATAAAAAAACTAGAATACGGGTAGTCGACAAGCGACTACGTGTATCCGCCAAAATCAGAGAAGGACGGGTGAAGTGAGGCATTGATTGAGTTGCAAGGGGATATAGAGTTACATGTGTTAAATATCAGAATGGATCTCTGCCACATAAACATGATTGTAGGTGGCGCCATCTGTTATTTGAACGAGAAACTATCCAAGATATATACACATGCAAAATTTCATGTGGAAAAGTCAAACCACTGCAGAGATATGAGTAATTTTATCCCAGAGCAGACAAACAGATGGACGCTGTGCAAAAATGGCTGCAGGTGGCGCCACCATTTTTGTTCATGTTATAAAGCTATCCAAGGGCTACATTTGTGTAAAGTTTTTTTCCTGATTGGTCAAACGGTTCCCGAGATATGAGCTTGGATGTCTGCAGCATAAACGTGAATGTAGGTGGCGCCACCTGTCAAAAAATCAAGAAAGCTATCTAGGATGTATACACATGCCGAATTTTAGGTGAATTAGTCAAACCACTGCAGAGATATGAGTGATTTTAACCCCAGGCAGATTAACAAATGGACACTGTGCAAACATGGTTGCAGGTGGCGCCACCTTTTGTTGTGTATGTTATAAAGCTATCCCAGGGCTACATTTGTGTAAAAAATTTTTCCGGATCGGTCAAACGGTTCCTGAGATATATGGATTTATGTGTGGAGTGTTAACGTGAATGTAAGTGGCGCCACCTGTCATAAAATCAAGAAAGCTATCTAGGATGTATACACATGCCAAATTTTAGGTGAATTAGTCAAACCACTGCAGAGATATGAGTGATTTTAACCCCAGGCAGATGAACAAATGGACACTGTGCAAACATGGTTGCAGGTGGCGCCACCTTTTGTTGTGTATGTAATAAAGCTATCCCAGGGCTACATTTGTGTAAAAAATTTTTCCGGATCGGTCAAACGGTTCCCGAGATATATGGGATTATGTGTGGAGCGTTAACGTGAATGTAGGTGGCGCCACCTGTCACAAAATCGAGAAAGCTATCTAGGATGTATATGCATGCCGAATTTTAGGTGAATTAGTCAAACCACTGCAGAAATATGAGTGATTTTAACCCCAGGCAGATGAACAGATGGACACTGTGCAAACATGGTTGCAGGTGGCACCACCTTTTGTTGTGTATGTTATAAAGCTTTCCCAGGGCTACATTTGTGTAAATTTTTTTTCCGGATCGGTCAAACGGTTCCCGAGATATATGGGTTTATGTGTGGAAACAGACGCACAAACGGACGCTGGGCAGAGACGAAAGGTCAGAGGTCAAGGTCACTTGGTTAGGCACCAGTTCACATGTGACCCGATAATTTGTGTAAGTTTCGGAAAAATCTGTCCAGTAGTCTCAGAGGAGTTCTCCGGAAACGAACGCGGTGGCGGCGGCGGCGGAACCCGGTCAAAAACATAGTATCCGCAAAACTTCGTTTTGGCGGATACAATTAATGTTAATTATTACATTAATATAATATTCTGTAAATATAAATTAATATATTACTTGTGAACTATACATAACCATTCAGTGTTAAAATATTGAAAATCTGACTGAAAACATCTTTCATAAGTCAATTACAATGCATAATTTATTAGGAAATTAGATCAGATCACTATTTTAATCTCGCCTAGGCAGATTTTAAACTCGCCTAAGTGATATCAGGCAGATTCATAACTTGCCTGGATGACACCAGACAGATTTTAAACTCGCCCAGGTGAGATTAAAATCCTGGCCTGCTCCATGATGGATTTTAATCTCGCCTAGGCGAGATTGCGATTGTGATCTCGTCTAGGTGAGTTTAAAATCTGTCTAGCCGAGATCACAATTGCAATCTCGCTTAGGCGAGATCACAATCGCAATCTCGTCTAGGCGAATTTAAAATCTGCCTGGATTTCAATCTCGTCTCTGACATATACGTATCATTTTAAGCTTCTCCTCAGGCCCTGTCAAACTGCATTTGAACAAAACTCGCCATTGCTGTGATAACTCCGCTTCAGAAAAGCTTAGAATTCGGTTCGTTTGGTATCCTACAAACAATACATAATTCTTGAAATTGTGTATCTTGATTGCATGTTTAGCTGAATGAAGACTGCCCGGGCACATTTTTACTAAAGTATTCGTAGGAATGGCATGACGGCAATGGGGGATTGACCGCCCATGCAGATAGGGAAGAGCGGATGCCAACCTAAGTTGCAACAGCACTAAGGGGAGAAATGCCCAGGTGCAGTCTGGTTTCCATGGTTTTCATGTATCACATATACGTTCAATCTTTAATAAAAATAATAAAGTTGATACAAAATATTTTTAAACAGTAAGAAAATGAAAAATCATGACTTTTTCATGACTTTTGAGAATTTTCTAAAAAAATGACTTTTTAAGTACTGATTTTTAAAATCACAGAAATCATGATTTTTTAAGGACGTACGAACCCTGTAAGTGGTAGCTAAAGGGGACGTTAACTGTGCTAAAATAAAAGAGGGGGAAGTCTTTGCAGCTCCATCAGTCTAAGACGTGCCACTACATCGACAAACTAGACATTTCTTGGCACCGCTGGTGCCATAGTATCGCCAGACAAATGACCCCAAATCAATAAACTGCATTCCAAAATATCCAACATTTGAAAAAAAAAATTGAATTTAAAAAAAAATAATTTAATTTAAATTAAATTTTAAAATTAAATTTAAAATTAAATATACCTCATTCCATAAACCATATCTATATACATGCATAACATGAAAGAAATCTGTCCATTACTGTTTGACTTATAATGCTCACAGTATATACTGTTAAGTGGCAATGATGGGGTATTCAAAGGTGCAAAAAACAAGAAAAGGACAACAGGTGGCGCCACCTATCTTCTGCAAAAGAAAAAACTATCCAAGATCTTCCGTCAACTTGATTTTTGGACCAATCCATGCATCCCTTTTTAAGATATTCATGATTTTATGTGATTTTCACCATATATGGTAATATTCAAGGTCAAAGCCACTCTCAAAGGAAAGGTCATGACCCCAATTTTAATATACATCATCCTATAACCCATACCTATGTACATGCATAATATTAAAGAAATCTGTCAATCAGTTTTTGACTTGTGATGCTAAAAGTACTGTAAAGTGGCAATGATGTGGGTATTAAACGGCACAAAAACAAGAAAAGGATACTAGGTGGCACCACCAGTTTCCGGTACATGACATCACTATCCAAGATCTTTGTCCAACTTGATTTTTGGATAAATCCATGAAAGATTTCTTGAGATATTTAAGAATTTGTGTGATTTTCCCCAAAAATGGATCTATTCAAGGTCAAGGTCACTCTCCTAGTTGAGGTCATGACCCCATTTTGAATAGGCTTCGTCCTCTCACCTATATCTATAAATGTGTCAAGTTTGAAAAAGATCCTTGAAATATTTTTTGAGTTATTGTGTCCAAAAGTAATCTCTGCGGCGGCGGCGGCCCAACCGTGCCTAAACCATAGTATCTCCAGACTATGTCTGGCGATACAAATACACCTGGATCCAATATATTCAGTAACACCAAATTTCAGGACATTCTATCTCCAATTCTTTAGGAGCCTAATATTTAAAAATTGTGTACAACACTTTTTTCACAAGAAGTAGGCTAGTTAAAAGGCAATGTTACCACTTAAGATGATGACCCTAGCTTAATAAGCTTCCATGCGCTAACCCATATCTATGCATTCAGAAGTCTTGAGAAGAATCAGCTTAATATATTTTTCAACTGACTAATTCCAAAGGATTGTCCAATTTTGTTAAAACCACAGTGTTTCTAAACTTCTGGTCCTCGGATGTGCCATGATAACTATTTTTGAGCCAATAGTGAAATATGAAATACACAAAATACTGTCCAAGTCTCTGACCAAGCAAAACAATATAGGTATAGCCTAACCTCTAAGTGGTCGTTCAGAAAATCAGTGAATTTGTTGTGAAAACCTTTACAATGGGATCACATCAGATGAAGCTAAACCAAGAATGCAAGGCAGGAGTTTTAGTAATATTGTATTGCAAAGGTCATGGAAAAGAACGGAACTCCAAAACGGATAATTATGGCTGGTTAACAATGACACAGCTGATGCTAAAACCATCTTAGAAACAAGTGCTGATTCCGTAAACAATAAACTCGAGTACAAATCAAATGGTACTTCAGGGGATTAAATTATCTTAAGGGCATCAAATCAAGGTAATGAATTTAGCTAAATACTGTCTGTCTCTGCAATAGTAGGCATGAATGCAGCAGCCCAGGGGTTGACATGCAATAATTATCTCTTTCACTGCTTACAAGCCACATGAGCATAAAGCCCTCACTAGTGTGTATGGTATAGGTACTGAAATGAAGGACCCTTACTGAATTTACAGCCCACCTTGGAATACATAGCCATGTGTTTAGATCTAATACATAATTATAAAATGAAAATGTTTGAATATATACATTTTGATCTGGATTGGACCAAACCAGATTAAGATCACAATTTGGGCTAGCCCAGTTTTAAACTGGACCAGCCAAGATTAAAATCTTGATCTGGACCAGTCCAGATTACAATCACAATCTGGTCCAGCTCAGTTTCAAACTGAACGAGCCCAGATTTAAATCCTGTGGTAGAGAATTCAGAATCGAAATCTGGTCTAGTAAGCCAGAATTAATTTCAATTTACTTTGGCTGGCCTGATAGTTAAAGTAATATAATATTTTGAATTCTATCATAGTCTGAATCTAATCCAGATGCACCATTTATTATACCATAAATACATGCAACATAGCAAGAATACTGACAAAGGTTTATATATATATATATATATATATACTATGGGAAGCTTTATGAAAAAGTTAAGAGAGATAATTACTCAATAATATCAGAAAAATATAATAAAGAAAATGACACAAAATCCATCAATGAGAACCTGGGATGATCGGGAATCCTCCCGGGGAAAAATAAGAATTCTGATTTTTCCCGGGAAAAATGAGAATCCAGAGATGGTATGAAGGGATTCCCATTCTTCCGGGGAAAATTTCTCATTCTTCCTGGGAAAAATGAGAATTCCAATCTATCCCGGGAAAATTGAGAATTCTCATTTTTCCCAAGAGAGATTGGAATTCAGTTTTGAAATTCAAACCTGGGAAAAATGAGAATTCTCATTCTTCCCGGGAAGAATGGGAATTGTTGATGCCAATTTAACTCTTTTAATTTAAAAAAAAAGAATGCACACACTGGTTTGTTTGATTACCAGTAAAATGGACAGTTCATATTAAATGATTTCCTGGTGTAACATATTTTGATATTTTGCTGGGCAAAAAAAAAACAGCTCTCTTAAACTTAATGCTACACAATTATTTATGTTGGTAATGTCAGTGTTGACTAAACAGATGTCAAACATATACATAATGACAATTTACAACTTGCAAGAGATGTAGGTTAATCTATAACATTCTCTTCTCATTATTTCCATATAGTTTTGGGCAATTGTTGTCACATCTCAATTCTTTATTCCTCCTTTTAAAACATGCCTGGAAATAACATGAAAATATCTGGTTCATTCATTCATTTATAATTGTGCCAAGTTAAACTTTTTCATGCAACCTTTTCGTCAGTGTTAGAGATTAAAATGTACATTTTAAGTATTTAACCCCAGTTACACTTTATTGTTTAGCATATAAAATAACAGGAATATGTTTTTCATGGTTGAACTTAACATGTATAGATGTCAGAAGCTCACTGACAACTTGTCAGATGTGTTAGTCAATCTAACATAGATGTTAATCTATGTCACTGAATTGTAGATTAAAAATATTCACATCTAGAAATCTTTATAATTGAATCATGTGTGCTAAGAACTAATATGTAAATATCAGGTCTGTTTGTTTTCAACTTACATGTGTGTGATGGGTTTAGTACTTTCATGTGTGAATAAAACTGATTTTAATAGAAATGTGTTTTCTACTATTTTTCATGACAAAAAATGTTACTGTCCTTTTAGCAATGGTCAGTTAGTAATATTAAAGTTTGGTTATAATACCGTAAAACTAGATGTGTCGGAACGACACAAATCCCCCTGCCTAGGGCAAATTAGAAACATTTGTTAAATTTTGTAAAATTTTTTAAGTTCAGAAGATGTTGTATGGTCAAAAGTAGGTCAACAAGGGCAAAATGCAAACTTGATTTGTAAAGGGTCATTATCAAGCAACACACCAAAAATCAGGCCATTATCTGCAGGCATTGTGAAAAAAGTCCATACATGTGCATTTTACATAAAAATTTCTGTCTTTCATGAAATTTTCTATGTTCAGGATCTGTCATATGGTCAAAAATAGGAGCCGTAAAACGGTAAAAAGTAGGTCAACTGGGAAGAAACGCGAACTCAATCTGTAACTGGTCATTATCTGCCCACACACCAAAAATTAGGCCAATATCTGCAGGCATTGCAAAAAAAAGTCCGTACATGTGTATTTGTCATGAAAATTTCTATTTTTCATGGAATTTTTTAATTTTAGGAGCCGTAAAACAGTTAAAAGTAGGTCAACTGCCACGAAACGCGAACTCGATCTGTAACTGGTCATTATCTGCCCACACACCACAAATCAGGCCAAAAGCTGCATGCATTGCGAAAAAAAGTCCGTACATGTGTATTTGTCATGAAAATTTCTATTTCCATGAAATTTTCTAAGTTTAGGAGCCGTAAAACGGTTAAAAGTAGGTCAATTGCCACGAAACAAGAGTCGATCTGTAACTGGTCATTATCTGCCCACACACCAAAAATCAGGCCAATATCTGCAGGCATTGCAAAAAAGTCTGTACATGTGTATTTGTCATGAAAATTTCTATTTTATCATGAAATTTTCTAAGTTTAGGAGCCGTAAAACGGTCAAAAGTAGGTCAACTGCAACGAAACGCGAACTCGTTCCATAACTGGTCATTATCTGCCCACACACCAAAAATCAGGCCAATATCTGCAGGCATTGCGAAGAAAAGTCCGTACAACTGTTTGATTTCGGAATGACGGAATGACGGACATGGGTAAAACTATATGCCCCGGCCACTTTGTGGCAGGGGCATAAAAATATGCAAACATAACCCACCTTAACTATTAAAAGGATATCATTCAACATATTGGAGCTGGGTCCAATTTTTTCCCGGGAAAAATCAGAATTCTCATTCTTCCCAGGAAAAATCAGAATTCTCAATTTTCCCAGGAGGATTCCGGATCTTCCCAGATTCTCATTCTTCCCTGGACATATATAAAATCAACAGGTTTCACGAAAATCCATTATGTGAACCATCAGGGGCCTTGACAGTCAAGTTGTAAAATGCTCAGCTCTCTCTGCTGGCGTCCCGGGTTCAATTCCCGGTGTGGCCATGAGAGTGGTTTGTAGTAGTCTGTTTAAGGCTGGATGTTTTCTCTGGGTTCTCAATTTTTCCTCCACCCCTACAGACTACCGAACACCATCATCTGAGCCATGGAGAGTGCTTTGATTAGTTTGATAACTATTTGTACAATCCGTGTAAAATAAATAAGTTTATAATAAGGTAGGGAACATTCTCAGCATTTGGATTATGTAAATGTCAAACCTGGTCATTTAAAGCACTGTTTACAAAGTATGATATCAGCATAAAAGACCAAACAGGGTTAGTTTCTTTTTTTAACTTGTTACTGTATTATCTACACAAAGTTGCACTGAAAAGGTTGTTAATCTAATTTCTTATAATATCAAGAAACAATGAAAGGATAAATTGATTTTAACAAGAGATGAAATTAATTAAAATGCAACACTTTTTAGTAAAAAGTAAATAACATAAAATATAGTCACAAGTTTTTACTATATTTTATGTGATTTATACTACATTCAAAACATATTAATTATTAAAATTCACATGAATACATTACATTAATATATAACTGCATTTGGAGACTGTGTTTTACAAAATTAATTTGACATCTATATATTTATTAACATTATCATTACTGTTGGTTCATGTGTAAAGGCTTTTTCCTGTATGCAATAAACAAAAGCTAAATATACAACAATTTCAATATCATGCGAGCTAAAACAACAGGTTTAAATATCAGTTCCTCTGTAGTTTGATCACAATCATAGAGGAATCTGGCCAATTAAGGAGTAGATAAGGTTTAAAAGGATACCAATCTGGGCTTGCCGAGTTGAAAATCTGACCTGACAAAATTTCAACCCTGTATTAGCCAGCACAAGATTGTAACCTGGACTGGCCCAAATAAAAATTTTAATCTTGGCTGGCCCTGTTTTAAACTGGACCAGATACTAATCCGGGCCTAGACATAAATATATAGTACCATCCATCCCTTGAAAACTTGGTTTTGACATAATGGTAGGTCGTCTTCACAGAAATTTACTGACCATAGGCAACTTGACAGCAGTAGAGGTTTGGAGCCCTGCAGCCTGCCAAGGAAACATTTATGAATATTTTCTACTGCAGGTTTTTAAGTGATTGGAATTGAATAGTGGTGTCTTTAGCGAAGGAGCATATACATAAGGCCTCCAATATGGCTTGTATGCTCTATGAAACATGCAATTTTGTTGGCTTGCTAGGAGAAATTGGATATGAAACATTGGAATGGCATCAATTCATCACCTATTACTCATAGTGAGACATAAGTTGAGCAAGTCGCACAGTGGCTCAGGGAGGAGAACGGGAGGCAATAAGCTTCACAGGGGATCTTGCCGTTCAGAATGAGTAAAATAGTTGTGGTTACCTCGTGGAGAAAGCCTGAAGGCCAGCTATTGAAAGCCTGAGACTTGTCGGGACCCGTGAGTCATATCTTGTGTATTCTGACTCTCCAGTTGTTCCTAGCTCCATCCTCAGCCATGTGCAGGTATGCCCATCTCTAAGTGTCTTGGTATGTAACAATAACAACTTCCTACATGCATTAGTTTTCCCCCACCTGTAGCCGACCATAAGAGACCATTACTCTGACTGCTCTGTCAGTTTCAATCCAAAGCAACAGGATAACATGAACGTAACTAGTAACTACGTACTCAGTGGAGTGCATACCTCCGCCAAGCCAAAAGGATCCTGCTGGATCCAGCACTTTATCTTGATCCTTACCACAGGTAAATGTGAGTCCCTGGTCTGGGTCTTACCCTTCCACAAAGTTGTGTAACACTGCTATCAAACAAACATGTGTAAACAAACGAACAAACAGACATGGAGGAAACACAACCGTGACATGGGCCACTAGAGTGCTCACTGCACTCAAGGAGTTGCCAATTATCCTTTATCATTGTCTTGTATAGAAATCATAAACCTGACACTATGGTGTTATGTACTGGTGCCCAGTGTGTGTGCAGTTATATTAAGAAACCAACAACAACTGAAAAATCTATGAATGAACCATATATGTTAAACATACTGAGGAACTTCTGGTTTCTAAATCATTATAATTATAAACATATTTATTTTTTGACAAATTTTACAAATATTCAAATCATGGCACTTTCCATGGATCAGATGGCGGCATTGGGTAGGAGAAGGGGGTTTGAGGAAATCTGAGAACTCAGAGAAAACAACCAGCCTTGGACGGGCAACTACAATCCACTCTCATAGCCACACAAAGGATTGAACCTGGGTTGCCAGCAGAGAGAGCCGAATTTTTTACCACTCGACTCACCAGGCTGTAAAAGTGTGTGTTCTATAAAGGTCATTAGGGTGTTGCATACAGCAAATTAGCAACAACAAAAAAATCTAACAAGACCAAAGCGCAAGACCCAAGCATGATAAACACCTTGACTATCATCACAACAAAAGCACTAAAAGAGTGCGTAATATCCCTGTGGCCAGTCTTGTGACCTCTTACACCATTAAATGTGCAGATGGTCATGGTTGTGATACCACAAAAAAAGTCTGATGACCTCTGAACTCAAAGAACATGTGCAGATTTTTCTTAGAATCAAACTCAGGTGAGATATAGTATTGGTAGATAACCAAAGTGAGTTTAATGAAAATCCATTCAGTGTCTGTGATGTTTTTTATGGTGACACCAAAAGTTGATGGATGGACATGTACAGATGGATACTGCTAAAAGAATAACATGATCCGTCTATAATATGGGCAAATAAAAAGTAAGTTTTGCTTTCTGACTGAAGCAAATACCCTCAGCATAATTTTTTTTCAAAATGAAAAAAAAGGCTACGGTTACTAATGGGTGTGTCACTACTAAAAATGACTGTACAATGTAATCACAATTCTACAGCCTTCTTGTGTTCATATCCCAGCCTTCATAGCCTCAAGCAGTGTAACAAATAACCACGATTATGTAACATTCCTGTGGCACAGTTTATGTAACATCACAGTGACTGGGTTGTTAAGCTGAACATGGGTGTAACAGGTCAGAGCTTGAAAGTACTTTTGAAAGTACTCGCTTTATGATTTCATCAGGCAAGTAATATCTAGTTTGTACCTGCCTCACATCCTTTTCTTCTGCCTCATGTACAAAGGCAGCATTTTGTGCCTCTGATATATGAGAGATGTCAGAGTGGTATACCTGTCCATGATGAAAACCACATTGTACATTTTTATTAGGATGCAAATATTTTAGTAATTTCTGACCAGGGTTGGCAAGTTTTAGGCAGGAAGGTTTTAACCATAGGTTTTAACCTGGTTAAAACTGCCCCACCTAAAACAGGTTTTGGGTAGGTTTTAGGCACCAAAAGTGCCTAAAACCTATATTTGTTTGAATTTTTGACTTAAAGATCTATAAAACTACCAAACTGGCTGGGGTGATGCAGTCACAAGGCTTTGCTGGTTTTCTGGAAGGTATCAGGTATTACAAGTAATGCATGATTTCCTGTTGACTGGCATCATGCAGTCTTCATAGAGCCTGTATAGGTTTCTTGAGCATGAGACCATGTTTGTGTGGTACATGGTTTCATTGGGGGGGGGGGGGGTAGGCATGCTTGATTAGACCGGTTAATTACTATTTATCAGGGTAATGGGGTGATAAGACCCAATGGTCATAAGTCCTACTACTGTGTAATAGTAGATGTTCATGTGAACTTTCATACATAACTAGGATGATGAAATCACAGCCCTTGCCCTGAAAATTGTTCACGAGTCAAACTTTTTACTGAGTGATGCAGTCAGGGCCCCTGACCATGACATGTTGGTTTCTCAGGCCTTTAGAATGAACATGGCCCAAAAGTGATTATGAATATTCTGTGGTTTGCAACATATTCACTGCAATATATTTTAGCATTTTTCAGTTTTATACTAATTATAGTGCTTCATGAGGGTTCATTTTCACAATCTAATCATACAGTTAACAGAGCATTTCCATCATTATATAGAAAATAAGTATGTGCACAAAATCTAAAAATTTGACAATGGATGACCTACCTAAGGACATAACAATTAGTAGAAATCTTGTTCATTATCAGATAATGCAAAAGATATCATATTTTAGTTTATGGCTAGCATAAAAGATCTTTTTTTATTTATAAAAAATCAATCTTCTGCTTTTTGCCATTTGAAGCTACACGTATTTAAAACATAAAACACAATATGTTAGTGAGGCTACAGTATAAAGGACTATTCATCAGTGTAAATGGAACAACTTTTTGAATTGGGGAAAAACTTCTTTCACATATATCACAAAATTTAATCCATTGTGATAAAAAAGCCAATCAAAGAATCTGGTTATAAGCTTATTGTATTAGCATTCATTTATAAATTGGTAGTAATGGAGGTAGGAGACCTTAGAATATGATTTTGGGATACAAGCTAAAACTGTCATTTGGAAAACCTGAAGCAGTGTTGTATTCATTTGTTGCTTTTGTTTGTATCATGGTTTATTTGTTTAGTTTGAATAGTGTTCCTCACTTTTAATTTGTTGAGCATATTTCTGTAATGCATTTAGCTGTGTAACAATAAAACATAGTTAAACTGCAAGACATAGGTAAGGGTAAGTAAGGTTTTAGGCAGTTTAAGGCAGTTTTAGGAAGGTTATAACCTATTTTAGGCAGTTAAAGGGAGGTTTTAGGCTTTGCCCTGCCGAAAACAGGTTTTGGGCAGCCTAAAACCCAACCCTGTTTCTGACAATACCTCTGAGCCTTTCATTATGCTGTTACTCAAATAAACCAAACACCCCCACCTCCCCCACCCCTGTAAGAATTTATTGTGTACTAATAGTACTATCTATTGACACCCACCAAATTTTGGCCAAAGCTGATTTTACTGGGTTTTTAAAATGAGACTGGAGCTCAATCAAGCCAAAGTTTTAATTATTCCGTCTGCCAATCTGGGCTGTAATGTGATCAACTAGAGTAAATGATATAGCAACAACAAGAGAGAATGTACCAAGTGGAACTATCAACAGAAGAAAAAGGAGAAAATGCTCTGAAGTGGAAAACTAAGTATCAAACTGTCCCAGTAGCATCAACAAGAGCCAATAGTTCAAGCTGAATTTTGTCTAAACTGTAAAGCACTTTTAATCTAATGGTCTTAATGGAAATATAACAAGACAAATATTTCAAGTGGAAAGGTAATGACCAAAGAAAAAGAGTCCAAATGGGAAAGTATAAATTAGAGAAAATGATCATAGGTGAACAAATATCAACAGACAACGGGGTGAAACAGTAGCACTATCAGTACCAGGAAAAGAAAATTGTTCAAGTTTAAAGTATCAGTGAGAAAAACAGAGTTCCAGTGAACAGTTAATACCAACAAGTCCACAAGCACTGTTACATGACCTCTGTGCTGCATAACACAACTAAGTATTTTTTTTATTTTATTAAACAGGAATCTATATAAAAGATTAGCCTATTTAAGTATTTCCAGTGTTCCAATGTGGTGATCAAATAAAGTGTCATCATGAATTGAGGGTTTATCAGACTTTTTGCTTTCCTGAAATACTTAATTTGAATATTCCAGATATTCTCACCTGAAATAAAATCTCTGATAATGGCAAACAAGTAACCCAGGGGACATGAAGCACAGCTGTCAAGAAAGACATTTTACAAAAGGAATTTTATCATCTGAATGACAAATTTTGTAGGTAGTATCCCAATTCAACTGAAACATAGCTCAAAGGATATGGGTATCAGAGACCTAAGTTCAGGTTTCCATGGAAGATTCCGGGTCCAATGGTTACAATATGTGCCCTGTTATAGACGACTGCATCTTTGAAGACGTCTCAAAAATAGAGAATAAAATAGTTGTTAAAATTTAAAAAATCCAGGTGGTGCCACCAGTGTGCAGGAACTGATGAAAAAATCTGTGATGAATATGCATGCAAAGAATCATGGTGATCAATGCATTAGTTGTTCAGATACCACAGCTTTTGTTTCAAATTTTTAATTATCCTGGGGGTACTTCTCAATCTCATAGCTATGAGGATATGGGTAACTGAGACCTAATTTCAGGTTTCAGAGGGTTTTGAATGGACCTCCCTGGTTATCAGGTTAGAATATTCCAGGTTCAGTGGTTAAGATTTGTGCCAGGTTAACAGACAGACGGACAGATGGATGACTGACAAAGCTAAGCTAAAAAGTGGCTGGCTAAAAGGCTGGTTAAGCCTGGCTGTTTGATTGTAAACAAACTGGTTTGTAGAACTCTCAACATACATGTTTATATGTTCTGTATACCATTAAGGATAGATTACAGAAGATAATGGTTCTACAGTCAGGGTCTGTGAACTATTGGGAGTCAATGAGTACTGCTGGTGAAGCCGATACTGATCACTAAGGTAAACCACAATATCATGTGGGATGAGCTATCATTTACCAGGCCTGGCTACCAGTAAATTATTCATACTTATAAGTCATGTCAATCACTCATCTATGTTCAGGGAGTATATATCAAACCTGCTGACATATAAACAGGCAGAGGTGACAACAACATCCATGTTGACAATCAGCAAGCAATATGTTTGGTTCCAGCTCTTCATGCAGGTCTGGGTTAAGAGTAAAATATGATCCTTATATTGCTTCAAGGTTTTCACATAGCACACTTCAAGGATATATACATCTGGTAATTGTGATCCATTTTGATTAAACATTTAATGCTGGTTTCAATGGAAAGTTGCCTGGTAGACCACTTCCACACCAAGTAGTGCTGGTTTCAAGGTAAAAAGGTTATCAAAAAGACAACATCCACACAGAGAACTACTGGCTTCAGGAGAAAAAGGTTGTCCATAAGACCACATACACACAGAGTACTACTGGCTTCAAGAGAAAAAGGTTGTCCAGAAGACCACATCCACAAAGAGTACATCTGGTTCCAAGAGAAAAAGGTTGTCCAGAAGACCACATCTACACAGAGTACTACTGGCTTCAACAGAAAAAGGTTGTCCATGAGACCACATCCACACAGAGTACTACTGGCTTCGTGGGAAAGGTTGTCCAGAAGACCACATCCACACAGATTACATCTGGTTCCAAGAGAAATAGGTTGTCCAGAAGACCACATACACACAGAGTACTACTGGCTTCAAGAGAAAAAGGTTGTCCAGAAGACCACATCCACACAGAGCACATCTGGCTTCAAGAGAAAAAGGTTGTCCCAAGGACCAGATCCATCCAGAGTTCTTTTGAAATTAGCGTCCACTGACCTTTCAAGGTGTGTTTTTAACAGTAAGTGTAGCTCTGCAGATTTTTATGCCACAAGTGGGAGTGGTCACCATAACAACACAATCCTTCATGTCTGATGTAAGTACAAGGCTGTATATTGCTGTAGGAAGTATTTTTTTAATGCTATTATATGTAGGCCTGTAAAACTGCTATGAGGTCTTCAATTCAGCATAATATTCATTGGAAAATAACTCAACTGTTTACATCAGCGAGAACAGAGCTGGGCATGCTGTCTCAGACATTGAACAATCATATAACTGTATCAATTTAGGTGAATTGTCAAAATTAAAAAATATCATATTAAAACTTTAGAATTTTCAGGACTGGGTATTCCATTCAGTCAGTGGCTTCTGTGACCCCATCTGCCATTCAACTTCGGAGAAATTCACTGGCTCTATTAGTCTATATTTCATGCATATATTGTTTTTGCCCTATGGTATGAACCAAAGATAAAACAAATGATGAAAATAAAGTGTAACGAGAAATTATTTGTGAAATTTTGAGAAAGGTCTTTCACACACACACTATCACAAACAGCTGAAGTAAAACCTGTCCCTGCCAAAGATATGCAGACCTGTCCAAACACAAGCATGGGCATTATGCAAGTAATTCATTACTCCACTTCAATGATTTAAACTGGATTTCTTATTATTAATCATAATGTGGCTTAAAATATTGTGGTTTTCAATGGCGCTCATGAGGTTTCAATACTGTGGCTCTCTTGTGGAGAACATTTATATTCTGTATGAGAGAACGGGAAAGAATAGTGCTTTTATAGTATATAAATATATATATATATTTATAGTATAGTATTTTATAGTTTAACCAAAAACCAAGAGCCTGGAAAATTCTGGTAGCTCGTTCAGCAATACTCAGAAATCACTGATACAATACTAAGTACTGCAGTATAAAATTATAAAAGATCTTAACAAAATTTTTGTAGGATTTTGTGGAATTTGGTTACCCATAGATACCACAATATTAAATCCAATGGATACACTGTTCCAACAGTATTTCATTTTCATTCTTGTGGTCATTTATTATCTGTTCCTGACCAAAAGAATGATTCTTGGACAGTTTCACTTCTATCCATGGGACCAATTGTTGACTGAACAGTTCAGCAAGCAGTATAAGGTTGAAGTGAATAATAAGAGAGACATCTCTGAAATACCTGCACACATGACCTCTGTCAATAGGTCATGTAACACAACATTGTGCTGTGAGTTGGTGACTCTAGGTTTTAAATTTGTTATTTTGCCACAAGCTAAGTTTTGGTAATAGTATTTTTTATTAGCAAATTTCAAATAGGCATTTTTCTTCAAAATGTTTGATCAAATACAGTGTCAGTGTGGCTTCTAATATCCAATATATCTACAGCTGATAGGCTGCCTAGTCAAGACCTTGACCAGCTAAGTATTGTAATACATCTGTTGCTTGTTTTGTAAATTACCAGAATCATTCTCAGTTGCTCATTTCCTGGCCTGACTTCTGTTGTTTGCGTCTCAGCTGTACATATTAAGTTAATATTTTGACAGTATTGTCATGAAGTAACTAGCAGAACAATGCCAGTAGCAGAATCTTCTTCAAGCATAATAACTATAAAATTACTCAAATACTTTGCAAGTCGGAAATTCAAACTCTGAACTCCCTCTGTGGGATTTATTGAGGGTTGTGGCCTGCAATACCTGGTAGAAAACAATTAAAAATTAACAAACAGAAAACAATTAATTACTACAGTGACTGTGAATCAGAAATAGACCTGTTTTTTTTTTTTAGGTTTTACCTGTCTGTGAATTTCAGTGACTGGTACCTCAGGAAGATACATTTTTGAAAATATTTTTTATTATTAATTCCAGCCAGTATTGTTGGACTGTTCATGCGACTTTGTCACTGTCACAAATCTGAATGAATTACGGACATTCCCCGTTCCAAAATAATGGATCCCATTTACTGTCAGATTACTGTCTAAATTTGATTGTGTCTGCAGATTGACATTCAATGTTGAAATGTTACCCATGAAATCTGAGAATACAGGTCTTCCCTAGATAAAATACCAGGTGTTTTTGACATAATAATAACAAGAGAAAGAAATCAGAAAACATTAAGTGTATATGGGTGGGGAGGTCGAAATGCTGCACGTCAAACTCAACCAGCGTCGATGTGCATTTGTTTGATTTGGATTGTTTACGCTGTAGAGTGTGCAACCAATGGTTTGTTGACTACATTTTGATGTTAAGGTTTGTTATTAAATTTACCATCGAAAAACTTCAATTTAATATGCATTTAAATATTTAAGTCATGAGTTAACTAATGCACTGAACGACCGCTGTAAACAATGAGCTCTGACTGTGCACCCTGACCTGAAATGAACACCCTGAAATGTCATTCTCTTGGTATGTCACACATCGTACACATGATAAAGCCAAAATAGACAACATCGCTTACCTGTATAAACTGTATAGTCAAGGCACTTTTCCCCACACCACCACCTCCAACTACAACTAATTTATAACTCTGGCTGCAACTGTTGCCATCGTGATTATGGTACATGGTGTACGCCAAACTTTTCCAACTTACAACCAAAATACTTTCACAGCGAACTCATCACAGCACAAGATGGCGGAAGTACCCAAATTATGCATAGTACAGGCCCGTTGTCACGACTTTCCTGTTCTCATATACAAATACGTTTTCGGTCAGCTCTATTACCGTCAGATGGCGCTCTTGATAGGGGTGCTTGCAAGAGATATTTCACGGATTAACGTGATCTTTGAACTAGTGGCTCAGTCACATAAAAACATAGAAAAAAGTATATTAATAGGCACTGAGGTAAAATTTTCACACTTAAAGGAGTTGTACAGCCTACAAAAAAATATTTGCATTTATAGCCCGAACATGAATTAACATTTTTCCCGGTTGATTTAAAATATTTTTTTAAAAGGGGAATGCAAAAGATCATGATATTCGCTTGTGATCAGAATCACTATGGTATTTCATGAAAGTTTGCATAATTGGAATTTCTGGTAAAAGGGCAGCATCATTTGATCGGTAGATAAAGAATTAGGTGGTTTCAATAATACTTTTTTAAAAAATAATCCTTATAATGTCAGTCATGTGGGAAAAATGCATTTTAGATACGCATATTTGTAGAAAAGTGCAAACATAGCTATCACTATGATCACTTATTCAAACGCTTCTCAAATACAAGGGGCACTTTTTTAAATATAGGCCAACATTTTAATTAACACAATCCTACAAGTAATACAAAAAGTAAAGCTAAATGTTAAGCAGATTAAAAAGGAGTTACCGGACAGTTTATTATGATAACTCTTTCAACTGAATATTATTCTTGGACGAGAAAGATATTTTGTTCTCATTTGAATTATTTTAATACCATATAAAAAGTCTTAAGTATTTGTGAGATTTCTGGGAAGTAAGTCTGGTAACTGTATCAAACTGTTTCAAATAAAGATAAGAACAATTTACTGCAACTCTGTTTTTTAAGTGACCGGGGCATACTTACTTAAGTATTTGGGGGCCACATGCGCTGTCCTTATATAAAGATGAAACGATCAGATCATAGAGTCGGATTTCGGTACTAAGACATTTATAGATATCACGATTTTTCATATGGAGGACATCTACATAAAAACTACGAATTATTTCAGGTGAATTTAACCTAAGGTGTTCTGCATTTGTAAGTACCAGATTCAGAATTGGAATCGCAGTCAGAGCCTACAAAGGCCTGTATACCTCCGTGAGGCACCGTGCAGAATGTTCCTGCATCGGATCCTATGTATGTATAGTATATCATGGGTCCAGCAGCCCGATTTAAAGGTGAGCTCCAGAGCAAAGGCAATCCATAAAGGCTGTACAGTACTAAAGAAAGGCTCCATAATGAAAAAGAACCATTATAGTGAACAATATATAATAATGATCTAGTGTAACTCCTAAATTTCGTGGATTATTCCGTGAGTGTTACCCTAACCTTCCACAAATTGATATCAAAATCTGTTCAGTACTTGTTAAAATAAAGTTGATAACAGACAAACAAACCGAGGAGAAAATAAAACATCTCATCACCATACTGCAGTAAAACGATTTATAATATAACTTTTGAAATACCCCATCTTTTTTCTTCAAATTTGATACATAAATTGTTTCCACCGGACATGTTTGAAACCTGGTTACGTTGACCTTGGTCTTCAAGGTAAAATCTGCGAATATATAAGATTTTTTATAACCCCATAACTTTTGATTAACTATATATTTTTTCTTCAGATTTCATATACGAATTGTTTCCACTAAGTTGTCGGACATGTTTAAAAATGTGTGACCTTGACAGTGGTGGACTTATAAATTGTCACTTTATGCAACAGAAGAAGTGGGTTTATTTTATATGCCTTAATTTACTTGGGATACTTCGATATCTCTGATGCCACAATTCTAGTTATTGATGTTATTATCTGGTGAAAAATTTTAAGAAATCTTGAACAGTGGGTAGAATGACATCCCGAATGCTCAAATTCATGTTTCTTTCCCCTAGTCATAAGAAAATAGCGACCTTATTTAAGGTTTCCAAAGACATTTACCCTGGACCTAACTGAATGTCACATAAGAAGATTTTAGGCAAAAAGGAAACAATTCGTGCCCCGTCAGACTATTTGGCTCAAACTAATATTTCTACCAGTACTTCGCAGAATATAGGTCACCATGACCGAATTTCATATTTCCGAGAAGACTGCCTAGGACCTCCTTGGATGTACAGTTAGGAGTTTCTAGGTCTAACGGATACAATCTGTGCCGTGTCTGCCTGGGTGCTCAAAATCCTGTTTTTGACCAGTCGCTCGCAGGATATAGGTCATTATGACCTAGTTTCAGGTTAACAAGAAAATATATTCCAGAACTTCCCTGAATATTGCGTTAGAAGTTTATAGTCCGTTGAGTCCGTTTGACTTTCAGTGTGTTCAAATCATGTGTTTTCCCTATAGCTGACAGGGTATAGGTCACAGTGACCTAATTTTATGTTACACAGAACCTCTCTGAATGTTACATTAGAAGATTTTAGACCAAATGGATTCAACTTGTGCCCCGTCTGACTCTCTGGGTGCAAAAAAACTTCTTTTTTTCGGCCAGTAGCTCGCATAATATAGTGAACTTATTTCTAGCGTCCAAGGAGATTTTTCATTGACCTCCCTGGATGGTAAGATGGAAGATTTCAGGTCCAGCGGTTACGATTTGTGCCCTGTTAACGGACGGAAATACGAGTGATTGCTATAGCTCAGATGACCTTCAGTCAGCTGAGATAAAAAAAGAAAGGAACTGAGCATAGACATACATTTCTATTGATATTAAATGGTATCAACATTATAGAGAATTAGGTCAAACCTATTTTTTTCAGGTATCTTGTATTTACGTTTCTTTTAATTCGGAAACAAGGATCTAGAGGCATAAATAGTCACCCGCCTTGTGATAAACTAGGAAAGATCCGAACCTATTTATGTAAAACTTGTTAAATCAGAAAATTTCGCGATCATCAACTCTCTAAGTCCTGTGGAAAAATCAATCTGAAAATATTTCTATTCAATTACGTATTCATTGAATATCTCTGTAGCTCCAAGGAATCTTTGCATACGCTTCAAAGGCTAAAGCATTTTTTTTACTGATTTATCTGAAGGAAAGTGAAAAAAGACCGTTTAGATCTGAAAAAAGTCGCTGAACAGAGTTGGTGCCATCTGCAGGTTATAATCACATGCAGGTATGATCTGATATGACCAGCTGATTTGCTGCAAAAATTGGTGAAGAAAGCAGAAGGGGTTTAAGAGATATCTGGTACAGGAATTGGGCGGAAAGGAAGGACGAAAGGACGGACGGCACGTCAGCTGTGGACCATTTTAGTGTTCCTCCCTCCTCATGGCGGGCGACTTATAATGACAGAGTAGACGTGTGTTAATATTGCTAGGCTGCATCCCACAGGCGTGTAGAGGGGTGTAGTTGCTCACGCCCCCTCCTTGATTTAAACGGGCCTATTCCGACATCTGACGCCTATTTAGCCTATAATAACTAAAGAATATCCCTTGAACCTTTTATTAAAAGTCTGATAAGACCAAATCAAAACCCAGTGTGAAGGTCTGAGGAAAACTTTCCAGCTGATGACATGAATACACACTCAGCCAGGGCCAAAAAGCAGCAGTTTGGTAATTTTAAAAAAATATAAAACTGAAGGATAAATATTTACACCTTTTCAAGAAAAAAGTCCTGAGACCTAAATAGATATGAATTTGATCAGGCCGAATTAAAACACAGTGGATCATGTTTGGTATGTATAGGAGAGTAGTGTATGTCCCTTCAATAAATTTGTGATGTTTGCATCCATTTGTGATGGCATCTCAGGAAAGAGGGGTGTAGTGTTTGGTATGTGTATGTGTATGGAGAGTTGTGTTTGTCCCTTCAATAAATTTGTGATGTTTGCAAAGAGGAGTCTGATAGGGGTGATTAATACAAGATACCCGAGTACAAGATGAGCATATAATACACACAATATATTATATACACAAGTACATTATACTAGTGTAACATGTGAAAATAAATTTTGATGTTTACTCCCCTTTTTTCAGGGTGAAAAAAAAAATATCGTTTTGAATGTACTACCCTAAATCGTGCCTGGTATACAGGAATAGCAACGATAGGCCTACTCAAAGATCTGGGCATTTTCACATTAAGGATTAAGAGTCTCAAGACCCAGCTGGTCTCAGCATCACAGGCTACAACTTGGAAGGACCTAGCCTGACCAGTAACAAGCTGATTAATTAATATAAACCCATGAAAGAGATTTAGATACTAAGTGTAATTGGACAGTACGTTAAGTGAACACTGGAACCCTCCCAGCTTGTCTAATTGACACAGTATAATGGATCCTACAGAGTTAACAATAAATATCAAATATCAATAGGGATGTATGGTCTTATGCTGGCTAATTCAATGAAGGGTCATTGGCTCTGAGTATCCGCCACTAAAGTGAACCAATGTTTCTAACACGGTTCTGATAAATTATATATATATATATATATATATATATATATATATATATATATATATATATATGTATGTATATTCTTGTGGTCAGCTACCAAATTTCTCGCTGTCCTTCAAATCATGATGCGTAATTGTGGAGAATGCGCGTGTCCCATATCCCTGTAGGGTATCTGAAGATATTTCGTAAACACAACCCGTTTATCGGCGATTATTTCAATTGCATTCCCAAAGAGTTTTTTCCCGGCGGTTTTACTGTTTAGACGTGTTCTTTTGCGCTTTTGTTTGCTGAGCCTGATACTGTATTTTTTTAAGAAACGCCGGCCTTAAATAAACCTGCTTCAGATGCCAGGTCAAAGCAGGGTTTGAAAAAAAACCAACAGGGCTTCTGATCAAGTAATTTGTTTGAATATAATATGTATGAAATATATGACATACAAAATTATATATATATATATATTGATTATATACAAAGAAAATTCTACATTATACTTCCTTAAGGTGGCGAGGCATATAAAATGTGTTTCCCTTAATATATTTGTGTGTTTGCAATATATCTCAGAAAAATTTATAATGATTTTTTCATAAAGAACCCCTCCCCTCGGACCCGCTCCTGAATACATAAAATTTTGAGGCAATCTCCTCCATCACCACATATTCTTAATTTCTCAATACAAAGTGTACAACATTAATGTGAAGAATTGTAATTTCTTTATCGCGGTCGAGGGATGGAGCTATTCATTGGTATCAGGGACTTTGTTCCAGTGCTAATCAGGATTAATCAAATCAAGGAGTTTTAAAAATTAAGATTTATTATTTCGTTTTAATGGAGAATGGGTCCAAAAAAACCAAGGTAAGTAAAACCTAGTATACCAGTAGGTTCAATATAGGTTACATGTCGTTCACTCTCCCTGAAAATCCTGAACAACACCATGAGAACATCCCAACGGACAACAAGCTCGGGTAGTTTGGGGCATGCGCAGTGCTCGGTGGAGCATTTTCAGATGAGAAATGTAGTTCAGTTAACACCGCATTCCACAGAACACTGAAACATAATACGTCCAATATCATTTTGAACACGGCTTTCTGACGCCCACTTTTTGTTGTTGTTGTACAATTCACTTAATTTTACATCGCGTTTCTACATTCAAAATATAATATACGCTCTCCAAATTAATTGAAAATATAAATGTTAACATTAATGTTAAAGTTAAAAAATGTCTTCCGTATCACTTATTAAATATTTAAAAAATGTTTAAATATATTTTTATTGTGCTAAATATGTGGAACAATTGAGACGGTAAATAACGTCTGGTAGGCCTATTTATTAACCTATAATAGTATAATTGATAAGAACACTTGACAAACAGTGAGCGTGTTTGCGAAATTTGCCTTTAACTGTAGGATGCACATTTTATATACTTAATAATCTTTTACAGTTTACAGAAGGAAATACATGTTAATTTGGTTGCCAGCAACCATTTATGCATTATAAATAGAAACTTACAATATAAGCAATCTATTATATGTATATACAACGTAAATGCATATCAAAATAAGACAGGAAGACATATACTATATATATGCATGCATGCATGTAAGGAATATATCATTTTATAACTTACTGTTGATAGCGTCAAAACAGTATTGTACGCATCCTATTAAAAAACTATAGGCTACGTGATCATGTTCTACCTTTTAAAAAATTGACTGCCGCAACATTATAATATATGTAAATGGTTCAGGTTGCAAAATATAAAAGAAAACCTATATCTATAATCAACCATAGAGTTGTTTTAATTCATCAAAGTGCCCCTAGAATACATTATTTTAAACCTGGTACCGTGTCCTTTCTAAAGGTAAACACATTTTAAACTTTCTTTCATATTCACTTGATATTTTAACATTTTGAAAAAAATTAAATATTAAAAACTTACACATTCAACTGTAACAGTAAGCCATTTTTTAGTGGACCAGGCCTACTATTTTATTTTGAGTCAATAAAAAATCAGTTTTTAACAAGAAAGGTCTTTAATAGAGGAAAAACAAAAATAAGGCCTTTGAAATATTATCATATATAGTTTAATATTAGTCAAGTAAAATGTGGCTTGCTTTAAGTGGGCGTTTAATAGCGTACCTTTACATTTTTTTTCAAAATGTTAAAATATATGAACATGAATAAAAAATTAAAACAATATATAAGTATACCATCACATAGAACACTGTAACTTTTTAAATATAACATGTACTCTACATGGTCTCATTCTGTAACAATGAACTGCGCGTCTCGCAAAGCCTGTCCTACCGTAAGGCTCTGTTAATTTGCAACATGGAGTTAGTATTTTTGTTGCATTTTGTTGCAATTATTATTATTATAATTATTATTATTATTATTATTATTATTATTATCAGTCTAGGGGAACGAGAGGAATTTTAATATTTGAAAGCCAAAAAGCATGTTATTGTAACTTATAAATGTTAGATGTTAAAATACCGGCTTTCCTGATTGATACCAAATATATAATGATGCGAAAAGCAAAAGTTCGTTCTCTCAAAATGGCGCCTTACTACAATTTACTATTTACACAAAGTTTAATCGTTTTAGGATTCTTTGTGTACGTACTTTCTTTGGCCTACATGTATATTTTATAAAACTGAGAATATACTAATGATTGTTATATGGACTATAAAGAAGAATTAATATATGGTCAACGGGTAATAAAATGTACCCTCAGTATAAAAGCCGCAAAAATCATAAAATATTGAATGCAAAGGAATATTTGATCTTGTTCGGTTGTTTCTTTATATTAATATATGCTATGCGGAAGGGGACGGGCTTGAAAATATATGATGTTTCTATTGAAATAGTTGATAGAGCGTTCGATGTCCGATCGATATATATTTACAGAAGCCAGTATGGTTCGGCGTATGTCACTTTGTTGAACTAAGTGATTATTCCCACGATGAATTCCTCCAATGCATTTAAAAAGGTTTCGCCAAGAATGATGCGTCTCTCTCGGAAATTCCACAGCGCAAATAACTGAAGTAGATTTGGATAATCCACCGATGCTCCATCAGGTGTCGCCATCTGGTTATTACCAACTGTATCACGTGCAAACGAATTGTGCTGCTGCAATCACAAACAGGTTGGCTCTGAAAAAGAGAATAATCAAACACGTCAAAAAATAGTTGGTGATCAGGTAATATTGGCTGCGTTTGTCAACTATGGGACTGATTAAAAGTTAAGATTTAAGTACATAACCTTAACAAAGTTTGCCTAAAACATGTAACCAGTTTACTTATCTACCTGCATAAGCTTAAAACAAGTTTTCCTGAAATTGTAACAGTAAACAAATTAGTAAATAGCTTGAAAATATGGAACCATTTCTAAATTCAAACCGTTTTTAATACACTGCTTGTTCATAAAAGACACGACATATCCGCGCCGATGAGTCACGGTTCCGTTTTTTCATGCTGTTTTCATTGCAACGGAACCTAACATAAACAGATCACGTATTCGTGATGAACACAAATTCTGTAACGGAGATAAAAAAAATCAGATTCTGTAACACTAGGAATTAAGCGTGTAATGTCTAGGGGAATGAATAAAGAAGTCAGTGTTTTTTTGTTATCAAATAACCATATTTATTCTTAAAACAACCCTAACATTATAATACACTAAAGCAATACAATTATAGAGCAAAACAGCTGTATAACAACAAATCAATACAATCACAAAGAAAAATAATGTGCACAGTACCTGGATACCAACACCGCCACGACGATAATTTCTTCAAATCTATACCTCGGAGAATGACAGGCCAGTGCAAAGCTCTTGCAACAATCCAGAAAGTAAACTGAAGTCCAAATGCTTAAAATCCAGGAGAAAGTCTTCGAAAATCTATAATTGCCGCATTCGTCGGATAAGGTCCTAGAAACTGACACACGCTTCTATGTCCGCTGGAATCTGCTCTGCTCTCTCTCTGCCCCTCTGGGCCTCTGGCTCTAAAACACAGCCCCTTTATATACCTTTACACCTCAAGCCGAGAATTTTCCACTTCTCGAACAGTCTTAAGGATCCCACACAACACAGTAAACACGCGTTTCAGGAATTATCGAGAAGAACATAGCCGTGTGTATCCCCACACAGAAGGCTCATCACATGACCTCGGCAAGGCGTGAAAACCCCCTGCCAGCATGACAACGAGAGTTCAACCAGTACGGATTAAACATAACGTGCAACAACACTAGTTACGCCCGTGTCACACAATAAAAGAGCACCTGTAACATCATGTTTCAACTACCAGTCAAGTTGCCATATATAGAGGGTTACATAAGCACTGTATAAAGTATGCTGGATTTCTGATGGCATGAGTCTGTTATACATTTTAGTTTGGTTGTTCTCCTTATATATGAAATTGGGCACATTTTGTGAATGGCAAAAGTTAAAGAAAAGTCTACTTTCTCCAGCACCGCATGAAATAACCATGATAAATTCCAAAACATTTTATGTTCAAAATCTAGGTTTTATTCTTATTCGTAAAAATGTGATTTTTTTTAAATATAAGCAAGACATTATTTTCTAGAATTATTACAAAACAAGAAATGAGCGGGACCCAAAGGTCCTGCATATAAGAACCCGACGGTGGCTATTTCCACAGAATGGCAGCCTTTTCTCCATAGACCTATTCGGTTTCCGATGGGACAAATATTCGATGGACACATCCTCTCCTTGGTGTCAATCTTGAGGAAAGTGTGCAAGGCAATTGCTGGAATGGTTCTTGGAAGGCCATATTTTAATTTATGTAAGTTCTGAAATACAACCGCTAACATCCACATATGGATGTTAATCTTCACAATCATTTTCAGGACAATTCCTTGAACGTTTCTTGAGATAATGCGCGCGAAAGAAAGGCGAGGCCAGCCAGCCGGAAAACCTTATTTTTCTATGGCCCGTGCCCAGGCCTGGCCTAGTGATCATGCAGTCGATAATATACATGTACATTAATTAACGTTTTAACCTCACCACATATCAAATATGATGTGCAATTGCCAATTTTCGCAGTCAATTAACTCATATACAGTAACTCAATATTTAAAAGTGTTGTTATCATTTTAAAATGGGTCTTAGGGATATTGATATTTGTATTGTCACCCTTTATGCCATGATCGCGCATCTTATTTTTCATATATCCCAAATTACTTTAAAGAACACCCGCATATGTAAAAAACTCTTTTACTTATAATTTTAGGCAGGTAATTTAAAAGGCGATGTGCATTATAAATGAACAAGCCACTTACAGCAATGATGAACACTTCCATCTTTGCTTCATAAATTAATTAATCAACTTGTATCTTAATCGGAATGCTCACACTTCAGTAATTGTTAAAGCTATGCTGCAAAGTAGGTTTTTCATTCATGAACCTTCTTTCGCATGTGTTAATTATTTGTTAACAAAATTAATCATTCATATAATCAGCCATCGGTTATAGATTTAATGTCTTGGACAACTGCCCTAGCTTGCACTTTTCGTACGTTTTTCTTCCGCCAGAGGCGTATATACGTCCTTTCCCGTTCATGTGTGTGTATGTGTTTGTGTGTTAATTCACAACATAACTCATGCAATCATTAACAAAATATCATGAAATTTCCAGGACATTTCCAGATAGGACCAACGAGAAGGCTATTAGATTTTGGTGTGGATCTGCCTTGTCATCCCGATCCAAGAAGGATTCCCACGAATATTCACAAATGTACATTCACTTATGCAAAAATGAACCAGGGAATATGGGCCGAATAGGTGAATGTAAACACATTTTGCGGATCATTCCACATTAAGGACCGCCTACATAGCGAAGACCTAGCTGCATTCCTGAGAATGCATATTTCTAGTTCTATTATAGGTTCTGGTTTTCAGAAGCCTGAAAAATTTTGATTTGTGGAGTGTTGTTCGGCTACCCTTGATCTCTCCCGATGTTAGCGGATTTCCAGGATCTAGGTGTAAGCAGACGGTTTTACAAACTATTGGCAGATATACTGTAAAATTTTCCGGGAGAAAACACGGTACAAATTTAACAAGTATACTTAAAATGCCTGGTATTTGAATAGATTCCTTTAATGCTTGCAGTGCAATCTGGAATGACTTACCTCTCTATACTGAGTGTCCTTAAAAAATATAACGTCATATTTAATTTAATACCCGAATGATTAATCACGTGAATCTGTTTTATTATTAAATAAACCAATAACATTGTTATAATGCATGCAAAGCATATTAGAATGATTACGCTGAAGCCCAGAACCAGCTTTTAATGGTAATTTTTATTTCCTCCGATATATTCGAAAAGTATAATGCAAGTATACATATATGTATATGAAAACGAATGTGTTATTTATAATCAAAAATAATAATTGAATTTGATAGTGAAAAGAAGCATTGTAGAATTTTATGAAAGTTTGCAAAATAAGTGTCTCTGGTTGGGGCAACATCATTTGATTGGTATCAGTGGCGTTAATTTATTTCCAAGGGTGGGGGTGGGGAGAGAGTGACTCATAAGGGTAGCCTGGAGAAATTTTTTTGTAAACCTTTAGGAATATTGTTTTCATATATATATGTGTGTGTGTGTATGTATACGTCATTCATATTTGTAAAACGTCATTCATATAAGTTTAAAACCACTGAGATCTCCAGGCAAAATTGATAATTACAAAAAGAACTGCTTATATATTCCTCACAATGTAGGTATATGAAACTACTCAAGTCGGGATTCTGACTGAAGAAATCGATAAAAATCGATTACCGGAATGCTCCTTTTTCAGATTCAATTGACAATGAAAGATGAAGATTAAAGGAATGGCAAATATGTCATTGAAAAATTTAATTACACAAATATTTAAACCCTAACTGATAAGGATTATATAATTTTTAAACAGTTTTTGAGAAAATTTGCGCTGATGGGTATAGGCGAACCTACAAACAGATTACTATACAGGACACGTACGTACGCACTTAGGAAAGGATGTCATTAACCAATAAAGTATATCTTGTATAGTTAATATATATTTTATTATATATAAATATAAATATTATATGATTTTTTTAAAGTAAGAAGTTTCTAGGTCCTGTTAAGATTTGTGTTCTGTCTGACAGTCTTGTTGCTCAAAATCATGTTTTTGGTCTGAAGCTTGCAGAATATATGTCACAGTGAGCTAATTCCAGGTTTCCAAGGAAACATGCCCATGTCTGGGAGCTCAAAATCATATTTTTAGCCTGTAGCTTACAGAAAAGCGGTCACAGTGACTTAATTCCAGGTTTCCAAGGAAGCATATTTATGCCCTGAATGTTACATTAGACGATTCAAGGCTTATTGGTTAACAATTGTGCCCAGTCTGACCGTCTGGGTGCTCAAATTCATATTTTTGGCAAGTAGCTTACAGAATATTAGCCAAAGTGAGCTAATTCCAGGTTGCTATGGAAACATACCCATGCCATGGATGTTACGTTAGAAGATTCTAGGCTTATTGGATAAGAATGGTGTTCAGTCTGACTGTCTGGGTGCTCAAAAGCATGCTTTGGCCAGTAGCTCGCAGAATATAGGTCATTTCTGAATAGTGGAGTCACATACTTAAATGTATATGTCATCATGACCTAGTTTCAGGTTTAAATGGAGGTTTGCTAAGGGTCTCCTTGTGTTTCGTTAGAAGATTCTAGATTTAACGGTTACACTTTATGCAAATCTGACGTTCAGTGTTCCCAGATCGTGTAATTTTCCTATACGACTCAGTTGGCCGGTACGCCTGTACTCAAGTTGTAACACAAGTGATAAGCGCTCATAAGTGATAACCTATATTACCGTGGTAAACACCCGATAATCTTTACATTTGACTATGAGTAATGGATTGACACTAAAGAAAACCTGAGCTCACAAACCAAAGTATTACTCCATCTCTATGTTAACAGGTCTATTGCTCTGTCGCCTACAAGTTGACTTACGTCCAGCAACCCGTGTGAGACATTGTTGTGGTCATGCGGTCAGACATTAAACAAACATGCAGAGGGATTTACCAATATGTTTATTTAGTAAGGAATTTTTCACGCACATGGAAGATGATGTCAGAAAATACACCAAGAAACATATCTAACGATTGGTCTGTTTTTTTAAGTGACAACGTACCTGTACGTCTGCTTTCTGTAAGCTTGGTAAATATATGACACTATAACATATTAACTCATGAACTGTAATTGCTTAAGTGTTATATATTTTTCTGTTTTACCTGGGACCAGTTTGTCAACAGAAAAACACCCTTTCGCCAGATGTCGTTCCCATTCGAAATGAACCCCTTCCTGGTAGGCACTGTTGGACGGCCGAAACTACTTGTCTCAACTGTAAAATTTTAGAGTTAAAATTTGGTACATTTCAATGAACCATTTTCTGTTTATATTTCACATGCATATGCTTACAAAATATTACTTATTCCGTTATGTCCAAACTTGAAAATCACCCATGTTTATGTAATTTGCCTCGAAACAATTCTAATCCGACATATTTGATCAGACTACGTTACCCACGTCACTACATTTTTACCTACGGCGCTGGGATAAATAAAAGCCGCGGTGCATTGTGGGGGTCAGATTGTGACGCCAATAAACTCTTAACTAAGTCGTAATCTTGTGGGTCCTAGTCTGCGCAGTGTGACAGAAAACATGCCCACATAAAGACAAGACCAAAAAAATGTCAACATTTGTCGAGAAAAAAAAGACCAAGTGCCTCAGTTTAGATGACTTTTAACCGGCTGAGGTAAAAAATGGGATTTCACGAGAATCTCCCTGGATCTCTTGAAGTTAAGCAACTCAAACGGTTTCGATTTGTGCCCTGCTGACGGACGCATGCACGACAGCACGGTCAGTTTGCCAATGGGCTCATCGCTGTAGGTCAGCAAACGTTCAGTAAGCTGAGCTTTAAAAAAAATGCGAAATAGGCATGACATTATGCCGACTTGATCATATAGGGGTGATTACAGGGTTTATGTACACTGATGGCATTGTAAAGGCCACAGGAGTACCTGGTCGTTCGAATGACGACTGTATTTCTGCCTTGTGTGGAGACTGTGTGCACCACCTTGCACACGTTGTTGGTTTGGCACATATATGACGTCATAGTGCTTTCGTTAAGCTGACGTAGCTGCAACATTGTCAGGGTATAGTTGTGATAAAAATTATGACTATTTTGCTATGGACCAATACTGTTGTTGTAACGACTTATTTTGTTTACAAGGTCAGTCATAATCCTTAGCCCAAGGCGTGCATTCTACAGTGCCATTTCGGTTGTTTTCTGACACCACATTATATCCAGGGTTGTGTAGTCACAGCAATATTTGGCATCTTGTAAAAGTTAACCGCATACACCACACTACATAAGGTTGTTTTACCAAACACATGACTTGCACTGACAACTTAAACTTGTCTCAAGTATTTATCTGGTCACCCTGCGTGATCCCATTCATGTCTGGTCAGTCACACATGACGGTCTGGTCTTTTGTTCTTACTTTAAATCCTCCCCTGCCATCATTGTGTGGCCTACACGGCTCTCCAATTGTTTTGTCACAAACCTTCGTTCCACCCCTACCACTTATGAACGGATCCATACTGACCTGTACAAGGATGAAAATACTCCTGGTACAGCTGTTATCGGAGGCTCAACAGTCAGGCTGGATTTAGTTATGAAATATAACAGCAACTTCAATACAAAAGTCATCGCTCAAGACACGAGTGTAAGCAGGTTTTCCTTTAGAGAACATTCATGTTGTTATTATTCAGTGCATCCAAACGTGAACTTGCTGAGAGAAAAAGTCTGGTATTGTTTTGCGAAGTATGGAAGGATGTGTCCGAGAGGGCAGGGCGACAAGCCGTGGAGGTATTTGTCAGCTGTCGAATTCCCAGGAGCAGCAATCGCATTTTCAAAACGGTGCTTTACCCAACTTTCGACATAATGTTGCTCATGTTCTAAGCCCCCCTCCCATGCTGCTGAGCCCTGCGTGGCCTGTAGCACAAAAAATGACTCCCGGGCATCATTTTACAAGTAGGCCTACTTTTGGCCCACAGACATCACTTTCGCCTGGACCAGACCACGTTCAGCAGACGACAAGTTGGTGCGATAAAGCAGGTCACAACATATGGTCGTCTGACATTTGCTCACCACAATCTAGGCCACTCACTCCCAGGGCCTTGGCGATTCCACCCTTAGCCTACAGACAGTCGCCCTATCCACCGCCTCAGCAATATTCATTTCAACCACCAGTTTTCTCCAGTCTTGGTAGTACAGCGCATTTCAGACCGATCCAGTTCTCTCTCCCAACGGCAACGCCCCCGGCGCTTATACTATCACCAATCCAGCCAGAAAAACCTTATCAAACCATAAATATTCAGGATCTTGCTGGATCTCAACCGGATCAGACAGTACCAGGATGTGTTAATACGGATCGTAAACATAACGAATCAAAGGAAGGTTATGGATCAGATGCGACAGAAATTGATGTCTGCACATTGGATACCTCAGATGGATCGGTCCACCATGATGACGTCACTGTGGCGGGAAGCTGCAGTGATCCGTCTAAGCATAACGTGGAACAACCGCCAGGACCAGCGTCCGCTATTCCAGCCCCACCTGTGAAAACTAACGCCCAGTTGATAACACAATCACACTACAGCCAGCCTCTGTATATAAACGTACCTTCACAGACCAGCTGTTACGGCCCTACTACCCACATGGGTCTCTTGGCCACCCTTCCCTCGAATTTGTGCACGTCACCGAATTTCCCATCGCTCATTAATTACAACAGGTCGCCTGAAATGTTCTTGAAATTTTCTGTCGGCAATGGCCCTGCTAGCTACACATTTGTGCATGCCCCGGATGTCCTCCCAGCCTCCACACCAGGAGATCCAGTCTTCAGAACAGCCCCGGAGCTGGGATTCAGGCACTGGTTTGAGAGAGACAGACGAAACAAAGCTAACAAACGAGAAAGAGACCGAGTCAGGAGGATAAACGTGGCATTTGATTTACTTCTGGAAAAAGTTCCTGCACTTCAGCGGTGAGAATCTGTCTGTCTGTCTCAGCAGTTACAGTTTCAAGATTTTTTTTTAAATTTTATTTTTTTTAAAACATTCGAAACATCCGGTTTTAATAAGCAACTAACACCAAGAGATCATTAATTTCATACAGCATACAGCAGCTTTTAAACGACCGCCCAATGAATTAATAAAGAACAAAACCTCAAGATAGTGGCCTTTTCATTTATCTTATTATAATATCGTGAATATTCTTGCAATGGAAATATGCTTGTTGAGAAATGTGCAATTCCATCAATTAATTGTTATTCAAGGGTGGCGCAAAAACCTAAATTTCAGGTTATATAGCTGGTATATTTAATGATTGTCTGAAAATAAACACTGCGAAGTGCATCACCATGAAGTGGTCTTACACTGACATGGCTTGCACAATACGTGAACCTCTTGTGATATAATATACAAATATTATATACTAGATTTATTTCTCTTTGCCATTTACGGAACGTCTTTAATATTGTACTTCAGTTTCCTTCCACGCTCCCGCATACCCAGCAAGCCAAGCAAACTGGCGATTCTCCAAGCAGCCATCTCCTACATCCATCATCTTGAAGATGAACTGGATACCTGGATGGTGTCCAGCCCTGACGTAGGTGAAGGTTATCCATACGGTAAGTCCTTCCCTGAGCATCTCACCTCCCCTACATGCGGTAAGTCATCCCCTGAGCATCTCACTTCCCCTACATACGGTATGTCCTACCCTAAGCATCTCACCTCCCCTTCAAACAGTAAGTCCTCCCCTGAGCATCGTACCTCCCCTCCATACGGTAAGTCTTCCCCTGAGCATCTCACCTCCCCTCCACACGGTAAATCATCCCCAGAGCATCTTACCTCCCCTCCAAACGGTAAGTCCTTCCTTGAGCATCTCACCTCCCCTCCATACGGTAAGTCCTTCCCTGAGCATCTCCCCTCCCCTCCATACGGTAGGTCCTCCCCTGAGCATCTCAACTCCCCTCCATACGGTAAGTCCTTCCCTGAGCATCTCATCTCACCTACATACGGTAAGTCCTCCCCGAGCATCTCAACTCCCCTCAATACGGTAAGTCCTCAAAGTTCGTGCTCGAGGACTTGAGTGTATATGAATGTTTTAATATTACTGTTAACTGATAGACAGTCTATATTTAATGATAACTGTAGAGCTTTAAACCTGTGCTAGTGAATTCATACATAATAATTAATATCTTTAACTGAATTTAAACTCAACATATGTTCCTTCGTAGCATGATTTTTTTCAATAAGCCGTCACCAAGTAAAATTTTATACCAAAGCATGGCAACGAGTACTCCAATACTGGTCAGTTATTTTCTATCAAGTTTACACATACGGTAAGCGGTTTCATCTCCCGTTGTATACCCATACGGTAAGCGGTTCACCTCCCGGTGTATACCCATAGAGTAAGCGAGTCACCCCTGGTCGTATGCTAATACGGTTTGTGGTTTACCTCAAGTCGTTTACCCATACGGTAAGCGGTTCCCCTACCGTCGTATACCCATACGGTAAGCGGTTAACCTCGCGTCGTATAACTATACGGTAAGCGGTTCACCTCCAGGTGTATACCCATAGAGTAAGCGAGTCACTCCAGATCGTATACTTATACGGTTTGTGGTTTACCTCAAGTCGTTTACCCATACTATAAGCGGTTCGCTTACCGTCGTATACCCATACGGTAAGCGGTTCACCTCCCGTCGTATAACTATACGGTAAGCGGATCACCTCCCGGTGTATACCCATAGAGTAAGCGAGTCACCTCCGGTCGTATACCTATATGGTTAGCGGTTCACCTCCCGGTGTATACCCATTGAGTAAGCGAGTCACCCCCGGTCGTATGCTTATACGGTTTGTGGTTTACCTCAAGTCGTATACCCAAACGGTAAGCGGTTCGCCCACCTTCGTATACCCATACGGTAAGCGGTTCACCTCCTGTCGTATACTATACGGTAAGCGGTTCACCTCCTGTCGTATTCTATACGGTAAGCGGTTCTGTTGTATATTCATACAGTAGATTCTCCCTTGATTCCTCCAATCTCCCGCTTTACTGTCAAGTCTGTTCGGTTCATCTCTCTCTCTCTCTCTCTCTCTCTCTCTCTCTCTCTCTCTCTCTCTCTCTCTCTCTCTCATATATATTCATATGTTCTGCTGTGCTCTGCTCTCAACTCCACTGCTCTTGTATGATCTCCTGATGTCATGTCATTTCCTGTCTGCCCCTATCTGGAACATAAACCAGTCAGATCTATGGGAGCTTTCGTTGGTGACGCTGCAATTGATCCTTTAATTGTTAATTAGAGCTCGGTTGGGAAATCATTTTGGATTGTATTGAGGCAAAGCAACCGATTGTGGTTATTAATCTATTATTAGCTCAGCTGACTGTAAGTCATCTGAGCTATAGCGATCACCCTTTGTCCGTCGTCCGTCTGTCTGTCCGTATGTCCGTCCGTCCGTTAACCTGGCACAAATCGTACCCGCTGGACCTAGAAACTTGTAACTTGACATTCTGAGAGGTCCATAAAAAATCTCCTTGGAAACCAGAAATGAGGTCTCTGTTACCCATATCCTTCGAGCTATTTGGGCCCCAAAATACCCCCCAGAATAGTCAAAAATGTCATACAAAAACTTCAATATCTCATTAACTACATCACTGATGGTCATGATTTTTGGCATACATATTGATCATGAGATGTTCCATCAGTTCCTGCAGACTGGTGGCGCCATGTGTATTTTTCGTTTACTTACGAATAGTTTTCTCTATTTTTGAGACCTTTAAAAATGTGAACATCTGTTAACAGGGCACAAATCATAAAGACGAGACCTAGAATCTTCATTCTTGACACAGTAAGAGACGTATGAAAAGTCTCCATGGAAACCTGAAATTAGGTCTCTGTTACCCATATCCTTTGAGCTATGGCACTCCAAAGTACAGCTCAGAATAATGGAAAATCTGATACAAAACTGAAGTATCTGAACAACTAATGCAGAAATCACCATAATTGTTTGCATGGATATTGATCATTGAGTGTTTCATCAGTTTCTGCAGACTGGTGGCACCATCTGTATTTGTTCGGGTGTTTTTACGAATTTTTTTCTCAATTTTTGAGACCTTTAAAGATATGAACATCTGTTAACAGGACACAAATCATAACAACTGGACCAAGAACCTTCATTCTTGACACACAGGGAGACCCATGAAAAGTCTCCATGGAAACCTGAAATTAGGTCTCTGTAACCCTTATCCTTAAAGCTGTATGGCTCCAAAATACCCCCAGGAATAATGAATAATTTGATACAAAAACTGCAGTATCTCAATAACTACAACACTGATGTTCATTATTTTTGGCATACATAATTATCATGAGGTGTTCCATCAGTTTCTGCAGACTGGGTGTGCCACCTCTTTTTTTTTAAACTTTACAATTTTTTCTCTATTTTTTGAGACTTTAAAGATGTTGTTATCTGTCAACAGGGTACGAATCGTAACAACCGGACCTAGATTCTTCATTCTTGTAATGCAAGGAGGACCATGAAAAGTGTCTGTGGAAATCTGAAATTAGGTCTCTGTTCCCCATATCATTCAAGCTATAAGACTCCGAAGTATCCCTCAGAATAATGGAAAATTTGATACAAAAGAAGAAGTATCTGAACAACTACTGCAGAGATCACCATGATTCTTTGCATGGATATTGATTATGGAGTGTTCCATCAGTTTCTGCAGACTTATTCAATTTTTTTAATTTTTATCTCTATTTTTGAGACCTGTAAGGATGCTGTCATCTGTCAATGTGGCACAAATTGTAACAACTGGAATAAGAATCTTCATTCTTGTCATGCAAGGAGGCCCATGAAAAGTGTCTTTGGAAACCTGAAATAAGGTCTCTGTTACCCATATCCTTCAAGCTATAGGACTCAGAAGTATCCCTGAGAATAATGGAAAATTTGATTCAAAAGCTGAAATATCTAAACAACTAATGCAGAGATCACCATGATTCTTTGCATGGATATTGACCATGTGTTTTTATTAGTTTCTGCAGACTGGTGGAGCCACCTGTATTTTTTTAAAGTTTACGCATTTTTTGAGATATATAAATACAGACACAATTTCGGCCTGTTGGTTAATCTGTTTGATGCTTCAGGTGAATGAGTATATACTACCATTCAGATGATTAAATTTCCTTTTACGAATCTCTTCCCAGTCAGCTGAGCGTCATGACCAATGGGTCACTTGTTTAATGTACCTGCAGTATATTTGTTACTTTTCCATGTCTAAATAACCCTTGCCATTTTGACAGCACTGACACTCTTGTATGCCAGAATAGCGCCATAAGTTGTTCCGTTATCGTCGTCATTAATCATCAGATTGGATAATTCATGTATTATGTTATTGCGAGTTGTGGACACAGTCATCAAGAGATGTCGCCCAACTCATCGCATCTTAAATTGTATCCTGCTTTCCCTGTTTCTTTTACTGAAATCATTTAACCCCCTCCCCCTCAAATAATGCCTTATTGGCATAATTTGTAATCCAGGGGCGGATCCAGGAGTTTGGAAAGGGGAGGGTCCAACCCAGAAGGTCTAAAACGAAAACCTAAAAAAAGGCTGGAAAATTGGTTTAAAACCCTGAAAACAATCCCGGACGCTCCCTCCCCCCTCTGGATCCGCCACTATAATCGATAACACTAAATGCAACCAGCTTATTTGATTATGAAGAATAACGAAAAGTCTTTGATGTAATCGATTAACTTGCACAACACGACTACTAGTGAAAACATGGAGGGTTTCATATTCTTTACAGCTACTATATCAAAAGTGAATTTTTCGTTAAGTAAAATCTTAATCACTATCACATTCGTTTTCTGTTATGTATAAACATATTTTTTGCTGATGAATATCTGAAATAATGAAAATACAGCAACGGCTCATATGTACTGTTATGTCTGTTGAGTGTTGATTATTTGTTCTGCAATTTGTTTGGTTTACTCTCATTTTCTTTATCAGAGAGTTCCTTCAAAACATGCTGCAATAATTCCGCACGAACAGAACTGCGCGCCATCGGCTTTGGCAGAGAATGTCGTCTGCTGACGGGCGGGCCGCCGGATCGTCCTTTTATGCGGCCTCTAATAGACCTACCGGGGCCTCATAATACCGATAATTTTATCAAACTGGAGCTCCCTCTGGACGAACACAACCACTCCGCGAAAAAAGCCACACCGAGGGACCTGCATATATCATGTTCTGAGGACGGTGCTTCTTGGTTAGATTCAGACAGCAGAGAGAATTCCCACGACTGTGACCATGACAACGAGAGCTGCCCCAGTGAAACAAGATCTGCGATGTCTACGCCGGAGTTGAGGATACAGAGAAGTCCCTGAGCAGTGTTTGCGTATCAACCTCACGCAGCGGTTATACACTGCAGTCGTCAAAAATCTCCTTTGTTTTAACCGCTGCTTGTTATATTGCAAAATTCTCCGGGTTCATGCGACACCCACTCTCGTTGGTCTGATTACGCCGTTCCTGGCATCGGGCCAATAATCCGACCAACGAGAGCGGATACACAGTGGTTGCCACTCCCTCATTGGTTGATTACAAGGCTTTGCTCTTTGCTAGCCCTGGTGGCGGAAATCAGAAAACCTTGCTATACAAAGCAGCGGTTAAAACAAAGGAGATCTCGGACGACTGCAGAGTACAGCCGCTGGTGAGGAGCGTATGTTTTCGTGATATGTTCGTTATTTGTTAGTTTGTGGTAGTGAAAAACATTTACTTGTTAATTATTGTGTGTTTATGTCTAAAGAGCTTGTTTTTTGTTCAAGAAGGAATTAGCAAAGTAATTTAGCGTGAAAAAAAATAATGTTTCTTAATTCAGAATTTAAAATGTAATTAAGTATTATATAATTCATTACACATAAACACACACACATGCACACATTACGCCGTGTACATAAAGTATATTTCCTTGAGTGTATATACAATTATAATTCTTGTTGTGATATGCATATATACGGTTATGGCAGGGGTATCTATAGTAAGAATAAAGGTACCATTAAAACACCCTAGAATATCCATATATGAACTCTTTCTTGTTTCATTAGAAAGAGCGTTTATACGTATTTGGGTCTGTATTTAAGTATTGTCGTCATATTTCGCCAGATGACGTTATTTGACCACTGGTAGTTTCACCACTCCAAGTGATGCTGTTGGTCGTTGGAATATTAACGGAAGACATGTCCCGTAAGCTGTATGAAGGACTAGATCTGCTCCTCTTTTTTTCTTCACTGAAATCCCGTATCTCTTTAGGCTGTCTAGCACAGTGTATATATATATATATATATATATAGTTGCAGGTGCTCTTTTTATTGTGCAAAACGGGCGTGGCTCGTGTTGTGGGGCTTTCTTGCCTGGCCGCTTGTTACATTCTCGGTTAAATCCGTACTGGTTGAACTCTTGTCATGCTAGCTTGGGGCGAGCTCACGTGTACACCATGGTGTGTAGACGCACGGCAATGTTTTTCTAGATGATTCCTGTGACGCGTGCTCACTGTGTATAATGTATTATTCTTCGAATGTTCTAGAGAAAGGAGCTTCTCGGCTTGAGGTGAAAAGGTATATAAAGGAGCTGTGTTTTGCAGCCGAGAGAGCAGCAGAGAAGATTTCCAGCGGACGCAGAATTTAAGCGTGTGTCAGTTTCTGGGACCTTATCCGACGAGTGCGCCAATTATAGATTTTCGTCAGACTTTCACCTGGATTTTGTGCTTTTGGACTTTCTGGATTGTTACAAGAGCTTTACACTGGACTTTCATTCTCCGAGAATATACATTTAAAGAACTTATCGTTGTGACGGGGGTTGCTATCCAGGTATTGTGCACTTTGTGTATTTTACTGTGTGATTGTATTGATTTGTTGTTATACCGCTTTTTTAACAAAAAAAAAAACACCGACTTCTTTATTCATTCCCCTAGACAGATCGCGCTGCCTAGTGTTACAGAATCTGATTTTTTTTCCATTACAAAATTTGTGTTCATCACGCATACGTGATCTGTTTATATTAGGTTCCGTAACATAAAATTGGGACCTTATCCGACCAGTGTGGCAATTATAGATTTTCGTCAGACTTTCTCCTGGATTTTGTGCTTTTGGACAGTTTATTTCTGGATTGTTACAAGAGCTTTACACTGAACTGTCATTCTCCGAGAGTAAACATTTAAATCACTCATCGTTGTGACGGTGGTGGTTTCCAGGTACTGTGCACTTTGTGTATTTTACTGTGTGATTTTATTGATTTGTTGTTATACCGCTGTTTTACTGTGTAATTATATTGATTTAGTGTGTTGTAATGTTAGGGTTATTTTAAGAATAAATTATGATTATTTGTAAACAAAAAAAACACTGACTTCTTTATTCATTCCCCTAGACATTTCACGCTGCCTAGTGTTACAGAATCTGATTTTTTTTCCATTACAAAATTTGTGTTCATCACGCATACGTGATCTGTTTATATAAGGTTCCGTAAGAATATATATATATATATATATATATATATATATATATATATATATATATATTTATATATATGAGACAGGCTTAAACAATTTTTTAAATAATAATTTATTATAATTATAATGAAAATTGAAAAATATAACCTAAAGTGTAAAATTAAATTCAAGATGATATTTGTCCTTTTAACTGCAGAAAACACTTATGTTTGTTTAATAAGACTTTTTTTAAACATTTATATTATTTATTTCTCAGAAAGTATATTTTAAATATCCTTTAAAGTATTTACTATTAATACTTTTAATTATTTTTTAAAATTTCCATTGTAAATTATCAGTCAAAGAATGTTTAGGCCTGTCAAATATTGTCCTGGACATCCTTAAGATATCCATATTCCAACGGCATCCCCTGTTCCTCACAATTTTCTGACAATAACCTGGACGTGGGTAAAATAGGCCAGTGTCATCCAAGGAGATGTTCAGTGAAAATACAAAACACAATGCCGTGCATGGCTTACTTATTCCCTGAACAGTCCTCCAGCCGAATAAGACCGATTCAAAGAGGGTAAAGATCTGGATCCCCCTCCGCCCCCCCCCCCCCTTGCCGCTACGATCTTGTCTTTGAGGATATTAATCCAAATTTGCGGCCTGGGCCCCTTTACCGTCCTCCTAGCGCAATTTCGGCCCTTTGACATTAGAGGGTCTACGATCAGCGTACTGGCTGTCAGACCAGCCCAGTTAAGTGCCTGCTGAGACGTGCACTCACGGCTACCTTCCTTCCATATAGGACCTTTAAAAGGGTTTCCACTTTGTCCTGGGTTGGACCCTTCCCTTTCCAAAGTCCTAGACCCGCCCCTTTAAAGCCCATTGGAAGAAGAATGTGTAATCAAGGACCAGTTACAGTCTTGACTGATAAAAATGTATCTCTCTTAAGCCTCGGTCACAACCCGCTGCGTTAACCGCACACCGCGTAGAGTCCCGCACGGTTTTTGCGTTCACAGGATTACTTAAGCCTCGGTCATAACCCGCTGCGGCCAACGCACACCGCAGATCACCGTTCGGTTTTAGAAACCGCAGGAATACTTATGCGGCTGACGTGCGGGAACGCCAAGGCGTCTTTCTCATTCTCACGGCCTTCGCACGGTAAATTAAGCTAACCCTGCGGACGAAGGTACGCAGGTACGTCTTTCGGGTAGCCGAGTTAATTGGCGTTAAATATCGCACGGGTATCCTACGACCTCCGTACGTCTACTGTACGATGCACGTACGGAGCCCGTAGGTGGCTGCCCGACCAGCGGCCGCCGCATCAACTTAAGCGTTTGCTAATGTCAGTTACGGTCGTTGCAGAGTCACTGCGGCCTTCGAAAAACGCAAGGTCGCCGTGCGCCTACCGCACACTAGCCAAAAAAACACTCGCCGTACGGCGACCGTATCCCGGTTTTGACCGAGGCTTTACAAAAGAAAACCAATTTGCTTCAAGTCATACAGATAATTTGCAGTATTTAGCAACATAGCCAGATTGAGGTGAATTAATTCTTGAAAGCCATTTTTAGCCAGCCAACTTTAAACCAAGTCAAGTCGAGCCACGAAAGAAAGCTGTTAAAGTTGGTCAAGTTTTGTCCATGCCAGCCAGGTTATGTGGCTGACTTGGCCCTGCCGGGGCTCTAGATGGGTGTTTTGAGAGAACTGTTCACGTTTTTGTTTTTCCCTCTGAGTTCAAACCTTTTTTCTCTATTTAATTAGTTTGGGAAAAAAATCTAGACGGAGCTAGCGTCCAACCGTGCGATTACACAAAATAGTTTCTGCAGTGATCATGTTGAGGTTCAGCATTTGAGTTTAAATTGCCTCCGCCAAGAGAGTATACGTTCATCCCTGTTCTTGTGTGTGTGTTTGTTCACAGCATAACTCAAATCCAAAACGGAAACTCATGATTTCATTTTCAGGGCATTTCGGGAAGGGGTCAATCAGGACTCGATTAGATTTTGGTGTGGTACCGGAACATGATCCGGTTTCAGGAGTAGTTTCAGGGAATATTCAGAAATGTACACTCCCTTATGCACGAATGAACCTGGAAATATGGACTAAATAAGTAAATTTATGCAAATGGGTGAGGAAGCATCCCACAATAGAGACCCACAACATTCCTTAGAATGCAGATTTATAGTTTATACGGAGTTTGTGTTTACAAATAACTTTCAACAGGCCGTGAAGTAATTTTTAAGACTGTGACCAAGGATCTAAGTTATTAAATGGTGATTATTATTCAGTTACTTTGGGCCATCCGATATCACTTTGCAAGCAACTTCCATGAAATTTTACTAGAAAAGGGTGTGCCCAATTGAATTTCAGACAGTTATCTTTGACACCTAAACTTAAACTGCCGTGTGTTGTCCGGAAGAATTGCAACTACATCCATATTCATTTAACTCTACGCATCTAAGTATGTAGAGAGATATCATAGGACATGAGGGCCCATGTGTATGTACTACCTAAATATACATGATTTCACTGCAAATGTTAGCAAGAGCGTGGAACTGTCGATTTATTTATTTAATTCAATATATTTTAATAGGATATTTCATTCAGCTGGTGCTCTTTTTCAATGAAATTCTGATACAATTTAAAATATGTGTTATAAAATATAAATGACGTAACAGCACGAGTACGATATGAGGATAGGTGAAATATTTGACAGTCCAGTTGTATTTTCACAAGAGTGTTTAAGCTTAATTGACTACGCTAAATATGGAAACAATAAAAAATTATCTAATGACTACATGGGTCTTCGCTGATAGCTATAAATAAAACATGGAAAAAAATATATTTCTATTTAATGACACTAAGATGAATATCAGGTAAAACCGTGGAAGGGATATAAAAAGTTCCAAAACATAAAATAATTTCCTTTTTCCGGAGGGGGGGGGGGGCGTTCTAACAGTCTCTTGAAATATGGAACAGGCTAGGTTTCACGGAGAGAAGTAACAAGACTGTTCGGATGAAAAATCCCGAGTATGACAATGAAGTTCTGTACTGTTCAGTGCTTGGTTTCGGGAGTACAAAATTACCTCTGCAGGCATATCTAGTGGCTTATATATGACCATATTTAGTTAAATTTAGAGAGTCTTAAAGCCGGCGGCCCACTTACCGATTTTATCGGATGATTCATAGGATCGGCCGACTATGTACCGACGGGGGTATACATTGTCGTGTAGTTTGACACCCCAAACGATGCGATTTTGTCGGCGTCGGCGTGAAAAATCGCCGTCGCCAAGAGTCTGGCACTGTCAAAGAAAATCGGCCAATTTTATCGGGCGATTAGCGGAATCGTGCTTGTAGTGAGCCAAGGTTTGCGACAAAGTCGGCCGATTACGTTTATTTTTTGTATGGTCACTTTAAGTCATTATTGGTTTATATTGTATAATGACATATTTCTATATTTTAAAAACAATTAAAGACCGATTTTGGTAATGATTCAAAATTCTTGTATTCCTAAAAGACGACCTGCAATTTATTAATCATTATAAAGGAGTATCCATATATATATTTACAATGTGCGAACATTTCTGTAAACATGAGAATGAACAAACGGGTCTGTTTGCAAACGCCCATTTATTGCTTGGCTGTTGAGCAATCCTTCCAATTGTGTAACGAGCTACACTTAACAAATAACTCAAATAAGAGTTTCTTAAAAAAAAACACAATTCAATATTTACAACTCATGGATGGCAAAAATCAACTGTATATCGGCCCGTTCTCTCTACCCTTCATTATAAATGTCTTTCCTTAAGATAGTTATTTGCCCTATCACAGGTTCTCCACAAAGTCAGCAAAAAAAAGGTTCCAGGGAAGAAAATGTATAAATAAAAAAATAAGCCAAAGTAAGAGGAAATAAGAGAAGACATGAATGAATAGCCGACAACATTTGACTGATGCGATATCCAGTCCAGCGCCGCAGCAATACCTGATGTTTACAGGTAACCCAATAGGCAAAAGCGTTCATGTTAACGGATCTATGGTACACTTTTTTAACGGAGTCAGCGGGATTGTTGGCGATGCTGTACTTTAATTCGTTTTAATATATATTTAATCTGACAGATAACAAAGAGTCGCCATATAATTAACTTATCATCACAAGTCTATATACGGGAATCAATGTAAAAATTAAAACCTAATCACCTAATCACTTCTTGGATTTTCTAGAAACAGGAAATCCGAGAAATCACACAAACATGCTAGTAGAATGTCATTTTTTAATTTGGAGTTCGTGTCTGGTGAAATAGCCCTTTTGCTGATCAGCCACCCCAATCGTTTTAATGGTTTAAGATCAATCCTCTCGGACCTTTTCCGGACCTATAGGGACCTTTCTTTAGGTTTTGTTATTAGCCCTATTTGGTTGGACCACTTTTCCTAAATCCTGGACCCGCCCCTGAGATATGCGGAATAAACCATTAAATTAATGAAGGACGGTTCTTCCTGCTGTCTCAGTTCACATACTAGTGTATTGTTAACATGCCCCTAGTTCCTCTCTTCTCTCAAGCCAAGGTTTAACCCACAAGTCACTCTTCCGATAAAGCATATTTCTTTGGACAAGCCACAAAGCTAACAAATATTTCCTTTTGGTTTTTCTCCTAGAAAGCTCATTATCAAATTGCCATGATGTGTCAGCCTTCTTCTGCGATAACTGAGAGGTGTGAACACGCACGCCAGTAAATGTGCATGACACCGTAAATCGGCCAACTTTACCGAGCCGATTTTGAGAAAATCTGCCTAAAGCCGGGTGCTCACTACCCGATTTTATCAAGTGATATTGTCGGGCGATTTTTTGGGCAATTTTCTCATAATCGGAGTACAACATATTCAATTCGTGCAGCTAGAGTTGTTACAAAAATGTATGAAAAAAAGATTTCTTCAGCTTATCTGATAGCACAGTTGAACTGGATGACAGTGGATACACGTTACCGTTACTTTCTATTAAAACTTGTATTCAAATGTTATCCTGAAATAGCTCCATCCTCCTTTAGCCGGGTGCTCACTACCCGATTTATCAAGCGACATTGTCGGGCGATTTTATAGCCGGCGGCTCGCTTACCGATTTTATCGGCTGATTCATAGGACGGGGGTACATGGCCGTTTAGTGTGATACCCAAAGAGACGCGATTTTGTCGGCGTCGGCGTGAAAAATCGCCGTCGCTAAGAGTCTGCATGGCACTGTCAAAGAAAATCGGCCGATTTTATCGACCGATTAGCGAAATCGTGTAGTGAGCCAATTAAGGTCTGCGACAAAGTCGGCCGATTTTGTTTATTTTTGTATTGTCACTATTAGTCATTATTAGTGTATATTGTATAATGACATATTTCTGTATTTTAAAAAAATTAAAGACCGATTTTGGTAAAGATTCAAATTTCATGTACTTGTATTCCTAAAAGACGACCTGCAATTTATTAATCATTAAAATTGAGTATCCATTCATATTGCTTTTGCCACAGCCCACCACAAAGGCAGACAGTTATCAATGTGACATTGTATTAAGGATTGTATGACGTACATAAAGTCGGTTGTGGTAAAAACTTACTGAAGTGATATATAAGGTCCACTCTGGGCAAAAGTTTGCTCTGTAAATTACTCACGTGGTCATTCCACGTGAGGTCACTGTGTATAATTACACCCAGTATTTTAAGTTTGTGTTTTGGTATGGTATAATCTGACCGTTTAATTTTGAGTTGAACCTAACTTCAGAGGGTGACCTTTTATTGTTTAGGAGCAGGGCATTGCACTTATCCGGATTGATCATTAATCTGTTCGGAGTTAACCATTCATTCGCTCTGTCCAGGCCTGACTTATGGCTCTGGACAGCTTTTTCGATAGACTCGCAACTATACAACAGAGGCTGCTAACAAAACGGGTCATTTCGTTTAAATAGGACCTAAACCAGGAAAGTTCTTCATCACCTATACCATACTTTACTTTCTCAAGTTTCTCAAGTATATTATAGCATGATTTAAGCAATCAAAACTTCCTAAATGTCGAGAACGCAGGCAGCCGTGACTTTGTATTGGTTTTTAGAAGTGAGCCAGACATCAATCATTGAATGTATAGTGCGGTTGTCGTTGACCTGAACGGTATGTATGTTGATTCTCCATCAGAAAATTGTTTATGAATTGTTAAATATGAGCTCTAAAGTTTCTATATATACGATTTTACAGTCTCAGGATTGTGACCTATAACTGATATTGGTCTATATTTGTAAGGGTCAGATTTACTTCCAGATTGCTTGTATATCAGAGTTATTTTTGCCTTTGTTTCCACTCTGATTAGTATAATTTGTTGAATATATCTTAACACATACATGACCATGTATATATAAATATTAATGTCTAAAATTATACGTATATATATATATATTATATATATATATATTTATATATATATATATATATATATATATATATATATATATAACAACTATATACAGTTGTATATAGTCATATTTTGTGGCAAAAACTGATGGCAGAGTGCTCGATGGGTGACCATAACAATTCTATGTTGTACAGAAAGAACTAAACTAGTTTTTCTGCAGGCATTTCATGACTAATTAGTTTCGTACCACACGTTCAGAGCGTGTGGCACTCTTCAGATATTTTAGGCTACAATATTTGAAGAGTGCCACAAGCTCTAAGCGTGTGGTACGAAACTATAATTAGTCATGAAATACCTGCAGAAAAACTAGTTTAGTTCTTTCTGAACAACAGCTATAGATAGCTAGATTTGATCCGTGAGATGATGGCTGTATCCCCCAATGGTGCTCATGTTTCCTGTGTTTGAGTGCATACATCTTTGTTATTAGTTAGACACATGATGTAATGGTGTAACTTGCAAAACCTGTCGCATTCAACAGATTAATGTTGGACGGATTCAAAATGCCCGGTGCATTACTAAAACGTATTATTATAGGGGGCCTGCTTTAAAAGCAATGCCCTATAGTGATCATCGTGTGAGTCTGTCGGTCCGTCCTCCCGTCCTTCCGTCAGTGACGCTTTCTTTCCCGCGCGATATCTCAACAAGAACATGCTTGATCTTTCTCAAATTCACAGGAATAATTGGTATCTATTAGGACTCCAGACCTATCGAATTACTGACCTGTCGTAATTTCAATATGGCCGCCTCAGCACAATCGGTGATTTTATTTCGCACGCCATAGCTCATCAAGAACATGTTTGATCTTTCTCAAATTCACAGGGATGATTGGTATCGATATGAGGGCTTAAAACCTATCGTATAACAGACCTGTCGGAATTCCAATATGGCCGCTGCAGCAAAATCGGTGATTTTCTTTTATACACGCGATATCTCAACAAGAACATGCTTGTCCTCTCTCAAATTCACAGGGATGATTGGTATCTATGAGGACTCCAGACCTATCGAATTACCGACCTGTCGTAATTCCAATATGGCCGCCTCAGCACAATTTGTGATTTTCTTTTGCACACATTTATTCAAACATATGTTCTTTAACATGATTTGAACCAGTAGGATTTTTTCCCCTCATGCATAAATTGATAAAAACCTTTTTCTGTTTGTAATATATTTTTAACTATACATTTAATTTTTTTACCCAAATGTAAACTAGTCCTGCACTAGCAGAAAAACGGGGCACTCTGAAGACCATTGTCCAACCACTTCTGGTTGTCTTTGACTTTCCACTGATACATCTTATAATAAACCCTACGGATATTATTCTATATACTGAAACATATATATAAATATTTTTAAGTATCAGAATCATTACTTATCGTTTGCAATCCGCCTATTTGGTTTAAATAATATTATGGCCTGACTTTCCATTTTTTTCTTTTTGATTCTTAATGTTTCTGAACCTCCTTACTCTTTGAGATTTAATTTTAAATACAATATCGAGAGGTGTTGGTCTCCTTTGTTGAAATTACCGAATAAACTACGATATTGTAATTAAAGTTAACGTCCTGACCAAATAAACCTTTTTATTAAAAATTTAACATATTTTACCAACAATTTGGCAAAGGTTCTAAGTTTGTCACAAATTATATTTTAGACAGAGCAAGGTCAGATTTCTACTTGTGTAATTTACTTTCGAATTCCTTAACTCTATTTTTTTAATGTTATGCTTCTCCTTAACTTGTGAAATAAAAAATATGTATTTCTAAGATTTTCAAATAACTAATCTGTCCAGTTTATCCATGCATTTAAATAGCCCCTTTGTCAATTTTTCATTGACACTTCCGGTCGAGGTTATCAAAAGTAACTTTCAAGGATATGTATATAGAATATACATGTACATCTAATATTTTAGTTAAATTATTTATTGATTCCATATCTCGTATAGGAAAATCGTGGAGTCATCAGCATGCACAATTGGCTAATAACATTTCGGTCCCGTCAGTTTCAGTATTTTTATTTTTTAAAAGCTTATTAATATTTCGATTGCTACAATGAAAATACATGGTGCAGTGGATCACACTGTCATGTGCCCTGTTCGAGTTTAAAGGACCCAGTAGAATATTCATTATTCAAGACACAGCTTCCTACATTTGTATGGAATTACTTTACTCACTCATAAAAAGCGATCTGGAAATTTCTAAGCGTGCAGAACAAGTATACATAAAAGTGTGTTCTATTGATTCAACGGTCGTCTCAAAATCCGCACAACAAGTTATACAAGGAAAATTTAATTGTTTGGATATATTTCTAAAATGTTATATGTTATACAAGTACGAAGGAATTTCATATCAACGTTAATTAAATATTTGTTACCAGTAACTGCATAACAATTTTTCAAGTTTAATATGTCGTAGATCCACAGCTGCATGACAGGCAGCGCAATATCGGCCCTCTGACATCATGAACAGATTACTGGCCTGCCAGAGTGCCTTTACCTCTACGTATGAGGAACGCATAATATGGCCCCATGAGGATGCAAATATTTTCGTCATTTCTGACAGAGCCTCATGGCCTACAGATACACGGTCAATTGACATATCGTTTGCTTGCATTTTTAGTGTACTTTAATTCTAACAACACCAAACATGATAGAGAAAAATTCCGTTCTAACTCAGCATATTGGTAAATCCCTCCGCATTTTTGTTGAATTTCTGACCGCATGAATACAAGCATGGCTCGCACGTGTTACTGGGTGCAGCAAACTTGTGCGCGATACAGGAAATGACTTGTTCCCATAGAGACGGGGTTTCTGTTTCGGTTGTGAGCTCACACGTTCTCTTGCATAAATGCATCATTCGTAGCATAATGTTAAGATACATTTAGGCTGTACAGGCAATTTCAATGGAACATGATGGATGACCACTGCCTTGCATTACTCGATACTGCTTGTATCACGACTGAAGTAGGCTTACCAGCCCAATTATCAATGCCTGCTTAGTCGGGTTGTCACGGCTACATGATAGGGTTCCAATTGAAAACGACACCCCACTGGGTCTGCACTTTGCCGCCGACGGCGACGTAACAGGTTTCAGGTTTCTGTTGCGTCGCCGGCACACCAAAGGGGTAACTGGGGTTACGATACGATCTGTTTCTCTTAAAAAGGAATTTTAATAAAAATAATTCCTATGGTTTATCATACCAATATTCACATAATGTTGTTTGTCAAAATGCCTGTAATAAAAAATAACCTTTCTTGAAAGCATGAAGCACCTGCACATGTAACCTCAACAATTTATTTAATTTTCCAGATGATAAAGCATTATCATCCCGGCAAACACCTATCATTCGATGGCAGTCCTGTATAATGCTTAAGGCCTCACTATTATGTTCATATTTTCAATTCCTTGGTGCAAAATAGTGGATAAGGGTCTAAAACCCTACTGTCCTGGTTGGCAGCGCTACACTAGTGCTAACTAGGACAGTATATATTATGTATAGCAATTAATGCCCCACTAATTGGTCAGCCCCTGAGCACTTTGCTGGCTACACCAGTTAATCCCTTTAGTGAGTCAGATGGCTGTATAAACCAAGTTTTACTGCCTGTGCAGATCAGATGTGTTACTCTTATGGTACTTTACAAAGCAACAGCATAATATAAGCATAATAAATAGCAAAACCATGTGGTTACTCACATAGAAGAAGTTCATTTACTCCAAAATGGCAAACAGTGCATTTGATTAAATAAAGTTATAGATTAACAAAAAGAAGAATTAAATTTAATTACTGTACAAAAAAGACATGCACTCTTAAAATATATATCAACCTGCTTTGAATAGTCAAAAAAATCGAATTCATTACATTAAATTATAACATAGCTTAATTATAAATGAAAATTATTAATTATATGCCAAATTGCTTATTTTTTGCAAGTCTCGCCATTCTTACATTACTAGGTATTCCAATTAACAAATCAAAATGGTAGCATTTGGAGGCAACTTATCCCTGCACTAACTAAATATGTAATTATAATAATAATAATAATAATAATAATAATAATAATAATAATAGTATATATATATATATATATATATATATATATATATATATATATATATTTATTTTATTTGAATATGAATATGGATGATTTGTTCACGAGTCTTGTCTTATGGATGGTGCTTATAGGATTCTCTATCAACTGCCTGGTGTCTTTAAGTGGGTTTAATTATCTTTTAACTGATGTATTATGACCGTAAGATTTATTGAGTTTTATTTTGATGATACACTTACCTTTGATGGGTCAGTTGTTAGAGTGTGACTCTGTTGTGATTGTACATGAAAGCTTGTTGTTGCAAGGCATCAAAGATATATGTCCATTCATTAAGATTTCCTTTGATGTTAAGTTAACAAATATTTTCACCTATATTACCAAATCAAATATAAACAAATCATCTTCATCAAATACAGGCTACAAGTTGTAAATATGCTACTTTTCTATCATTTGTTGGGACATTTCGTTTTTGTATGTAATTATAATTAATTATGTCTTTAGCCTTTTTTGCTATTAATTATACTAATATTGTGCTGTTGCTCTGTTTAGTACTATCTGTGTAACCATATCCGAATTCACAGGCAGCAAGACACTCCCCCTTTAATTTGCCAGGACAGTAGTGTTTTAGACCATGTTGAAATAGTGCTGAGAATAGAACGGTAATGTTTTTCAGTGGTCAAGTATACAATACACATAAATTTACTGAACATTAATCAATGGAAATATGTTAAATCTCACAGTTGTGTATGGAGTGTTATAATCACAGTAAACTGCAGGGGAAAGCTATGGACTCCATATTGCGTCAGTCACAAAAAAAGCAGTATTGAGAAGTCCATTATTATGGGCTATAGGTATGCACTCTGCACTCTCAAAAATAAAATAAAATTTTAAAAAGTTGGGATATTGGCTTGATCGATGCATTATCTGAAGTACAATTTTTCTGGGGGCAAATATAATTAAGTAATAATAAAATGGGACTCGGTATCAGTTTGCTTGATGGTATTAGCCTGTTTAAAAATCCGGGTTAAACCTCAGGAAATATACTTTATATGTGACATTATTTTAAAGGTAGTATATTTTGTGATTTACCACAGTACCATGGCAGAAGGCTCGGACGATCTGAATGGGGAGTTCAGCAACAAGAGTCTGTTGCACGAGGCGAGAGAAGCAGTGAGGGAAGTTGCGTTTGCTGTAGAGGAGATCCACATGGCTGACGCCCTCCCCTGTACCGACGAATGCGCATTTTTTAACCTAAAAACAAAGGAAGGGCAAACTTTGTGTATAGAAGTTTCCGCCCGTGGTTTCCAGGTAATTCTTCTTTCAAAGGCATGACAATAATTAGGAAGTGTCTAGGCAGCCGACAATGTCGGCTGCGGAGTGACAGTCCACATTCCATCCACAGCACAGCCTACAATGCTTTAACTGATAGTGATATCACTAAGTGTCAGCTGATTATCAAAACGTCCTTCAGAGGGCGATACATGTGATGGGGATAGAGAGGAAAAATGGGGTATAGTCTTTTTGGGGTTCATTTTAAATAATAGAAGAGTTGTGTTGTTAAGTATCTTACTGTTAGGCATGTCTTGTACATATCTGATGTCCGGTATTGTACTGTAGGATCTGGAAGAGACAGAGATATGTGATTATTATAGGCCTATACATGACATTCAATGAACATATCCATGAGCAAGACTCGAACCAGCGACCGTCTGCTGAGAAGTCCAGAGCTCTACCAACTAGCTATGAAGACTAGTTGAAATTTGTTTGAAAATGGGGGTATTTAAGTTTAGACAAAAGATTTTTATGGGTGAATGAGCATGATCACTTGAGTTGGTCTAGTTGTCACGTGCGTGTTGGTGGAGCCCCGGTTGTGATGACGTCATTTATAGTGGGCGAAATCATCCCTATACTAAATTGTCAGTTCATATGTTTGACGTGGATATGTGTAGTAGGCCTGATATCACGAGGTACTAAATAGATATGAAAGTGAAAATATGACAGCAAATTAAGAATGTGGAATGATTATGGGGGAAGACCCCCCAAACCCCCCCCCCCCCCTTGTGGGAGGAATAGATGAATGATAGATGAATGGATTAGTAGGAAAATATCGTAGAGAAATGGCAGAGGAACGAGGTGAAGTGTAGCGAGATAGTGAATGGATGAGATTGTGTGAGAAGGTGATTCCTGATGACATAATGGGGAAAGTAGGGGAAGCCTATGTCAACATGGTGGCGTTGGTTTAGGAAGGACGGTGGGGGAGGAAGACAGGATACAAATGATAGAAAACTTCGAATGAATGGACAAATAGACAGTTATTAGTGAAGGTATGTATAATGTGTTACTAAGTACATACATCTCTTGCAATAGTCAGGGTATGCCAGTTAAGTTGGCTGGTATAGGTGCCTGAGGCATTCTATATTCGTACCGTAATAGTAAGTAAAATGTTGCTGAATTAAGAAAAAAAGGTAACAGGTTTGGATTTTTAACTTGGTAATTGAAAATGCAGCATCACGTTTCATGTAATTTAAGTATAAATGTATGGTAAAAATTTAATTCTTATGCAATAGAGAATACATACACCTACACTACATGTTTTTCAAAAGCATGTATTTGCATTTCATTGACTGACCAGATCAGATGATTAATGCAGTGTACACAGTTTATTGTGTGTTTGTTTTGCCCAATTGAATCAGACTCCAAGATAAAATCTTTTTCTTGATTAAGAGTTTTTATTGTAGAGTCTGATTTGATTAGGCTAATTTTGCCCTAGACCCCTTTGATGATCCATTGATGTTATTGTGGGTATTTTTTAGCTTAATGGTGTGGCAATCAGGTACACCAATGATTTCATAGGTCACTAGTGGTGAGAGAGCAGATTCTGAGTTCCTGGTGAGTAGTGACTGAGTAGATACAGAATATATGTTGGTCTTTAGGGCTTCATAAGGGTTGAAATCAAGGATAGTTAATAGTTGCTTGTCAGCACCATGGCCGTCAACTTCTCTGTTGGGGAAGTATTTCCCTCTTTTTAAGATTTGGAGACAAAGTTAAATCTGTAACAAAAGTCCCATCATGTCAAATTGTGGAAATGGGATTCTAAAACCATTGCTGGGTTTAAGAAGCAGACTCGTTAAAGTATACATTTTCTGAAAGCTAAGGAGATTTTCTACATTTTGATAAATATAAACTTTGTTTTGGAGGAACATGTTTGAATTTATAAGCTTTTTAATTTAATTTGAATATTAAGTTTATTTTTAGGAATTTAACCAGTCCTGAGCACTACCTCAATGTATGGTTAAGTATATGTAACCATACCATACTGTATCTCAGTGTCATATATGCTATGAATATTTTATATATATATATTTATGTTGTACAATAAAAGTTCAAATAAATAAATAGCTACTAGGTCTAGAATGTCACACATCTAGGCAGCTGACACTTAGTGATATCAGTTTAAGCATTGTTGGCTGCGCAGTGTGGACTGTCTAGGCAGCCGACAGTATCTACATTGTTGGCTGCCTAGACAGTCCAGGGGTCTAACACTCCGCAGCCAACATTGTCGGCTGCCTAGACACTTCCTAATAATTATTATTATACTTTTAGTTTTACGTTGGTGAAGGAGCTACCTAGCTTAGGCTAAGCCTTAGGACCCAAGCCTGCACAACCAGTAGCCTGGCCCCAACTTCACTTCATCATCAATATTTTAAAAAATAAAGGTGTTAAGGTAATCCCTTAGGAACAACCAGTGTAGTGACTATAGATTACAGGTTGGGGAGTGATTTGGCTTTTGTTTTAGTCGATGAAAAAACATCCACTTTATGTCAACATAGTCAGGTTTGTTCATATGTCCGCGCTTGTACCAGTATGTACAAACAATGCAAAAGCTGACAAAAATTAACCCTTGTCTTTTGGAAAGTGCCTGTCACTTCGTTCACAGGTTTATGATTAAATCCTAACTCTTGAAAAATACCAAATATATGTGGAATACCTGGAACAGGTGTTAGCGATGTGAATACAAATGCCTGGAGGGCCTAGGACAACAGTTGTGAATGACATTGATAGGACGTGCACACGAGCCTAGTGGTGTAAACAAAAACAGGGATGTATCACAGTGGATGTTGAATTCAGGTGGGATATTTACAACCCACAATATGATACAATTTTACTCAAATGTGAGAGTAGACCTTGGATTATAAAACATAAAGGGGTATGCTATGACATAGACTTAGTCTATGAATATCGGAGCTGCAAAGGTAGAAATCACTCGATGAGCATGCTCAGCATGTTTGAAAGGTACGGTAGAACAGATTCTATAGTTCTGCCCAACTGGAATCACTAGTCTGGCTCAACTTGCCGTGGTGCGGACAAAAGCAATTTTTACGCATTTTCGTTACATTTTTATTTTTGAGACCTCCAAGATAGTCCTATAATTAGACCTGGAATCATCTAACTTGACACACAGAAAGGTCAATGAAAAATCTACCTGGAAACCTGAAATTAGACCCTCTCTGTTACCATATCATCTGAGCTATGCTACAATTGAATGGGAATACCATCTACACAATTTTGCATTCAGATGATAAAATTCCTTTTGTGAATGTCTTCATGGTAAGCAGAGTGTCATGACCAATGTTTCACTTGTATTCAGTCCCTGTGGTATTACGGCAATTTTTATATCATTGGGACCCACAAGACTACTACCTGCATGATTCTTGCACTAAAATTATTTGTTGTACTCGAGTTGATTGTGGAGTTAATTTTACTCCAAACGCCAAGGGGGTCCCCTGAATCATAGCGTTAAAAAAATTCAAGTGGGGAAAATCTAGCTGGGTCAATCTGGCAGGAATGGATGATATACTGGTACATGCATTGGGCACTCAGCTCGCATTTTCCAAAAAAGAAAATTGAATTTAGTAGTTAAAACAATGAATACATCTATTCAGAAAGTGTTTTAAGGAGATCTAGACTTCCGTGCAAAAGCTCAGTCACTGCATAAACTCATGAAACATGTGCAGCCACTCCTACTTCAAATTGAATTTGTTTCAATATTCATAGAAATTTGGGTCATTTTAGGCTGACTTGCCATGCAGTATGGATGATCTCATTTGAAATCAAAATGTGTTTATAAGAAAAAAATTTGTTTACACATCTAGGTATGTGGACATTTTAAACATTCCATTTCCATCAACTGGAAAAAAGCTGATATCTTTTTGTTTTGCAAATTAGATTTTTCTGCACACCCCTGAGCATAAGCTTTATAAAATTCAGGGCAGCAAAATTAATCATGAATAAAAGAGTAACAAATTTCTGTGCTGATTTCTTTGCATATTTTGCTTATATGCATATCCTGTCAAGACAAATGGCAAACAGTAATATTTTCTTCGGCAAAACAAGACCCGTTATCCAAATAAAACCATGTTGCGCTATGCTTGGGCTCAAGGGAGCTTTCATGTTATAACGTATTCTCTATCGAATTCTGATTTAAAATTAAGATGCACATCATGATACACAGGTAATCAGTTTAAAAGTTGTTTTGATGATAGAGAAACAACAAGGTTGCCAGTGGTCAGGGAAATGTCAATTAAAAAATATTTTTTAAAGGTCAGGGAAAAGTCGGGGAATTTCTTAAAAAGTCAGAGAATTCTTTGATATTTTGGGAAGTCAAGGAAAAGTCATGGTAATATTTAATGGCTATGGCCATTACTGTTAGTAATCATTTTGAAAGAGTTCTGTGTCTCATATCAAGTTGTGGTGTTTTTGCAGATTCAATCTTGTTTCCTTTAAATTTTTGTACGAAAATCTACGAAAAAGTTGAGAATGGATACACAACACTATAAAACCAACAATCAATGATGGACCAGTTCTGTTTCTAGGCAGTTATATATGAAAACAGGATATTATGTATGATACTGGTAATCCATACATTTTTTCTAATGAAGTTTTGCATATGGTTGGCTATAAAATGATGTTTTTGAGAAAAAATTTATAATATTTGGATGATTTGTCCTGGAAAACTAAATGCTGGCGGCCCTGATTACAATGTTATTATGCTACTGATTAAAATTGGTCAGTTATTGATAATTTATGGTTTTTACAATATGTAATGTATGCTTTATGATTTTAAATTTATTTTCTGTAAAAATTTGCAGGTTGTCAGTGAGAAGTATGACACAGTAGAGAGCAGCAGTAAAGATAAAAATGACATATATGACACAATTGGGAGTCTGTTGAATGTGTACAGTCCAGAGTATCGACGGCTCTTCAGCAGTGCTCTTCAGGCCAAGCTAAATGACCTACAGCAACAGAGGCTGCAAGAAGAATCTTAAGCCCCTTGAACTGTAGGTACAGCAACCAAGTAACTGGGCATCTACCCTCAGGTGACCTCCCAACAGCTGCAGTATATAATGAGTATTGTATTGTTACAGAACAGGTATATGTAGATTTGTTGTGGTAGGTTTATTGTCAGGGTCCTGACTATACTACATGTAGCTATATGTCATAGGGTGCACCATGTAGATTTTGCTAGGCCTTCAGTGCCCATCATAAGTGCAAGCTTGTTGATGTTTGGGGTCATAGTGGATACTGGCAAAATTAAGATAATATGCGGAAGAATTAATAAAAAAACTCAACCCCATATTCCTTGCAAAAAAAGAAAAATTGTAAAATTCTGTTTGGAGGGTGAAAAAAGTCAGTGAATTTAACCATTTTTGCAAATGAATATTACCAGAAAAAATATAAAAAGAATGAAATTTTCATGAAATTCTTCATGGTTTTATATTTTATGATATTGCATCCCATATTCAAAGAAAAAATGAAGGCAAGGTCCTTTCAGCCTTTTTTCAATTTGCATTTTGCAAGTTATATTTGAATTGAATAACAATTATTTGAATTAGTTTTAAAGGGACCCAATCACCTATAAAGCATGTTGAATTAACACGAAAGATAGCCTCATCCCTTTGAAATGAAGAGGTACCTGCCAAACTATAGCCCTGAAACCGTTTGCTTGCTCCCGTAAACGAGTGTTAAAAACAGTGAACCGGGCGCGATCAAAGGTGAAAACATTAACACAGAGCATGCAACGCCGGGGTGCAACACGTGTCAATCTGGAGATTTTCTAACATCTTGGCTAAAAAAAAATTTAATACATGCCCGAGCTGGCTGAAACCGCACCTGTTGCGGCTCACAATCGGTCCTCCGGTCACATGGGGAAGTTTTGGTAAACAAACACGTGGGCTGTGTTTACCAACACACAGAGACATAACAAGGTACTATACCACCATATGCGAGGTACTGAGCCTGTGAGCTGGGATGTTTTTGCTTGTACACGATTATATAAAGCCAAACTGAACTGTTAGTCTGGAAAAGTTAGCAAAATATTGCTCCTGCTTATGTCCCTTTAATTTATGCTCTTTCCAAACACATTGAATTGTATTGAAATTGAAACTTCAAGAAAAAAAAGCAAAGCTTGAATTTGAATTAAAACACTGAATGGAACCAACCTTGCACAAAATGGTCACATAGATAAAACTAAGTCCATATAAAGCAAATGTTACCGTAGTCATGTTTAATTTTTTTCAGGGATAATGATAACTTAGGGGATCAGGTCACTTTGTTGGGACCACACACCTGTCAATCTGTCTTGTTATATCCTATAGAGTTAAACTTCACCACCCGCACCAACCTCTGTTAGATAGAAGCCACTCAGACTTGTTTACCAGCTGTTGTCGCTGTGTCCTTTACAATTTGATACTGATATTTTATTTATGCCATTTTAGTGAAAATATAAAATGTAAAGAAAGCCAGAGTTTGGGGGAGAATTACATCACACAGTTTGGGCTGAAAGAAAGGTTCATTGTTGATTTCATCCCAGGGCTTGATGTATTTGACCCCAGTGCACTCAGGCAGGCTGATACAGGTAACCACCAGGCTGTTATTATTTACCTGAGGCTGTAAGGACCAGAAATCTTGTTGGCAGGGGCCAAGATACCTGTATCATATATTCAACATGCCTTGGAGGTTGATAAGTGGTAATAACTGAACTCAAACTTATATGGACCTACAGCCTTAAACTTAAGTTTGACCAAAGATGTGATTTGAACTGAGATGCTGCTGTTTAAACATTGTGTATATATATTGTTGGAATCAGAATTTAAATGTTGCTATGTATATGTGCCAAATATTTCACAGGTAATGTATGTTTGTCATGTGGTACAGGTCACTAAAATTAAGTGTGCAAGATGATGACCAGACATAATCACAGACACTGTCATCATGAACATTAACACTGTGAGGCTGAACAGTTCTTATCATACAATTTCACAAAAAGGGATATATTTGTTTTAAAAAAAGCATATAAAATATGATGGAAGAAAAATATGGTAGGTATCAACAGTTAATATTTGGGAAATTGTTTTAGGATTCAGTCAATTTTAACTGGTTAATAATGGGTTTTTCCTAGCTAAGTATATACCAGTATTTACCACTCATTATTTATCATCTTTTGGAATCTCAACAAACAGCTGTTCAGAAATCAAAATGTTACCTGTATGGATAGACCAAAACATTTTGAATCAGCTTGAAAAATGTTTCTAATCCAGATAATCCAAAATGTTTTGCATCTGGCCATGTCACCCAACATTTTGTACATACACAACATGTGGCACAGTGCCTAAGCAGTGTTACTTTGTCTCTGGTTATTTTCCCATATTTTGTCTAGGTGCAACAGTGTTTGTTTTAAACTCGAAGTACAGATAAAAAGTAATATCTGTGTGAACTGATAAAACATTTTGAATAGAACTTTTTTTATTTAGCCACATTATCAGAAATCCCCCCCCCCCCTCGTTTTACCTAAACATTTTGGGAAATATTTCATATAAGGAAACGATGACAGATTTTGCTTCATGGTACATTGTACTTTTTAAACTGCAACAGGTCAAACCATTAGAGTCAAATTTTAAAAAAATGTTCCTACAGCCTCATTGAGCTGTTTCATCCATTATAGAATCCTGTGTTTCCCCCTGCATGTCACTTTGAAGTAACAAATAAAAAAGTATTTACATTTTGCAGTCTTATGGGGGCATTATGGTATGGTGATAGCTATACATACTTTTTTATCCGCAGAAGTGGTGGTCATGCATATGTGACATTAATTTATTCTTAGATTGTATCATGTTATATTTTTAGAGTTGACATTCTCATCTGACATACATTGATTTAAGTTGGTTTAAATGATATGTTAAATCAGTATAATAACATTATTTTAGCTTTTTCACCCTCAATATTTATTTAAGCACAAAAACTTTGGGTTATTCAGTACATCTCACCAGTATCATCATTCCCATTTTCCTCTCACAAAACAAACATATTTTCATCACCATTCCATGACTTGGTCTATTTTTATGTTGACTTAAATACTTTGTATATATGTAACATTTGTGCATTTCAGAGAACAGTAGGGATATATGAAAATATTTGCCACCAGAGGTCTCTATGTTACTAATCTGAGCTCTTTCATACTCCATGAACTATTTCCTTCATTTATAATATTCTTTCCTGATAGTGCCCACTCAGGAACTCTTTTTACCCCTCCCCCCAGCAGCCCTCTCCCCCCATTTTTAACAGGGATAACTGTCAACATATATATTATAATATTAGTTATCTGCCAGGTTTTGAGAATAATTATAATAGCAGGGTTTAAAATAAAGAGAAACATTGTCATTGGATATCAACACAAGATTATCAATAATTATCCATATTTTTATGATGGAGTGCTTAAATAAATTAAGTAACTTGCATAGCTGCACCATGGCAGTAGTAACTGTTCTGTAATGACAAGCTGGCTGAAGTGTATGACAGCCTTGGATTTTTGTTACAGTTTGTCCTATAGATATTATACAACACACTGCTACTAACACGGCTCTAACTTCATAAAGAGGTGTGTGTAAAGTTACAAAATTTAAAATTCACCAATTGAGAAAGATCATTTTATTATTGTCTCAAAAACACAGTTTGTCTCGATGGAATGGACTTAAAACAGAGTTGCAGGTTGTGGAATGGAGAGACCTATGGTGGAGAAATTATAAACCACGAAGCACAGCCTTTCTGTGATTATTCTTAACACACGGTTTAAAGGGTCACTATACATATAGCATTGTATGTACATACTGTTGTTTATGGAACTGTAGTTAAGATGATTTTAGAGTTATGCCACCTCAATTTTCGGGATGTTCAGTATTGTTTGTGACAGTATTGTCCACAGCGAGCCAGCTGAACCCATAAGGCAGCTTATGTTATATAATAAATGTGTGGAGAAGAGAATTTATAACAATTTCAACAGGAGTTAAATTGCGCCAGTCTTGCATTTAGCTTTGTTGCCAATCCATTTGTCTTTTCATGTGATTGGATGGTGCATTAAAGTCCAAATATTAAAAAAAAAAAATCAAATTGAATTGTACCAGATTTGCATTAAAGCTTATTGCCATTGCATCCATCATACACTTGCATATTTATAATATATGCCCATGGTACATTGAAGACTCACTTTAATGTACCTGCAGTGAACAGGTAATTGTGGCGTTGTCAGTACACGTGTCATACATTGTCAAATAGTATATTACACCATGGTTCATTAAAATGGTTCATGCACCTACAATCGACAAGTAGTTGTAGTGTTGTCAATACAAGCATCAAACTGACATGATACTGTGATAGCTGTACCTGTATATACTTGCAGTCATCAGGTTATCATAGTGTACTATAAACGAGTTTACTATGGTAGCAAGCCTGCCACTGTGTGTCTACAAATCAGAGACAACATCGCTGGTATCAAAGAGATAAATCTTACTCCTGGTTTTGGTCACACAAACTGATACTTTTTATGGATTCGCCCACTCCTGTTTTTCATGGATCAAATTTACCATTGCAAATTAGCACCAGGTCCTTGGTAATGCCTCTAATTGTGCTCTGCCCCAGATTTCTTAAAAGAATTATTGAAAGTTTTGGAAAATGTACTAAATTTTGTGGTGAATATAGGCAGCATTTCAAGAAGTCATGGGAATTTATGATCCTGGGAATTTGCAAAATTCAATATATTGTGTCTGAACTGGTAGATTAAGAAAAAAAATTGTCCATAGAACAATTATTTATTTTGATTAGCCTTGCATACTGCAGGTGTGTGTTAGTTTCTCATCCAGACACATGGTGGCACTTGTATCCACTGACAGGGGAGGTCTCCTTTTCTTATATATTTGGTGACTTTAACTTCACAGTTAAAAAAAAATTGTGTTGTTTATGAAATTATTTAGATTGCAACCTCAGGGCAAGGCAGTTATACTTTAAGTAATTAATTCATTGTTGAGATCCAGTTTCAAACACAAGAAATAACATGAAAGCAAGTATAGAGCTGCAGCTCAGCCTATGATATTATGTCAGATATGAATGCTGCATGCTGTGCTAGCCATTTTGTGCATGGGAAGTATGGCTGCTTTCAGTCATTCTCATGAAATCTAGAAACCACTATATGACAGTATATTTCTGACACAGGATTGTAATGATAATCAGCAATTGAAATGTATTTAGAACTTTTAACCTTATTATAGGCCTATAACATCGCTACAGATTTATTGAAATTCCTCAGATTATGAATTATACCATGTTTTAATGTGGACTCGGTTTTCAGGAAAAAGTTAATTTGATACTCAGTACTAGCTCTTCTCTCTCTTATTGACATTTTTATATATATATATCTTATGTAAATAAAATACTTTACTTTTGTACTTTTTAATTTAGAAGTAAACAATGGATAATTGTTTATTTATTTTGAATATTTTTAACAAATATTTTATTACAGTTAAAAGTACATTGCTGCAGAACAATCAGTTATATAACTCATGCATTATATTAATGTGTATTAAATTACAGTAACTTATTATGATAACCCCATAGTAAACATAACTTACTTTTCAATTTCAATTTTTGTTTCAGGAATGTTAATCGGCTGTCAAATTTCCTTTTTCCTTTTTTGCTAAGAAGATCACAGACTTTGTGAAATTAATTACACCTGTTGTATTCACTCGCTCTAACTGTAAGGCAGTAACATTTTTCAATAATTATAAAGGGCTGTTAATTAACAACTATTGTTTTGTAAACAGTACTAATTACTATACTTGTAAATTTTTGATGATTAACTGCAGGGTCTGCGGATATTTTTATAAATTCAATCAAATACAGGCACCATATGGATCCCTCAAACCTTGAACACAGACTTAAAAAGTGACAATTTTTGGCCTCTAATTCAATGAACATACCTTTTCTTTAGATGGAATGCAATGAGGTTTACGGCTCCCTGTTTTTACTTCATACAATGTTCAGATGACCAAAACGTCTGTACTGAATAGTTTGCTTAAGTGAATAAATTCCACAGTCCCAGTGATGTATGCAGGATGAATATTTGAAGGAAGAAAGAGGGGCACATAATTGTGAATTCGTGGTGTGCAAGTTTGTCAAGATGGTATGAAATATGGAATTTCACCAGCAAATGGCCTGTTGATGTAGCAAATATTTTGATACATGTATTTCTAAATACATGTCAATATATAACAACCAGACACTTTCCAAGTGTTTAGAGAAGGTTTACCTCAGGATCCAGCATATGCAAGTGTTATTCTTTCAAGTTTGATTGAACTAATTTAATTGTTATATGGCTAGCAGTTTTGTATTACAGCCCTGGCAGTTAAATTTAATGCCATATAAAACTGCTATTCTTGTTAATACTGTTATATCACATAAACTGTAGTGAATCTCCTGTTGAAGAAAAATTATCAGGTATCATAAATAAAGGAAAATGTAGTAAAGGGGAAAACTAAGACCTGAACTGTGAGACTAGGGTTGCAACAGTACATATATTTAAGTCATGTCTATCTGTGACCAGCAACGCTTGTAATGAGACCACCCTTGGGATTGGCCAGAGCTTTTGTTTATTAAAGGGTGGTCTTTATGGGCAGATGGTCTGCCAGACAGGTATATATATATATGTGTGTATGTATATGTATGTTGTTTGTGTTTTTCATTTAATTAAACAAATAGGTTATTCGAGTTGAATAAAATACACAAGTGTATCTGCTGTAAGTAACTTGAAGTAATAAACGTTTATTAAAAATTAAGAACATTCTGTGTTCGTGTAATAAAAGGCAGTGCTGTGTTGTTACGCAATGATGTTTGAGTACACACTTTGCATGATCTGCATAATGACTCGAGTTGATGAACAGGAAAAAAATCTGATTTTAAATCAACGGCATTTTAGTTGAATTTCATGCGAAATTTGTCTTTTCTGTCTTTATATCTTTGTTTTTACTGCATTTTATGCAATTTACAAACAAGATAAACGTTGTGGATGTAACACAAAAATGGCTAATAATAAAAACATTAGGAGCTTCAAGTCATGGAAGCATACAGAAAATTAAAAGATAATTTTTAAATTATAAACAAAGGGCCAGGTATTTAACAGGTGCAGATAAATGTTTTGTTGGCAGCATGTTTAAACATATTTAATCTGCAGTTACATGAACATGATAAACTATGCATATTTCTTGTGGTCTTTACTAATGCTATAAATCATATTCATACAACGAACTGTTTATAGTTATCATGTGGTGTCATATACCGACTTGTCTCAGTGGTATGAACGTGTATAAATAAAATATGCATAAGGATGAATAATTCTGCTATTTGATGTGCCATTCCAGTTGTTGTCGCAGTAGCGTTTGCTCTGTGAATCATATTTGTGCTGTGAATATTTCAAATCAATAAAGTGTGCATGCGAACTTTTTCTAATTTTGTATTGCTGAGAATCGAAGTTTAATGGCTATATGTCATTCCAAGGGGTGAATGTTTTGAGCTTCCTCTATTTAACAAGCCAAGTAGCAACTGAAAACATTGTGGTGGTAGTTTCCCATAAGTTATAAGCAATGCAAAGTGTATTTATTTTATTCTTTTCAAATGGATTGTACAATCAATTATAACAAATAATGCAAAGCATTGTCCAACACTCCAGCGGTGGCGTTGGGTAGTCTTATGGCGATGGAGCAAACCATGGGCGTCAGTATAGGGGGAGGTAAGTATATATCCCCTCCCCCACTTTTTGACAAAGGGGGGGGGGGGGGGATGGCCAATGTAATCATGAATCCACTATTCAGAGAATGATATTGATATATTGGAAATTTAATATAATTATTAGAATGATAGATGTTAAGTTCCATTTATGAGTTTACTCATAAAATATTACAACGACCCCTGGTTTAGCATTAACTTGTGATTAAGAAATGTGATTAAGTAAATATATTTGAAATGGGTCATGCAGACCATAAAAAGGTATATACGATGTGTGTGAGTGAGTGCGCGGGCGAGTCATCCTCCTTCCCTGGAAGATCAATTGACGCCATTGGAGAAAGCCACCGACGTTGACGGGTAACTGCAACCCACCTCGCAGCTACGCCAAAGAATAGAACCCGGGCCACAAGGGGATAGGAGGGCGCGGAGTGTTTCACTCTCATTTCGGCGTTCGTGGTATCCGCGGGGGTTGTCTCGCCCCAAGACGTGTGATTCCGATCCGCTCTGCTCCTCTCCGTCAACGTATCACAGTTGTGGATCCGCAACAACCGCGGGGGCCCAAGGTGGATCTTGGATTTAAAGATTTTTAGCTCAGCTGACTTTCAGTCATGCTGGGCTAAAGCGATGGGTCTTTGTCCATCGTCCTTCCGTCTGTCCGTCCGTCCGGCCGGCCGCAGGGCACAAATCGTAACCGTAGGGGCTAGGGCCATGGACCCTATGCAGTCTTCGAGGTTCTAAAAAGATCTCCTTGAAATTAGGTCACTGCGACCTATATTCTCGAAGTTTTGGGGTGTGTTTGCACCCCCCAGAAATAATTCTTTTAGCCAAAATTTTCATCCCAAACCTTCCATCTTTCACATACAGCTCACCTACCAACAGGGGAAGAACCATAATTATTTTGAGGTCACAAGGTCAAAGGTCAAGGTCACAGAACCAACTTCTTCGAAAAGCCTGTGGATGCATTTTAAGCCAAACCTTTCATCCCAATTCTTTGATCTTTCACATATAGCTCACCTACTTAGTGGGAGAAGGATCCTAGAGATGTTGAGGTCACAAGGTCAAAGGTCAGGGTCACAGGATCCACTTCTTTGAAAAGGTTGTGGACACATTTCAAGCTAGACCTTTCATTCCAAACCTTTCAGCACTGATATCGCTTCTCTGCCAACAGGGGAAAAGACCTGTTGATTTGAGGTCAAAGGTCAAGTTCACAGCACCCTCTTCTTGCGTGGAGTCATTTTCAGGCAAACTTTTCAATCTATACTTTCCATCTGTCATATATGGCTTACCTACCAATAGGGGAAGAAGCCTATTGAAGTTGAGTTCCAAAGGTCAAGGTCACAATATTGTTCTAAATGCTTGTGAACATATTTCAAGTGAAACTGTTTAACCCAAACCTTCAGTCTTTCACATATGCCACATCTATGCATCACTCAATGTGATTCAAACTTCATATTTATGGGTCTTTTTGCATGAAGAAATAACTAATTGATTTTGAGGTCAGCTGGTCAGGAGGTTAAAGGTTGCAGGTCAAAGTTGTTCACTCATTGGTTGCCAAGTAATTACACCCGGCCAGATGTAATTGGTTAGTAGTTACCCATCATTTAGAATTATCCAGTTGATATGTGGGCAAAAGGCCAAGGTCATACGTCAGGTCAACTTATTTTGTAGACCATCTCTATTTTTCTTGTATATATAAGCTTGCACTCCAGCTGGTACATCTCACCGTGTGGCTGTAATTTTGAGTGACACTGGTGACATATGACTCCCTTTTGTATCAGGCTATTAAGTGATAAGGCTGAGTGATAAGTACCTCGTTACTGCATAACAAAACACTGTTGTTGGAATACTTCAGTCAGGAATTAACACTATGAGAGTATAGTATTAAGGTTTAGCTCCTGATTTATAAGATGATGGGAACATTTTGCAGTTTATTTTATGGAATCATAGCAATAAACTTAGTTTCCTAGATATCTGAATATTTTTATATAAATCACCACATATAAAAGCAAGTGTTTGTTCTCATAATATGTGGATGTGTACTTGATTTAGGATGGCTTTGTTTTATTACAAGACTCTTAGTCATGCTTTCTGCATTTCTTTTCTTTCAGGTTTTGCAGTTTACCAACCCTGCTGACCCAGTGGCGGATCCAAGGGGGGGCACAGGGGGCGATCGCCCCCCCTAGAATTTTTTCGGGATCATGAAAACTGCATATGATTTCTGGTTAAGGTACTTTTTTTTACCTTTTACATATTAACATCTTGTCAGTGAAATATCACGTCAAGATATCCAGCAATGCATGAAACATAAAAAAAACAAAAGTACCAGAAATATTAACTTGTCAGTGAGTAAATGCTAAGGAATAGTCTTATATCTCCGATACTATATCCACTGTAGCTCGTCCTTGTACTGGCTGCACTGGATAAAGCCCAGTACACCAGTGTCAGAACCTTGCATACCAGCAAGTCACTATAGGTATTACAAGTTGACAAATGATGTTAACCTTTAAGACCTCTCTGACAAACAGAAGTGTGTTGTATATTTATACATATTTAATACAGCCTTAAAGTTTGTGATAGCCACCTAAGACAGGTAAGCCAACACCCTGCTGGAAGGCAAGTCGTTGGCTGTTAATGAGCTGTGCACTGCATAGCAGCTCAAGTAGAGAATTAAGCTGATTTCAGCAAGTGAAACAGCAGTGATGTATAGTATGTCCATCATGAGTTGACATTAGTGTGAGTTGACCTGATGCCCTGGCTATCCCATCCAATTGCGAGGGAAGCCTGAAGTACATTTACCAAACTTGTCCAGCCATTAGTCATTGCTTTGTGTCTTAGAGCACATGTTATGTACAACATCTCTCTGGACCAGAAACAGCATGCTTATATCAAAATGAAAAGGCAATCTTCTCTGAAACAGTTCCTTACGCCGAAGCGCAGTAGGGCCTTTGCTGAAGGTAAGAATTTGAAATAATACATTATTCCTACAAATGCATTTACATGTTTTGACAATTCAAAGCTCTAGTATACCTAAATATAAACCTAAACATTTCAAAACCTGATTAGCAATCAGGTAAAGTCTATGGTTACTTGCCAGAGGGTGTCTCATCCGAGAGTTTTAAAGCTTTCCAATTTCATCCCAGAGCAAAACATGAAAGTGTCAAATTTTAACAGGTCTGTCATTCTTTTTTTTTCCTACAAGAGTCAAACCTGTATAATGTTGAGAGCCTTAGACTGCCCAGTTTATAGAAGTGCACACTGAAAGGAGGTAAAGTGTACGTAGAAACCTTACCTTTTATTTTTGTTAGGCCTATATTATTGCTCTTGCTTTCATTGTAAAGTATTAACTAATTGCATGAACCATCTGCTCTTTAAAATATTAATTAATTTGTGAAGTGTTGAGTAATTGGAAAATTTTAATAAAAAATATACATGTTTTATTACATATATCTATGGATGTTAATAGCATGAATCCTGATTGTTTGCCAACTGCAGTGAAGCTGCATGAATATGTTTTATAATATAGCTGCTGTCAATTGGGAGACACTTTGGTCTAAAATTAAAAAAAAAAATTCAAATCCATTGAAATAATTTTTTTATTTGTAGGAAGCACAATTAACATGGTATAATATCACGTGGTATTTAGCATCATGTTAGTAGTGTTCTGCTGGGTCTGTATTCATTAATATTCATTTATATTATCAGATAACCAGTCTTATTTCACATAAAGCAAAATAATAAATGCCGAATAATAAAACAAAAACAGCAAAGAACAAAACTGGAACACTAATGACACTTAAAATCCTCCTGGTTCCACTATGATATTCTGTGAACAGGGAGGCAGTCATCCGTTTTTTATTCGGCCCTACAGGTTACTGATACATCCATTTTCATGGAAGCTTCTTGGCATACAGCCTTGTAATTCCCAAGTAATTTGAACTGTTCACCTATCATGCTTGCAAGTTATGCAATTTTTAATACATACCCATGACTGTTCGCTGTAGCTTACAACATTTTTTTTGTTATTATACTTATTAATAGTAAGGTAGCCGATGTTTACCTACAAATATCATGGATACTTATGTCTTAAATGAGAGTATGCTATTATTGAGGTACCTGGTGAAATACCCACATGATCTGGGCTAAAACCCCTACTTTACTAGATATAGAGGCGCCCATATCAGCTAAATTTAATAACCTATTGAAAAATATGTCATCGTCCAAAACTACCCACTATAAAAAGGTTTGACTGTACTTACAGACAGCCCTTCCTGCAGTGGTAATACTTCACAGGCATGTGATGATAAACACCAAGTAACAACCTCTCAGACTCGGACTGTTTCATCAGAAAACGTCCAAGTAAAGGATACTGAATATGTCATTAAAGAACCAACGATATGGAGACAGCCTGAAACAGCATCAACTTCTTTTGCCAATCTCTGCCCTCCTTACGACTTTGGTGAGGTCTACAACATTACGGATAAGCTCAACCCGGAAGAAAAATACAGGATTTTACAAAACATTTACAAACCTGACAGTGAATACCAATTTCCAAAACATAAAGAAGGAGCCTGTAACAGAAGCTTCAAATACGAATGGCTATTAAAATGCAACTGGCTAGTATACAGCAAAGCTCAGGATGGGGCATTCTGTGTACCTTGTGCAATGTTCGCAAGGGGACACCGCCAAAAGGGAGCTCTGGTGAAAGGTCCTATGAAAAAATTCAAAAATGCCACTACTGATCTAGATGCGCATGGAAAAAGCCAGTACCATCAAAATGCGGTATTAGATATGATCAGCTTTACGTCCATTACAGAACAAAAACAAGATGATGTATCAGTACAGTTGAATAATGTAAGGGCCAAACGCATTACGGAAAACAGGAATAAGTTACGCGGTATTCTAGAAACAGTGATTCTATGTGGGAGACAAAATATTGCATTTCGCGGTCACCGTGAAGATAGGCATGATAAAAGTGAAGACACATATGACATTGATATGGATGAAAGAGAAGAAAATGGAGGTAATCCAGGAAACTTTCAAGTGTTGCTCGACTTCCGTGTTTCATCTGGTGATAAAGTCCTGGAAAAGCACTTTCGCACATGCCCTAGAAACGCATCATATCGTTCCAAGACAGTTCAGAATCAACTTATTGAACTGTGTGGAGATTATCTCAGAAAGAACATTACTGAGGAAATCAAGAGAGTGAAGTATTTCAGTGTTCTTGCCGATGAGTGTACTGATGTGTCAAACAAGGAACAGCTTTCCTTAGTGCTGCGTTTTGTAGACAGCAAGAACAATATTCGTGAAGAATTTGTTGACTTTATACATTGCAAGGATGGAGTCACTGGTGAGGCACTGGCGAGGACAATTCTCCGCCAACTGAGATCATTTGGACTGGATGTCAACTATATGCGGGGACAAGGGTATGATGGAGCTGGGAATATGACTGGAAAAATTCGAGGCACTGCAGCCAGAATACAAAGTGAGATTCCTTCTGCATTGTATGTGCATTGCAATGCACACATATTGAATTTGTGCATCGTCAAATCCTGTGAGTTGCAACCAATTAGAAATATGATGGGAATCATGGTGGAAATCAGCATATTCTTCAGATATTCACCTTAACGGCAGGAGAAATTAGAGGAGAAAATCAGAGAAATCTACCCAGGTGAAAAGAAAAATAAATTAATCAACATGTGTAAGACCAGATGGGTGGAGAGACACCAGGCCTTTGAGACATTCAAAGATCTTTATGTTGCTGTTGTGGATGTCTTTCAAGATATCTTAGAAAATCCTTCGCTTTGGAACCAAGAAAGTTTAATAAGCGCAAAATCACTGCTCTTGGCAGTTACAAACTTTGATTTCCTTATGGCGTTTGTTGTTTCCAAGAATGTTCTGGGCTTTGCTAAGGGACTGTCCTCAAGCCTACAAGCCAGGAATCATAATATCTGCAAGGCGATGCAAGAGTTTTCAGTAGTTAAGAGTGCTCTTCAATCAACAAGAGAACACGTAGAGCCAAAAAACCAGGAATGGTATGAAATAGCAGAAAGCATGGGCAAGAGTGTGAATGCCGATGAGCCAAAGCTACCAAGGAAATGTGGACGTCGAAAAAAACAAGAACAATACGCCAGCTAAAACCATTGAGGAACATTACAGAGTGACTCTTACAGTTCCTTTCCTGGATCATATGCTCACACAGCTGGAAGATAAATTTGCGGAAAGCCAACAAAAAGCAACAAATGGGTTATTTCTTATTCCAAGTGGGCTTCAAGAAAATATTGACTGGAAAGGGATGCTGCAAATCTATCAAGCTGATGTGCCCTTCCCAGACAATTTTGACAATGAACTTGAATGTTGGAGGAAGAAATGGCAGTCATGGCAGGGTCGTGCCCCTTCAACACTTGAAGAAAGTATGGACCATGCAGACAAGGTTTTGTACCCAAACATTTACACCCTACTGCAAATCATTGCTACACTCCCAGTGACCACAAGTGAGTGTGAACGTAGCTTTTCCAGTATGAGGAGGCTAAAAACTTATTTGAGAAGCACAATGGGACAAATAAGGCTGAGCGGGTTGGCGATGATGCACATTCATTATGAGAAAGACATTGACAAAGAGGCCATCATCAGTGAATTTGCAAGGAAGCATCCTCGCAGGATGGATTTAGTTGATATTCTTGACTCCGATGAGAAATAGTTGCAGGACTTAAACTGTCAACATACATGGTTATATTATAAAACTGAGCATTCCTTTCTCTCAACTTATCACAAACAAAAATGTCTGGTTTAAGTGCCCAAAAACATGCTTCAATTTTGATTTCTGAATCCTCAAATTTAAAAAAATTTCTGCACCGTGTGAGGGGGACACCCCCTCCCACTCCCTCCCCCCTCGGGCGCTACGCGCCCGAGAACTCCAGATAAGCAAGAGTCTCACCCGTCGCCCCCCCTAACATTTTGTTCTGGATCCGCCACTGTGACCCCATTGAAAAGCAGAGTGATAAATAAAAAATATTGGACCTACACTTTTACCTGTTTATCTGTAAATCTGATATGAGCGCCTGAACATGCCTTTTGAATTGTTTTGGAGATTCATTACTGTAACATCATTTGGAGAATTTGCCCCAAGTTTGGTCTCTTATTGGAGGATGTGTGATATCAAATGTCAGACTTGTCAGAAATCCATTATGTCTGCCAGTTAGCCACCATAGAAATCCTTTTTTTCAGTGCAGTTTCAGTAATTTTCCTTCAATTTTTGGTCCGATTTAGAGAATGGTTGTTGTCTGATTTCAGACCTGTCAGAAGTCCAAAATGGCCACCAGGCAACCATCTTTAAATTCCTTTTGATCATATTATCTCAAGAACTGTTAAAGTGAAGGCAGTCGGACGTATATTAATGTAATCTTGCAAAGGATTGGGTCAAATATTTCTTAATAAATATTATCATCATATATGAAAGTGCAGTACAGTTGGCTTGTCTTGAATAAAAATTCATACAGAAGCACCTGGTTCTCAATAATTCTTGCATGGATTTCCTTGATTTTTTGCTATATATTTTGATCTTTTATTTGCCCTTTGTGGTGTTCCTTTTGAGACTGACAGGTATCAAGTAAGCTATGGGAATAGTTCTGGATACCTAACAATTATACATTTTCCTCAGACCATCAATTCACTGTGTTTTAACCAGACATAGGTGATATATATTTCTGTTGTCGTAGAAAATTTCAACAAATTGGCAAATTGATTCTTCAAAATTTGACTGGAAGTTGTGAATCTCAGCCCATGATGTCGCAGGTCATGCTTGGCAGCTGAGCGTCATGACCCATGGGTCACTTGTTCCTGGAAGGGTTCAATCCAGATGAATAATGGCAAAACCTAAAAAAGGTTCCCAGGTCCGGAAGTTAATTACGTTCGTCGGGGCTCACACTACGGGAAGGTTTGCCTTGGTGCAAGGCTGAGAATTACACACCGGTGACCCGGGCTCCATACTCATGTCAGTTATAAACCCATAATTACGGGAGGAATGTCCTGCCTATTCCAACTGCCCCCCCCCCCCCCCCCCCGGAAATATGGTACCGACCCCCCCCCCCCCCCCCACACACACACAAACACCCACACACACCATTTTAAAATTCTGTGCTCCTGTTCTTGCATACTCTCTTTCGTCCCAATGTGTAAGTGAAGTAACGTGTTCTAGATTCACGTTGAGGAACAAATTCTTTAAGCAATAACTGGTGCGTTAATGCCATCTGAATATCCGTTTCACATCATGCACTACCCTCCTCACGCTGCCGTGAGGCGTTTTATATCTACTCCGCTTTAACCGCTGCGTTTTCCAACCAGATTCTGGTCTGATGAAAATTCTTGGCTCTGTGCCAGCCCTCGTTTAAAAACCCCGAAAAACTTGCTAGACAAAGCAGCGGCTAATAACGATATAGATCTTGAACGACTGAAGTGTGTAAGCGCTGCGCAACGAGTGTATCACGTCATGTACAATAAACTGGAACCTTTATCGTTTCTTAAAGTGGGTATACAGGTCTGATTCAGGACTGAGTGTCTAAAGAAAGGACACATGGGCCACTTTTTTAGCGAACCTGTGAGCTTATGCGATGGTGTGGCGTCGTCCGGCGTCCGTCGTCTGTACGTTAACCTATACTATCTTGAAAACGGCAAGAGTTAGCATCACGAAATTTTATGCAAAAAGTTAGTCATCTAAAAAACTCTAACGGATTTTGCTTATTTTTTGGCTAACTGCATTTTTTTAGATTTTATAGGGAAAAAAGCTTTAAAATCTTCTTCTCCGAAACTGTTCAGCCAAATTGTCCAATGTTTCACAGAAATGATCCCGGGAACAATCTCTCTCAAGTTTGTTCGAATGGTTTAAGTTCGGTGATTTTTGGCCGAGTTACAGCTAGTTGAACTTAGTCATCTGTCCAAAAAAGCATACTAAAATTACAATCTAAGAAACGGCTGGAGCTATCATCATCAAATTTTATGCCAGTGTTGGTCACATGAGTCATATCTAAAATTGAGGTATTGGTGGCGCCACCTGCATCGGCCTTTTTTGTACGGAGGTCATCAGTGCCCATATCATACTGACAGCTACAAAAACTTCTTCTCTGAAACCATATGGCCAAATTGTTTAATATCGCACAGAAATGATCCTAGGGTAGTGCTTTCTGAAGTTTGTTCAAATGGTCGCAGGTCAGTAACTTTTGGCTGAGTTATGGGAAGCTTAATTTAGTCATATGCCATAACAGCCCATTTTAGCTCAGTGGCTACAAAGATCTTCTTCTCAAAAACCACTGGGCCAAATTCTTAAATCTCACACATTAATTATCCTTAGATGTTGATAATTCATGTTTGTTCAAATGGTTTTGGTTCAGTGATTTTTGGCTGAGTTTTAAAAAACTTTAAAAAAATGTAGATTTATGATTTTAGATATTCCTCATGCCAGACAATGTTTACAATCACAGGTGTACGTTCACCCATACTATTTCGAAAACGACTGGAGCATGCATCATGAAATTTAATGCCAAAAAAAGCCATCTGAAAAAATCTGCATTTTTTCAGATTTTATAGAAAAAAAGCTAAAAAAAACTTTAAAAATCTTCTCCGACGAAACTGTCAATCCAATTTGTTCAATATTTCACAGAAATAATCTTATATACCATCTCTCTAAAGTTTGTTCAAAAGGGTCAAGTTCTGTGAATTTTGGCCGAATTACAGGAAGTTGAACCTAGTCATCTGTCCAAAAAAAGCATACTAAAATGACAATCTCAGAAACGGCCAGAGCTATCGTCACCAAATTTTATGCCAGTGTTGGTCACATGAGTCATATATGAAATTCAGGTATTGGTGGCGCCAACTGCATTGACCTTTTTTGTACGGGGGTCATTGGTCATCTGTATATTAACCCATAATTTCTCAGGAATAGCAGGAGCTACCATCCCCAGATTTTATGCAATAATCTGACACATCAAATGTTGTGTGATTCAGCTATTTATTTTGCTATCTGCTTCTTGTAAATGGACCAACCAAATTGTTCAATATTTTACAGAAATGATCCCAGAGGCAAGCCTTCTCACGTTTGTTCAAATGGTTTGCTTTTGATGAATTTTAATGCAGTTAAACGAATTTGAACAGTCATCTAGCCAAGTAAGCATACTGACATAGTTATCTCAGAAATGACAGAAGCTAGCATTACAAAGTATTGTGCAAATGTTGGTCACATGACTTATTTTTTAAGTTGCAGATTTTGTGGTGCCACCTACATTGACCTGTTTTTTTATGGGCAAAAACCAAATAATTTTAGCCTTTTTCAGCTTAAAATGTTTATGATGAAAATATCAAGTTGATTCGTTCAATTTTTCAAAAGAATTATCCTAGGACATGGTTCTTTCAATCATATCAGAAAAGCTTAAGTTGGTCTTATGGCCATTATTATGTCTAACTGAAACTGAGGACTGCAAAACTGTTTTTCTACAAAATTATTGTTTCAATTATAACTTCTGTAACATGGCACAAAAATTATTCTTAGGTGGCCTTTGTTCAAGTTTACTTGAATGATTTTTGGCAGAATTATTGGACCTTTACATATGAAAGAACTGCATTTTTTTTATCTAGATATTTTGATAAAAAGTTTATGAATATTTCAGCTTGAAAAAAAGGCATTTTAGCCAAAGTCTTTCAGTATGTGTAAACAGATTTGCCAACAGGCCAAGATTGTGTCTGTTTATTTGAATAGGTTAAGAAACTGCCAACTGTTTCAGATTTGGCAATAGATCAAGAGTTCATTCAGTGCAGCCAGATATAGGTCAAGAGATCAATCAATGCAGCCAAGCACAAGGCATGTGATCCCCTCATGGGTGACATGTGAACACCTCATGGACACCATGTGATCACCTCATGGGTGTCATGCCCCTCAGGGCTGCATGTGGAGCCAATCTATTTATAGCTTTGGCAGACTGCCAACTGTAACAGATTAGGCAACAGGTCAAGAGTTCACTCAGTGCAGTCGCCTGAGCAAGCAAATTTGTCACACTTCACTCGGGGCAACTGCCTTTCTCACCTAAGTCTGGTCAGCCCCATGCATCAGACTCAAGGTAAGTTTGATGTATTGGCCTGATATTATGACCTGTCTATGTGTCTTTGATGGCTTTCTCGTTCACAAGACAGGTGTCGCCACCTACAATGACTTTTGCATCGTGTATGTGCCTGCTTATTTCTATAGAGGAATTTGATATATCATCCTAAAATTGGGCATATTTCGACCTATTGAATAGCTTTGTCGTATACAAGACTGGTGGTGCCAGCTACAATCATTTTTAGCTCAGCTGACTGTAAGTCAACTGAGGTATAGGAATGGCGCCTGTCCGTCCGGCCGTCCAGCAGTCCGTTAGCAGGACACAAATCGTAACAGCTGGTCCTAGAAACATCTAAGTGAAGATCCAGGGAGGTCAATCAAAAATCTATTCAGAAACCTGACATTAGGTCACTGCGACCTATATCCTTCGTGCTATGGGGCCCCAAAGTAACCCCCAGAATAGTAAAAAAAAAATTCCAATATCTTGATAATTAATGCATGGTTTGTCATGAATTTTGCCTTGAATATTGACCATGACTAGTTTTGTCAGTTCCTGAAACGTGGTGGTGCCACCTGTATTTTTTCCTATTTTAACGAATATTTTTCTATTTACTTACTATGAAATGAGAACAATCATGTCAGTTTCTCAGCTGTGATTATGTCTGGTGTACTAAAACCTGGTGTGTTTTTTATCACAAGTGGATGCCCTATCACCCTGTCTGTCTGTCTGTTTGTATGTCTGTCTGTCTGTCAATCCGTCCATCCACACAAATTTGTTTCCAGACGATAACTTCAGGTTGGATTGGCACATGGATTTCAAACTTGACTTTCACATGGCCCACCACTAAAGAAAGAACCTATATGATTTTAGGGTCATAAGGTCAATGGTCAAGGTCACAGGACTCACTTAATTAAAAAGATTATGGCTGCATTTTAAGCCAAGCATTTCATCCCAATCTTTCCATATTGCGCATTTATCTGACTTGCCAATATGGGGAGAGCATTAATTAATTTGGGGTCACAAGGTCAAAGGTCAAGGTCACAGGGGCGATCTGTTCACAAATTAGTTTCCAGATGATAACTCCAGTTTAGTTTGACATATTGGTTTCAAACTTAACTTATAGATGGCCCACCACTAAAGTAAGAACCATGTCGATTTTGGGTGAATTGTCAGAGGTCAAGGTCACAGGACCCATTTTTTTAAAAGGAAAGTGTATGCATTTGAAGCCAAACTTTTCATCGCTAACCTGCCCCCAGAGGAAGATTCTGATTGATTTTTGGGTCATAGGTCAAGGTCACATGGCCCATCCATTCACAAATTAGTTTTTGGCTGATAATTCTGCTTTGGATAGACAGACTGGCTTCAAACTTGATTAAATAATGACCAACCACATAAGTAAATTCATATTGATTTTCAGGGTCCAGCGATCTAAGTTAAGGGTCACAGAAGCCACATCTTTAAAAAGACTGTGGATGCTCTGTAAATCAAACTTTTCATCCTGAACTTTCCAACGTTCACACATGGCTTACTTGCCCAAGTGAGAAAACCTGTAGAATTTGAGGTTATCTGGTCAGAGGTCAAGGTCACTTTTTAAAAGATTGTTACAATAATCCTAATGCTGCAAGTTCAAGGATATTAAGTTCTAAGATTTTTTGGTCACAAGGTCATTGGTTAAGGTCACAGAACTGTCATTCTGAAAAATTTCTTTAAAAAATTCTTATAGACAAATTCAGCTGAGCGTTGAGACCCATGGGTCCCTAGTTGTGTTGTGTGCACCCATGCCAGAATTTCAGCAGTGATGTTTGTGTAATTGTTTCTTATTCAAAATGTTTAGTACCTGCATTGTTCATATACATGAGAAGTAATTGTCAAGCATTGAAGCATTATACCTGGTGTATTTCCCAATGCACAGGTTCGCATTAGGCCTGTAGGCCTTGTTTCAGAAAAAGTCGTCCACGGGAGTATTTATTTAAACCGGAGCAAATGGATTTTTTTTTTCACAGTTAATACTGTATAACAGAACTTGATAAGGACAAGTGCTTGTACTTGACAGTTCTGCGTATATAATTGTTCCCATTTTCTTTAAAATATACAGAGTTAATAATGCAATAATATAAAAATAAAGACGAGCCTTACATGGAAAATATTACATTCTAATATAGGAAACAAAATGGATAAATTAATAAAAATGTACAGTATATGGTCATCTGAGTGTCACACCCCCGAAGGAATTGACACTCCAGGTTGTTTTAAACGTCGAACTATGACGGCTGAAACTCACACATACACTCAAAAAGGTGAAAAAAGACATGACTATACAAAACAGAGTAAATTAAATGTAAACATACACTTCTCTGGAGAGGCGTTTCACAAAAAAGGATCGATGGTCTCTAGGGTACATGTAATCACACACAATAAAAACACTCAGTCCTGTTTACTACCGAATATACACTACACATGACAGTTCCTCTTAGTATTGCAGCTGCTGATCACATGACCGACACATACGTGACATTTGAATGTAAGCTTCTAGTACGGCATCTTGTCTCTGTGTTTTCATAGTTCCCCACGAATTATATGCTTGCCATTCAAGGCGAAATCTAGAATCACTGACAGGTAGGCTCACAAGAACTCTCTGTAAGAACACTTACATAGGAAATGTCTGTCTCAGCAGAATAATCCTGGATGTATCCTGCACTATGTACTTGAATATGGCACTGTGTACGTCTATATTCAGTACCACTCATGATTCGCGTATAAATTGCCCTCCTCTGTTACTGGACTTCACCATGGTAGAAACGGTTCAACGGTTCTGTCAAATAAAATTCCACTCTCAAGTCCGTTGAGAGTCTGGCGCGCTGACCTAGGAGATTGTGAAGTCCTTCCAACATCCACAGCTTATATACGCCTGCTTACGTCACACATCCTGACCGCCATTTGGCCTATCATCTCAATATCACTTACTGCGTGACTACTAAAATAGACACGCCTCCAGAGAGCCAAAAAAAAAAAAAAAATGGGAAAAAATCAAGTATGCTGGTGCGTTGCCTTTGAAGTCTACAATTAACAATGTTATTACATGAACTGTCTAGAAACAAACTCTCACGGAATTATAACTGTTCTGAAACTAACATCAAATAAGCCACCTAGGTTATCTAAACTAAGATCTTACGCTGACATCTACATATGATACTCCATATGAATGTACCATAAATTACAGAACAAAGCAATTGGTTATACTCCTTACTTGGATGTGCGTAAAAATATCTCAGTCACAGTTCTCAAGACACATAGCTAAGAATTAAAATATAGAAATCTGCATCAAAATGGATACATGCCTCCGCCATGGAACACAAGTTTACAAAACGTTCTCCGAACACACTGGGCACCGTCACTGAGAGGTCGATTCATGATTGCATGAGTTATGTTGAGTACACACACACACACACACACACGTATATGCGTACAAGAGAGGACCTTGCTTTCACACGATACTTCCGAGGACGAACAGTTCTGCTAGAGTTGGCAAGAAGAGCTCTTGAGATCCTAAATACTTAGGGTACGCATGTTTCCTCGCATACTTATTTTAAAGAAAAAAGGCTGGTTAGACATGAGAACGATGTGTTGCCTCAGCACATAACTTGCGAGGACAACCTGTGAGGACTTTCAGTTTATGTCATATCTTCGAGAGGAGAGAGGACCTACTAATAAGCATATCAAACACGCTATATATATATATATATATATATATATATATATATATATATATATATATATATATATATATATATAAACATCATTATATAAGACATCACGGCACAAGTAAAAGTACATAAAGTAAGTGAGGATATAATATGTTTAGGTTAATGTAGTGATCATATGTAAATTCTTAATCTTCACCAAAATGAAACATGACACAAGCAATACGAGTAGAAAGCAATCAATGAATAATATAATGATGTAACATGCTCTCTCGATACAATAAGTGTAAAGCAAAAAATACAAACGATAAACGCATATTTACATATATTTACACTGGATGGGAAGATTATTTTTATCATGTGAAACGTTTTGTGTTTATTATAAACTCAAGAACCAAACTGCTCACAGTTTTTGTTGACAGATATGAGGGTATACCTATCATGTAGATAAGAACATCGTTTATTATTATTTTTTTGTTTCCTGTTTACTCCTGGTAATATAAGGTTCTAATTCTAACTTCTCACGATCTAAATATAATCTGATACCGCTAAACAGGTTAATTGGTTAAAAAGATTAAACATATTATCGGGCACCCGGCTTACACACATACTTTTCTAACCATCTTCAAGCTCTCGATTGATAGCGCTGTCACATAAACACATAAATTTCAAGCAAAACATTCTTTCTGAGGACTTGCAAGAAACTTCCCCAGCATAGTTTTCCCGGCTTTTTAAATGCTTTAAAATGCTTTAACAGCTTTTCGTTTGCGAGGACCCATGTGTAAGTCCTCACAAGAAGAAAAAGTCCTCGCGCGTTTGGTGTGCAGTCAATATCGTGTCCTCTTAAGTACGGTTATACATACACACACCCCCTCACACACACACACACACACACACACACAGTAACAGGAATGATCGCAAATATAAAGTTTCCCATGCTTACGGTCATTGTACGGGTAGATTAAGATCATGGCCTACTTTTCTGTTTAACAACCACACGAAATTCCGGTGAACAAAAGAGTCTAATTGGAAATTAATCTTTTATATCTTTCCGATTCAATGTGTTGTGTCAAATGAAGTTGGCAGGTTTACAGAAAATCTCGGATAGTTTGACAAGCATCTGTAGCTTTCTAGAGAGAAAGTACAGGTTCACTGTGCCCACTGTGCTTGAAATCGATCGTATGTACCTGCATCAGGTTTACCAAGGACATACGAAGGTTATATTGATTTGGATGTTATAGTTAATTTAGCGCTCAGCAAGCTTTATTGTATTCGGCTGATTTTGTGTATCCACAATATATCTGTAGAACAGTCACATGGACTTTAATGTCAAACATACACTATATATATATATATGTTGAGGGAAGAATGAGAATCTGGGTGATCCGGAATCCACCCGGGAAAAATTAGAATTCCGATTTTCCCGGGAAAAGTGAGAATTCTGATTTTTCCCGGGATTAATGGGAATTTCCATTCTTCCCGGGCAGAAATGAGAATCATTTCATACTATGACTTGATTCTCATTTTTCCCAGGAAGAATGGGAATTTAATTTTTCCCGGGAAAAACCAGAATTCTTATATTTCCCAGCCAGCTCCAATATGTTTAATGATATCCTTTTAATAGTTAAGGTGGGTTAAGTTTGCATATTTTACTTCGGTATTATAACCAAACTTTAATGTTATTAACTGACCATTGCTCAAAGAACAGTAACATTTTTTGTCAAGGAAAAAAGTAGAAAACATATTTCTGTTCAAGTCAGTTTATTCACACATGATAGTACTAAACCTATCACACACATGTAAGTTGAAAACAAGCACGCCTGACATTAACATATTAGTTCTTAGCACACATGATTCATTTACAAAGATTTCTACATGTGAATATTTTTAATCTACAATTCAGTGAAGATAAACATCCATGTAAGATTGACTAACACATCTGACAAGTTGTCAGTGAGCTTCTGACATCGACACATGTTATGATCAACCATGAAAAACGTATACCTGTTATTTTATATGCTAAACAGTAGAGTGTAACTTGGGGTAAAATACTTATTGTACATTTTAATCTCTAACACTGATTAAAAGGTTGCATGAAAAAGTTTAACATGGCACAATTATAAATGAATTAATGAACCAGATATATTTTCATGTTAGTTCAAGGCCTGTTCAAAAGGAAGGAACTTTTATATATATATATATTAGGGCTGTATCAATATATCGATATATCGATACGAATCGATACACGACGTCAATACGATAACCGAAATGCGTGGCATGTTGTATTGGTCGTATGTATTGATTGCTAATGAATAGAGATATAACTCTAACTTTAAATATACCCATAACAATTAATGAATCTAAATGCTCTGTATATTTGTTGCTTTGGCTTATAAGAATTTTTAATAAATGTACATGTATATGCGCATGCAGTACTTTCATGACAAGCAGGCGCATGTGAGCGATAATATAGGAGAATGATATTGACGTTCCTCTTTATTAATGAAATCGATATTCACATTACATATTGCTAGTAGGAACAAGGTACATTCACGTATATATCATAACTTTATATATATAAACTCAGTTCTGTGACCTGAGCAAGGCTCTTATTCGCTTTATGATATGTCATTTTATCTCTAATTTTTTATTTACGCAGCCGGTCATAGGTTGCTCTGAACTCCCGCGTTCGACATCAGATGTCAAATAAATGGTTAAAGCCTGGGAACAAATCCTGTACAAAGAGGAGAGTGAATAATTGGATTCATATTCACAGAAATATACAAACCTGTGTAATTACATAAAAAAACAGGATATGATCTTCTAAACCAAATGTAATAAAACAGTTTTGTGCGGGGGGGGGGGGGGGGGGGGGGGGTGTTGCTGAGGACTCAATTAAAGAGGATCGAAATTTTTATCGTAGTCTTGATTAGATAGAATTTGATAATTAAAATCAACTGGTATGTTTATATATTTAATATCAAGCTTAAGCTACTTTAATGCATAGCATACTAAATATGTTGTATGATAAATTAAAAAGAAAACATATAAAAACAAGAAACAAAGCTTTTATTAAGAAATGATATACAAAGATAAATGAAACGTATCGTCAATACGTATCGGTATCGAATTGACTGTATCGCAATACGTATTGTACCGGAAGAGGCGGACCGATACCTAGCCCCAATATATAAACACTTTTTGTTAGCTTCATATTTTATTCACATATTTCTATTTTGTGTGAGTGTACTATTTATTTCTTTTTAAACACTTGAACAGTTCAGAATTAATGTAAAAGAAAGATTATCAAAGTTTCTTTAAAAAAAAGAGGACTAAGTATGAACAAAATTAAAAGAGTTAAGTTGGCATCAATTATTCCCATTCTTCCCGGGAAGAATGAGAATTCTCATTTTTCCCAGGTTTGAATTTCAAAACTGAATTCCAATCTCTCCCGGGAAAAATGAGAATTCTCTATTTTCCCGGGAGAGACTGGAATTCTCAATTGTCCCAGGAAGAATGAGAGATCTCATTCTTCCCGGAAAGAATAGGAATCCCTTCATACCATCTCTGGATTCTCATTTTTTCCCGGGAAAAAACAGAATTCTAATTTTTCCCGGGAGGATTCCGGATCTTCCCAGATTCTCATTCTTCCCTCGAATTGTCATATGTCAGGGGCGTAGCCCGGATTTAGATATGAACTTGATTGTTTGCCATACCCCTTTGACAGTCGTGCAGTCGCGTATGCTTACATATAGTGAAACCCAGGGTTATGTTTATTTCTGCCAAGAACCAGCCTAGAATTCAATATTCCTGTAATTTAGGCAGTTACACATATTTTGGCAAGACACTGAAAGTCCATGTAATATATATATTGAATTGAGAGTATTCTTTCTAGCGTTCCAACTGGCAAAAGAGATTAAAGAACTCTGTCTATTAGGTAGCCATGACAACATGACACTCAGGCCTTCTGAAATAAACTGATAGGCATCGTCTCCAGTTCATCTAAAATCGACGTTTGGAGTGACAAGCTGTCGCTATCTATTAGGATGATTAAACCATCTTGCTGTGAACAAAGAGCTCACAGCATCTGTTCTTAGTGTTATATGGCTTACAGGGTTCAGGTTAATTTTTATTTTCCTAGTTTCAAATGAAACCATTTTCATGAATATTTAGTTAACAGAAAACATGATAAGATGATAACGGGTGTGAGCCGAGGCGGATATAGGATATTAGAAAAAATGGATGGCACTGCATGAGCACCTTGGCACAGGTAAATGTTTTCCGTTTGAACATTTAATTCTACTTTAACTTGTAAGAGGAATAAACTAGATGACAATAAAAAATACTTTCAATATTAATTTAATATGCAAACTATCATCGTTGTTGGATCTGTAAAAAAGCAATCCATTTCTTTTTCCTTAATTCAGGATCCACCCCTGATTTTAATAACACTTCTCATCAGATTAAGGGATACGCATGGCGAATTAAAAAAAAGATACAAATAATTATTGGGAATTAACTTTGAGGTTTTAGTCATTAGTGAAGCTTGATAAAGAAGCTTATAACCCAAGTAGTTATATACATCCAAGTCCTGGCGGATTAAATCAATCATGTGTACCTACATTAGGTTTCAAACAAAAGTCTAGTGCAAAATGGATACTTCGATTGACAGACATTTTTAGTAAATCTTCATTAATCAAAGTTACACTTTTTGTAAATGTGTTAGGACGGAGCCCTTTTAGCATGGTCCCAGCCTGTCTTGCGCTACGCTCAGGGGGCTAAACACAAGGCAGGCTGCGAACAATCCTGGGAGCCTTTTGAGACGGTAAGATTCTATTTAGTTGGATATATCCTTTTAATGCATGAAATAATTTATGGGTAAATCACATCTGGTCTATATGGTAACTTTTGGTTCATTCGATATTTTCGCCATTTGCAAAGGCTGCAACTTGGTCAATGAGAAGAATGATACTGTAATTTGAAACTGGGCGTGCTACAGATTTAGTTAATGAGTCTGCAGATAATGTAGTTTTGAAACTAGGCGTGGGACGAATTTAGGCAGTGAGACCCTAGAAACTGTAGTTTTTGAAATAAGGCCTGCCATGGATTTAATCAATGAGACCACAGATACCGTAGTTATGAAACTAGGCCTTCAACGGATTTAGTGAATGCTTCCACAGATACTTTTATTTTTAAAATTAACCTGCTGCGGAACAAGTCAGAGTATTGTAAATAATATGGGCTAATTCAATAAACCACAAATAATGTAGTACTATAAACAGTATGGTTTAAGAAAATGAGACCACAAAAATGAATTTTTAAAAACTAATGTATGGTTTAAGTCAATGAGATCACATATAAGTAAGTTTTGAAAATAATATTGTCTAAGTCAATACGACCACAAATAATGTAGCGTTGAATATAATATTGGCTAAGTCGATGAGACCAAAATTAATGTAGTACTGAAAATAATATGGGCTAATTTACATGAATCATATTTGAAATTGGGATTTTTTTGTGGTGCCATCTGCATTGACCTGTTTTTTTCTGGAAAAAACTCGCAACTTTATTCTCAGCTTCTAAATGAAAAATGTTTAGGATGAAACTTTCAAGCCTTATAGTTAAATTGTTCATTAGAAGTATCGGCTTCTCTGAACTGTATAACAATAGATCAGGTTTATTTTTTTTTTTTTGGTAGAGCTAAAGAAAGCTGAAGTTGGTCTTGCGGCTAAGTAAGCCTATATCAAACTGTGGGCTGCAATAGTCTTCTTCAGCAAAACAGTTGTTTTACATTCTGTAACATTGAACAAAAATGATTCATAGTTGGCCTCTGTTCGAGTTTACTTAAATGATTTTTACCTGAATTATTGGACCTTTAACAATGAAAGGTCTGTGAGATACTCTTGCAAAGAAAACTAGTAGATTTATTGTGGTTACAGACAGGGGTCTGTGGATACATATAATACAAGCTGTACAGGCAACATAAGTAACTGGTGTCCATATCCAGCTCATGTGTTGGATAAATAATGAATAAAATATATCTGTATTCTGATATTGCTTTCAACAGGCATCTGTTTTTAGCGAACCTGTGAGCTTATGCGATGGTGCGGCGTCGTGCGTCGTGCGTTGCCTGTACGTTAACCATAGCTATCTCAAAAACAGCAGGAGCTAGCATCATCAAATTTTTTGCAAATAATCAGTCATCCAAAAAACTATATCGGATTTTGTTTATTTTTTTACTGCATTTTCTTAGATTTTATAGGGAAAAAGCTAAAAAAGCTTTAAAATCTTCTTCTCCGATACTGTCCAGCCAAATTGGCCAATATTTCACAGAAATGATCCCTTGAACAATCTTTCTCAAGTTTGTTCGAATGGTTCCAGTTCGGAGATTTTTGGCCGAGTTACAGGAGGTTGAACTTTGTTAACTGTGCAAAAAAGCATATTAAAATTTAAATCTCAAAAAAGGCTGGAGCTATCATCACCAAATTTTATGCCAATGTTGGTCACATGAGTCATATCTGAAATTGAGGTATTGGTGGCGCCACCTGCATCGGCCTTTTTTTGTACGGGGGTCATCAGTGCCCATATCATACTGACAGCTACAAAAACTTCTTCTCTGAAACCATATGGCCAAATTGTTTAATATCGCACAGAATTGATCCTAGGGTAGTGCTTTCTGAAGTTTGTTTAAATGGTCTCAGTTCAGTGACTTTTGGCTGAGTTATGGTGAGCTGAATTTAGTCATATGCCATTACAGCCCATTTTTGCTCAGTGGCTACAAAGATCTTCTTCTCAAAAACCACTGGGCCAAATTCTTAAATCTCACATATTAATTATCCTTAGATGTTGATAATTCAAGTTTGTTCAAATGGTTTTGGTTCAGTGATTTTTGGCTGAGTTATTGGAAGCTTAACTTAGCCATTTTGCTTTATTTTTCTATATGAGTTATAAACCTGCAAAACGTTTTTTGACTGACGCCAAAATGTTAAATCACAGGTATACGTAAACTCATACTATTGGATTGACAGGAGCTAGCATCATGAAATTAAATGCAAAAAATTAGCCATCTGAAAAAAACTGCATTTTCTCAGATTTTATAGAGATAAAGCTAAAAAACCTTTAAAAATCTTCTCCTCCGAAACGGTCCAGCCAATTTGTTCAATATTTCACAGAAATAATCTTTTATATCATCGCTCTCAAGTTTGTTCAAATGGTTCAAGTTCAGTGAATTTTGGCCGAATTATAGGAAGTTGAACCTACCCATCTGTCCGAAAAAACATACTAAAATGACAATCTCAGAAACGGCCGGAGCTATCATCACCAAATTTTCTGCCAGTGTTGGTCACATGAGCCATATATGAAATTCAGGTATTGGTGGTCACCTGCATTGACCTTTTTTGTACGGGGTCATTGGTCATCTGTACATTAACCCATAATTTCTCAGAATAGCTGGAACTACCATCCCCAGATTTTATGCAATGATCTGTCATAAAAGAATTTGGCCCAGTGGTTTTTGAGAAGAAGATCTTTGTAGACACTGAGCAAAAATGGGCTGTTATGCCATATGACTAAATTCAGCTTCCCATAACTCAGCCAAAAGTCACTTAACTGAGACCATTTGAACAAACTTCAGAAAGCACTACCCTAGGATCATTTCTGTGCGATATTAAACAATTTGGCCATATGGTTTCAGAGAAGAAGTTTTTTTGTAGCTGTCAGTATGATACGGGCACTGATGACCCCCGTTAAAAAAAGGCTGATGCAGGTGGCGCCACCAATACCTGAATTTCAGACATGACTCATGTGACCAACATTGGCATAAAATTTTGTGATGACAACTCCAGCCATTTCTAAGATTGTATTTATTATGCTTTTTTGGACAGATGACAATGTTCAACTAGCCGTAACTCGGCCAAAATCACTGAACTTAAACCATTCGAACAAACTTGAGAGAGATTGTTCCAGGGATCATTTCTATGAAATATTGGACAATTTGGCTGCACAATTTCGGAGAAGAAGATTTTAAAAGTTTTTTTAGCTTTTTCTCTATAAAATCTAAGAAAATGCAGTTAGCCAAAAAATAAGCAAAATCCGAGTTTTTTAGATGACTATTTTTTTGCAGAAAATTTCTTGATGCTAACTCTTGCCGTTTTCAAGATAGTATAGGTTGACGTACAGACGACGGACGACGACCGATGGACGACGGACGTCGGACGACGCCACACCATCGCATAAGCTCACAGGTTCGCTAAAAAGTGACCTTGACCTCTGACCAGATAACCTCAAATTCTACAGGTTTCCTAACTTTAGGCAAGTAAGCCATGTGTGAACGTTGGAAAGTTCAGGATGAAAAGTTTGATTTACAGTGCATCCACAATCTTTTTAAAGATGTGGCTCCTGTGACTTTCAACTAAGATCGCTGGACCCTGGCAATCAAAATAAATTTACTTATGTGGTTGGTCATTATTAAATCAAGTTTGAAGCCAGTTTATATTTAGTAAATAAATAGAAAAATATTCGTTAAAATAGAAAAAATACAGGTGGCGCCACCACGTTTCAGAAACTGACAAAACTAGTCATGGTCAATATTCAAGGCAAGATTCATGACAAACCATGCATTAATTATCAAGATATTGGAGGTTTTGTATCAAATTTCTTACTATTCTGGGGGGTACTTCCAAGCCCCGTAGCTCAAGGATATAGGTCGCAGTGACCTAATTTCAGGTTTCCAAGGAGATTTTTTATTGACCTCCCTGGATTATCACTTAGAAGTTTCAAGGACCAGCTGTTACGATTTGTGCCCTGCTAACAGACGGCCGGATATCCGTATGGACGACGGACAAAGCGCCATTCCTACACCTCAGTTGACTTACAGTCAGCTGAGCTAGAATGATTGTAGCTCGCACCACCAGTCTTGTATACAACGAAGCTATCAGAGATATATACATATGCCCAAGTTCAGACTGATATATCAAACCCCTCCTGAAATAAGCAGGGACACACACTGTGCAATTCGATAGGTATAAATATGCCCAATTTCAGGCTGATTTATCAAATTCCTCAATGGAAATAAGCAGGCACAAAAGTCACACACTGTGCAAAAGTCATTGTAGTGACACCTGTCTTGTGAACGAGCTTTGAAAATTTCAGCTATGAATATTTCAGCTTGAAAAAAAGCATTTTAGCCAAAGTGGTTCAGTATGTGTAAACAGATTTGTCAACAGGCCAAGATTCTGTCTGTATATTTACATAGGTTAAGAAACTGCAAACTGTTTCAGATTTGCCAATAGATCAAGAGTTCATTCAGTGCAGCCAGATATAGGTCAAGAGTTCAGTCAGTGCAGCCAAGCACAAGGCATGTGATCCCCTCATGGGTGACATGTGAACACCTCATGGGCACCATGTGATCACCTCATGGGTGTCATGCCCCTCAGGGCTGCATGTGGAGCCAAGCTATTTATAGCATTGGCAGACTGCCAACTGTATCAGATTAGGCAACAGGTCAAGAGTTCACTCAGTGCAGCCAGGTACAGGTCAAAGGTTCACCCAGTCTAGCCAGGTGCAGGTCATGAGTTCACTCAGTGCAGTAGCCTGAGCTAGCAAATTTGTCACAGTTCACTCGGGGCAACTGCCTTTCTCATCTAAGTGTGGTCAGCCCCATGCATCAGACTTAAGGTAAATTTTATGCACTTGCTTAATATTTTGACCTGGCTATGTGTCTTTGATGGGTTTCTCGTTCACAAGACAGGTGTCACCACCTACAATGACATTTGCACAGTGTATAACTTTTGTGCCTGCTTATTTCTATAGAGGAATATGATATATCATCCAGAAATAGGGCATATTTATACCTATAGTATTTTTATTATTGTATACTTGTCGTATACAATACTGGTGGTGCCACCTACAATATTTTTTTGCACAGGGTGTGTCCCTGCTTATTTCTCAGGAGGGGTTTGATATATCAGTCTGAACTTGGGCATATGTATATATCTCTGAAACTTTTTCGTGTGCAAGACTGGTGGTGCCAGCTACAATCATTTTTAGCTCAGCTGACTGTAAGTCAACTGAGGTATAGGAATGGCGCTTTGTCCGTCGTCCGTCTGGACGTCTGGCCGTCCGTTAGCAGGGCACAAATCATAACAGCTGGTCCTAGAAACTTCTAAGTGAACATCCAGAGAGGTCAATTAAAAATTTCCTTGGAAACCTGAAATTAGGTCACTGCGATCTTTTTCCTTCGAGCTATGGGGCTTGAAAGTACCCCCCAGAATAGTAAAAAATTTGATACAAAACCTCTAATATCTTGATAATTAATGCATGGTTTGTTATGAATCTTGCCTTGAATATTGACCATGACTAGTTTTATCAGTTCCTGAAACGTGGTGGTTTTCCTATTTTAACAAATATTTTTCTATTTATTTACTATAAAATGACAACAATCATGTCAGTTTCTCAGCTGTCATTACATCTGGTGTCCCAAAACCTGGTGTGTTTATTGATCACTAGTGGATGCCCTATACTTATCGACCTGTCTGTCAGTCTGTCTGTTTGTATGTCTGTCTGTCTGTCAATCCGTCCATTCACACAAATTAGTTTCCAGATGATAACTCCAGTTAAGTTCGATATATTGGTTTCAAACTTAACTTATAAATGGCCCACGACTAAAGTAAGAACCATGTTGATTTTGGGGTCCAATGGTCAAAGGTCATTTCTTTAAAATGAATGTGTATGCATTTGAAGTCGAACTTTTCATCGCAAATCTTCCATCTTCAAGATATTGCTTACCTGCCACTAGGGGAAGATTCTGTTTGATTTTTGGGTCATAGGTCAAAGGTCAAGGTCACAGGGCCCATCCATTCACAAATTAGTTTATGGATGATAATTCTGCTTTGGATAGACAGACTGGCTTCAAACTTGATTTAATAATGACCAACCACAGATGTAAATTCATTTTGATTTTCAGGGTCCAGCTATCTAAGTTGAAGATCACAGAAGCCACATCTTTAAAAAGATTGTGGATGCACTGTAAAACAAACTTTTCATCCTGAACTTTCCAACGTTCACACATGGCTTACTTGCCCAAAGTGAGGAAACCTGTAGAATTTGAGGTTATCTGGTCAGAGGTCAAGGTCACTTTTTAAAAGATTGTTACAATAATCTTAATGCTGCAAGTTCAAAGATAATAAGTTCTAAGATTGTTTGGTTACAAGGTCATTGGTTTAGGTCACAGGACTGTCATTCTGAAAAATTTCTTTCAAAATATCCTTATAGACAAATTCAACTGAGCGTTGAGACCCATGGGTCCCCAGTTGTGTTGTGTGCACCCATGCCAGAATTTCAGCAGTGATGTAAGTGTAATTATTTCTTATTCAAAATGTTTAGTACCTGCATTGTTCATATACATGAGAAGTCATGGTCCAGCATTGAAGCATTATACCTGGTGTATTTCCCAATGCACAGGTTCGCATTAGGCCTGTAGGCCTTGTTATTCTAAACAGATTGATATTTTTTTAAAGAATATATGTCAGGTTGAAAAAAAAACATTGTAACCAAAGTCTTTTAATATCAGTGAACAAATCGAAAAGTTTCTTGGCAGAATGCCAAATATTTTACATTTGTCAACAGGCCAGGTTTCAATCTGTTTCTTTTTATAGCTTTGGCAGATTGCAACAGGCCAAGATTTCAGTCATTAAAGCCAGGTACAAGTCAAGAGTTCACCATGTGCAATGGCTGCACCTTGCGTTAGTTCCAGTGCACTTTGGGAGCAACTGCCTTCCACAACTGAGCTTGGTCAGCCCAATGCAACTGACTCATTAGAAGTTTGATATATTGGCCTGAGAGTTTGGCTTGTCCATTTATCCTTGAGCCACCTACACTCATTTTTTGTGTTGTGTACATCCATGCAAGTATTTCTGAAGTGTTGTTTCTTAAACTGATGCTTGTTCTCAGGTTTAAAATGTTTAGTACTTGCATTGTACATGTACATGTCACATATGTACTTGGAAATTAAACAAGTACTTTTCAAATAACGTTCGAAAATGTTATCATGGAAGCATTATGCCTGATGAAGTACATAACGGTTATCATGGAAGCATTATGCCTGATGTATATCCCCTTGCACAAGATCGCATATGGCCTGCAGACCTTGTTAGGTTTTAAAATGAGTCCTTCTGGGTTTGACCCCCCCCCCTTTTCCTAAATTCTGGATCTTCCCCTAATATTAATATCACTTTTCTTCAGTTTTAGGGATATATATATATATATAGCTAATTAAGAAAAACGATGCAAACAATTATTGTGAATACACTTTGAGGTTTTAGTCGTTACTGAAGCTTTATAAAGAAGCTTATAACCCAAGTAGCTTTATACAGGCACATCCTGGCGGATTAAATCAATCGTATGTACCAGAGTTTGGTCCAAATACTTTTAAAGTAATCAATTACAAATACAATTACTTTTTAAATAATCGATTACAATTACAATTACTTTTGTTTTTTAACAAAAGTAATCGATTACAATTACAATTACTTATTAAAGTAATTGCAATTACTTTTTCAATTACCTTTGTTTTTAAAGGTATTTGACATTATGATAGTAACAACAACTGGATCAGATAATGGTGTGAGCTCTTAAATTTCTGTGGCAATCACAACAATGACGAAATGATTTAATTTAAATAAATGTATTAAATTTTAATTAAGTGAATTTAGCTCGAAAGCTCTCCGAGACTGCATGTATTCCCTCATCAACATTCTAGATCACCAATCTTGAATATTATCAGGATTCTGATCAAATTAATTAAATTAATAATCAAATTATCTTGTTAGCACTGGAAATATATCAATCCACGCCGAGAAATGTGTGTCACAATTCAAACTTGATCGTTGCACCACAGGTCAGGTGTGTCTTCTATATATCGGGAGGTGCGAATAAGGCAACACTTTTGCTTAAAATCCATGCAGTGTCAACTTACATCCCATTTGAAAACTGGTGCTTTCACAAGAAAAGTACTGTAAATATCCAGGCAGTATAGTGTTTTATCTTTAAAATAATATGGTATCTGCCAATATTATGTTCTAGGGCCACTGCTTTCTCCTTTGCACAAATCAAATTAAACTTGTGCCAGTTGCTACTTTTAGTGGTGCCAAATACAGTCATAGTGCACATACCACCTGGTGACTTCACCAAGCAATTTCACAAATCAAGAATTTTCAATCTTCCAACTTTCTTCTCCTTAGCTGAGAGTTGTCACGCATGCACAAGATGAGACCTCTGGTAGTATGAATAACTGACACGTGGACTGTGTATACTGACACACATATAACCATACCATAATTAACACGTAAATTGGAGATAATAAGTCAATGTGCCAGGAAAGTTTTGTTGGGAAACTTTTATATTCAGGGAAAATGAATAGCATGAGATAAAACACATGGCTTCAATTTTTTATGTGCCTTAGAAGTAAATGAGATGTTCAGTGCTTACCGCCTTGGGAAATTTTGGTTGTTCTGTAGGTATGCTTCAATCCATTATACTTGAAAAAGTAATTGTAATTACAATTACTTCAATTACAATTACTTTTGGACCCAACTCTGGTATGTACCTACATGAGGTTTCACACAACAGTTGATGCTTCGCTTCACGGACATTTTTAATCCTTCTTCTTGAATCAATTTTACACTTTTTTTTGTAATTGTGTTAGGCCGTAGCCCTTTTAGCTCTTTAAAAGAGACTGTATTTAAAACAATAAGGGCTAGGTCAATGAGACCATAAATAATCTAGTATTGAAAACAATATGGGCTAGGTCAATGAGACTTAAATAATGTAGTATCAAAAAAATTTGGGCTAAGTCAATGAGTCCACAAATAATCTAGTACTGAAATAATATGGACTATGTCAATGAGACCACAAATAATGTAGTATTGAAAACAAAATGGGCTGAGTCAAAGGGTCCACAAATAATGTAGTATTGAAAACAAAATGGGCTGAGTCAATGAGTCCACAAATAATGTAGTATTGAAAACAAAATGGGCTGAGTCAATGAGACCACAAATAATGTATTAGTGAATATAATATGGGCTAAATCAATGGGACCAAAAATAATCTAGCATTGAAAATAATATGGGCTTAGTCTATGAGTCGACAAATAATGTAATAATAGAAATAATATGTGCTAAGTCAATGAGAACACAAATAATCTAGTATTGAAAAATATGGGCTAAGTCAATGAGACCACAAATAATCTAGTATTGAAAATAATATGGGTATTCAATGAGACCATACATACTCTAGTATTAAAAATAATATAGGCTAAGTCAATGAGACCACAAATAATGTAGTATTAATATACTATAGGCTAAGTCAATGACAGCACATATAATCTAGTATTGAAAATAATATGGGCTAAGTCAATGGACCCCAAATATTGTAGTATCGTTAACCAAATGGGCTGAGTCAATGGTCCACAAATAATGTAGTATTGAAAAAAAAATATGGGTAGTCGATGAGACCACAAATAATCTAGTATTAAAAATAATATGGGCTTAGTCAAAAAGACAAAAAATAATGCAGTATTGAAAATAATATGGGCTAAATCAATGAGACCACATATAATGTAGTATAGAAATTGATACGGGCTAAGTCAATGAGACCACATATAATGTAGTATAGAAATTGATACGGGCTAAGTCAATGAGACCACAAACAATCTGCTATTTGAAAATAATATGGGCTTATTTAATGAAACCATAAAATAATGTATTTTTGAAAGTAGTATGGACTTAGTCAATGAGACCACAAATAATGTAGTATTAGAAATAATATGTGCTAAGTCAATGAGACCACAAATAATCTAGTATTGAAAAATATGGGCTAAGTCAATTAGACCACAAATAATGTAGTATTAAAATTGATATGGGCTTAGTCAATGAGACCAGAAATAATGTAGTATTAAAAATAACATGGGCTCAGTCATTGAGACGACAAATAATGTAGTATTGAAAAGAATACGGGCTAAGTCAATGAGACCACATATAATGTAGTATTGAAAATAATACGGGCTATGTCAATGGGACCACAAATAATGTTGTATTGAAATTATATTGGCTAAGTCAATGAGACCAAAAATCTAGTATTAAAAATAATATGGGCTAAGTCAATGAAACCATAAAATAATGTAGTATTAAAAATAGTATGGGCTAAGTCAATGAGACCACAAATAATCTAGTATTAAAATAATACAGGCTAAGTCAATGAGACCAAAAATCTAGTATTAAAAATAATATCGGCTAAGTCAATGAAACCATAAAAATAATGTAGTATTAAAAATAGTATGGGCTTAGTCAATGAGACCACAAATAGTGTAGAATTGAAAATAATATTGGCTAATGTAGAGGAGACTACAAATAATGTAATATTGAATATAACATTGGTATTTAATGGGACCACAAATAATCTAGAATCGAAAATAATATGGGCTTATTCAATGAGACCATAAATAATGTATTAGTGAATATAATATGGGCTAAATCAATGGGACCACAAATAATGTATTAGTGAATATAATATGGTTAAGTCAATGAGACCAAAAATAATTTAGTATTGAAAATAATTTGGGTATTCAATGAGACCACAAATAATTTAATATTAAAAATAGTATGGGCTAATTCAATGAGACCACAAATAATGTAGTATTGAAAATAATATAGGCTAAGTCAATGAGAGCACATATAATCTAGTATTGAAAATAATATTGGCTAAGTCAATGGACCCCAAATATTGTAGTATCGAAAAACAAATGGGCTGAGTCAATGGTCCACAAATAATGTAGTATTGAAAAAAAATATGGGTAGTCATGAGACCACAAATAATCTAGTATTGAAAATAATATGGGCTTAGTCAATAAGACAAAAAAAATGCAGTATTGAAAATAATATGGGTTAAGTCAATGAGACCACATATAATGTAGTATTGAAATTGATACGGGCTAAGTAAATGAGACCACAAATAATGTGGTATTAAAAACAATATGATCAAAGTCAATGAGACCACAAACAAACTGCTACTGAAAATAATATGGGCTTATTTAATGAAACCATAAAATAATGTATTGTTGAAAGTAGTATGGACTTAGTCAATTAGACCACAAATAATGTAGTATTAGAAATAATATGTGCTAAGTCAATGAGACCACAATAATCTCGTATTGAAAAAATATGGGCTAAGTCAATGAGACCACAAATAATGTATTATTGAAAATAATATGGGTGGTCAATGAGAACACAAATAATCTAGTATCGAAAATAACATGGGCTAAGTCATTGAGACGACAAATAATGTAGTATTGAAAATAATACGGGCTAAGTCAATGAGACCACATATAATGTAGTATTGAAAATAATATGGGCTATGTCAATGAGACCACAAATAATGTAGTATTGAAAACAATATGGGCTAAGTCAATGAGTCCACAAATAATCTAGTATTGAAAACAATAGAAGCTAAGTCAATCAGAACACAAATAATGTAGTATTGAAAACAAAATGGGCTGAGTCAATGAGTCCCCAAATAATGTAGTATTGAAAACAATATTGGCCAAGTCAATGAGAAAACAAATAATTATATTGAAAATAATATGGGTAGTCAATGAGACCACAAATAATATAGTATTGAAAATTATATGTGCCAAGTCAATGAGACCACAAATAATGTTGTATTGAAAAATAATATGTGCCAAGTCAATGAGACCACAAATAATGTTGTATTGAAAAATAATATGGGCTAAGTCAAGGAGACTACAAAAAATCTAGTATTAAAAATAATATGGGAAGTCAATGAGACAACAAATAATCCAGTATTGAAAATAATATAAGGCTAAGTCAATGAGACCACAAATAATGTAGTATTGAAAATAATACTGACTACGTCGTTGAGACCACATATAATGTAGTTTTGAAAATAATACGGGCTAAGTCAATGAGACCACAAATAATGTAGTATTAAAATTGATATGGGCTTAGTCAATGAGACCAGAAATAATGTAGTATTAAAAACAATATGGGCTAAGTTAATGAGACCACAAATAGTGTAGTATTGAAAATAATATGGGCTAAGTCAATGAGACCACAATTAATGTAGTATTAAAAATAGTATGGGCTAAGTCAATGAGACCACAAATAATCTAGTATTAAAATAATACAGGCTAAGTCAATGAGACCAAAAATCTAGTATTAAAAATAATATGGGCTAAGTCAATGAAACCATAAAAATAATGTAGTATTAAAAATAGTATGGGCTTAGTCAATGAGACCACAAATAGTGTAGAATTGAAAATAATATTGGCTAATGTAGAGGAGACTACAAATAATGTAATATTGAAAATAACATTGGTATTTAATGGGACCACAAATAATCTAGAATCAAAAATAATATGGGCTTATTCAATGAGACCATAAATAATGTATTAGTGAATATAATATGGGCTAAATCAATGGGACCACAAATAATGTATTAGTGAATATAATATGGTTAAGTCAATGAGACCAAAAAAAATTTAGTATTGAAAATAATTTGGGTATTCAATGAGACCACAAATAATCTAATATTAAAAATAGTATGGGCTAATTCAATGAGACCACAAATAATGTAGTATTGAAAATAATATAGGCTAAGTCAATGAGAGCACATATAATCTAGTATTGAAAATAATATTGGCTAAGTCAATGGACCCAAAATATTGTAGTATCGAAAAACAAATGGGCTGAGTCAATGGTCCACAAATAATGTAGTATTGAAAAAAAATATGGGTAGTCATGAGACCACAAATAATCTAGTATTGAAAATAATATGGGCTTAGTCAATAAGACAAAAAAAAATGCAGTATTGAAAATAATATGGGTTAAGTCAATGAGACCACATATAATGTAGTATTGAAATTGATACGGGCTAAGTAAATGAGACCACAAATAATGTGGTATTAAAAACAATATGATCAAAGTCAATGAGACCACAAACAAACTGCTACTGAAAATAATATGGGCTTATTTAATGAAACCATAAAATAATGTATTGTTGAAAGTAGTATGGACTTAGTCAATTAGACCACAAATAATGTAGTATTAGAAATAATATGTGCTAAGTCAATGAGACCACAATAATCTCGTATTGAAAAAATATGGGCTAAGTCAATGAGACCACAAATAATGTATTATTGAAAATAATATGGGTGGTCAATGAGAACACAAATAATCTAGTATCGAAAATAACATGGGCTAAGTCATTGAGACGACAAATAATGTAGTATTGAAAATAATACGGGCTAAGTCAATGAGACCACATATAATGTAGTATTGAAAATAATATGGGCTATGTCAATGAGACCACAAATAATGTAGTATTGAAAACAATATGGGCTAAGTCAATGAGTCCACAAATAATCTAGTATTGAAAACAATAGAAGCTAAGTCAATCAGAACACAAATAATGTAGTATTGAAAACAAAATGGGCTGAGTCAATGAGTCCCCAAATAATGTAGTATTGAAAACAATATTGGCCAAGTCAATGAGAAAACAAATAATTATATTGAAAATAATATGGGTAGTCAATGAGACCACAAATAATATAGTATTGAAAATTATATGTGCCAAGTCAATGAGACCACAAATAATGTTGTATTGAAAAATAATATGTGCCAAGTCAATGAGACCACAAATAATGTTGTATTGAAAAATAATATGGGCTAAGTCAAGGAGACTACAAAAAATCTAGTATTAAAAATAATATGGGAAGTCAATGAGACAACAAATAATCCAGTATTGAAAATAATATAAGGCTAAGTCAATGAGACCACAAATAATGTAGTATTGAAAATAATACTGACTACGTCGTTGAGACCACATATAATGTAGTTTTGAAAATAATACGGGCTAAGTCAATGAGACCACAAATAATGTAGTATTAAAATTGATATGGGCTTAGTCAATGAGACCAGAAATAATGTAGTATTAAAAACAATATGGGCTAAGTTAATGAGACCACAAATAGTGTAGTATTGAAAATAATATGGGCTAAGTCAATGAGACCACAATTAATGTAGTATTAAAAATAGTATGGGCTAAGTCAATGAGACCACAAATAATCTAGTATTAAAATAATACAGGCTAAGTCAATGAGACCAAAAATCTAGTATTAAAAATAATATGGGCTAAGTCAATGAAACCATAAAAATAATGTAGTATTAAAAATAGTATGGGCTTAGTCAATGAGACCACAAATAGTGTAGAATTGAAAATAATATTGGCTAATGTAGAGGAGACTACAAATAATGTAATATTGAAAATAACATTGGTATTTAATGGGACCACAAATAATCTAGAATCGAAAATAATATGGGCTTATTCAATGAGACCATAAATAATGTATTAGTGAATATAATATGGGCTAAATCAATGGGACCACAAATAATGTATTAGTGAATATAATATGGTTAAGTCAATGAGACCAAAAATAATTTAGTATTGAAAATAATTTGGGTATTCAATGAGACCACAAATAATCTAATATTAAAAATAGTATGGGCTAATTCAATGAGACCACAAATAATGTAGTATTGAAAATAATATAGGCTAAGTCAATGAGAGCACATATAATCTAGTATTGAAAATAATATTGGCTAAGTCAATGGACCCAAAATATTGTAGTATCGAAAAACAAATGGGCTGAGTCAATGGTCCACAAATAATGTAGTATTGAAAAAAAATATGGGTAGTCATGAGACCACAAATAATCTAGTATTGAAAATAATATGGGCTTAGTCAATAAGACAAAAAAAAATGCAGTATTGAAAATAATATGGGTTAAGTCAATGAGACCACATATAATGTAGTATTGAAATTGATACGGGCTAAGTAAATGAGACCACAAATAATGTCGTATTAAAAACAATATGATCAAAGTCAATGAGACCACAAACAATCTGCTACTGAAAATAATATGGGCTTATTTAATGAAACCATAAAATAATGTATTGTTGAAAGTAGTATGGACTTAGTCAATTAGACCACAAATAATGTAGTATTAGAAATAATATGTGCTAAGTCAATGAGACCACAATAATCTCGTATTGAAAAAAATATGGGCTAAGTCAATGAGACCACAAATAATGTATTATTGAAAATAATATGGGTGGTCAATGAGAAAACAAATAATCTAGTATCGAAAATAACATGGGCTAAGTCATTGAGACGACAAATAATGTAGTATTGAAAATAATATGGGCTAAGTCAATGAGACCACATATAATGTAGTATTGAAAATAATATGGGCTATGTCAATGAGACCACAAATAATGTAGTATTGAAAACAATATGGGCTAAGTCAATGAGTCCACAAATAATCTAGTATTGAAAACAATAGAAGCTAAGTCAATCAGAACACAAATAATGTAGTATTGAAAACAAAATGGGCTGAGTCAATGAGTCCCCAAATAATGTAGTATTGAAAACAATATTGGCCAAGTCAATGAGAAAACAAATAATTATATTGAAAATAATATGGGTAGTCAATGAGACCACAAAGAATATAGTATTGAAAATTATATGTGCCAAGTCAATGAGACCACAAATAATGTTGTATTGAAAAATAATATGTGCCAAGTCAATGAGACCACAAATAATGTTGTATTGAAAAATAATATGGGCTAAGTCAAGGAGACTACAAAAAATCTAGTATTAAAAATAATATGGGAAGTCAATGAGACAACAAATAATCCAGTATTGAAAATAATATAAGGCTAAGTCAATGAGACCACAAATAATGTAGTATTGAAAATAATACTGACTACGTCGTTGAGACCACATATAATGTAGTTTTGAAAATAATACGGGCTAAGTCAATGAGACCACAAATAATGTAGTATTAAAATTGATATGGGCTTAGTCAATGAGACCAGAAATAATGTAGTATTAAAAACAATATGGGCTAAGTTAATGAGACCACAAATAGTGTAGTATTGAAAATAATATGGGCTAAGTCAATGAGACCACAATTAATGTAGTATTAAAAATAGTATGGGCTAAGTCAATGAGACCACAAATAATCTAGTATTAAAATAATACAGGCTAAGTCAATGAGACCAAAAATCTAGTATTAAAAATAATATGGGCTAAGTCAATGAAACCATAAAAATAATGTAGTATTAAAAATAGTATGGGCTTAGTCAATGAGACCACAAATAGTGTAGAATTGAAAATAATATTGGCTAATGTAGAGGAGACTACAAATAATGTAATATTGAAAATAACATTGGTATTTAATGGGACCACAAATAATCTAGAATCGAAAATAATATGGGCTTATTCAATGAGACCATAAATAATGTATTAGTGAATATAATATGGGCTAAATCAATGGGACCACAAATAATGTATTAGTGAATATAATATGGTTAAGTCAATGAGACCAAAAATAATTTAGTATTGAAAATAATTTGGGTATTCAATGAGACCACAAATAATCTAATATTAAAAATAGTATGGGCTAATTCAATGAGACCACAAATAATGTAGTATTGAAAATAATATAGGCTAAGTCAATGAGAGCACATATAATCTAGTATTGAAAATAATATTGGCTAAGTCAATGGACCCAAAATATTGTAGTATCGAAAAACAAATGGGCTGAGTCAATGGTCCACAAATAATGTAGTATTGAAAAAAAATATGGGTAGTCATGAGACCACAAATAATCTAGTATTGAAAATAATATGGGCTTAGTCAATAAGACAAAAAAAAATGCAGTATTGAAAATAATATGGGTTAAGTCAATGAGACCACATATAATGTAGTATTGAAATTGATACGGGCTAAGTAAATGAGACCACAAATAATGTCGTATTAAAAACAATATGATCAAAGTCAATGAGACCACAAACAATCTGCTACTGAAAATAATATGGGCTTATTTAATGAAACCATAAAATAATGTATTGTTGAAAGTAGTATGGACTTAGTCAATTAGACCACAAATAATGTAGTATTAGAAATAATATGTGCTAAGTCAATGAGACCACAATAATCTCGTATTGAAAAAAATATGGGCTAAGTCAATGAGACCACAAATAATGTATTATTGAAAATAATATGGGTGGTCAATGAGAAAACAAATAATCTAGTATCGAAAATAACATGGGCTAAGTCATTGAGACGACAAATAATGTAGTATTGAAAATAATATGGGCTAAGTCAATGAGACCACATATAATGTAGTATTGAAAATAATATGGGCTATGTCAATGAGACCACAAATAATGTAGTATTGAAAACAATATGGGCTAAGTCAATGAGTCCACAAATAATCTAGTATTGAAAACAATAGAAGCTAAGTCAATCAGAACACAAATAATGTAGTATTGAAAACAAAATGGGCTGAGTCAATGAGTCCCCAAATAATGTAGTATTGAAAACAATATTGGCCAAGTCAATGAGAAAACAAATAATTATATTGAAAATAATATGGGTAGTCAATGAGACCACAAAGAATATAGTATTGAAAATTATATGTGCCAAGTCAATGAGACCACAAATAATGTTGTATTGAAAAATAATATGTGCCAAGTCAATGAGACCACAAATAATGTTGTATTGAAAAATAATATGGGCTAAGTCAAGGAGACTACAAAAAATCTAGTATTAAAAATAATATGGGAAGTCAATGAGACAACAAATAATCCAGTATTGAAAATAATATAAGGCTAAGTCAATGAGACCACAAATAATGTAGTATTGAAAATAATACTGGCTACGTCATTGAGACCACATATAATGTAGTTTTGAAAATAATACGGGCTAAGTCAATGAGACCACAAATAATGTAGTATTAAAATTGATATGGGCTTAGTCAATGAGACCACAAATAATGTAGTATTAAAAACAATATGGGCTTAGTTAATGAGACCACAAATAGTGTAGTATTGAAAATAATATGGGCTAAGTCAATGAGACCACAATTAATGTAGTATTGAAAACAATATGGGCTTAGTCAATGACACCACAAATAATCTGGTACTGAAGACAATATGGGCTAAGGCAAATACTAGTATTGAAAATAATATGGGCTAAATAAATAAGACCACAAATAATCTAGCATTGAAAACAATATGGGCTTAGTCTATGAATCCACAAATAATGTAATAATAGAAACAATATGTGCTAAGTCAATGAGACCTCAAATAATCTAGTATTGAAAAATATGGGCTAAGTCAATGAGACCACAAATAATGTATTATTGAAAATAATATGGGTGGTCAATGAGAAAACAAATAATCTAGTATTGAAAATAACATGGGCTCAGTCATTGAGACGACAAATAATGTAGTATTGAAAAGAATACGGGCTAAGTCAATGAGACCACAAATAATGTAGTATTGAAAATAATATGGGCTATGTCAATGAGACCACAAATAATGTAGTATTGAAAACAATATGGGCTAAGTCAATGAGTCCACAAATAATCTAGTATTGAAAACAATAGAAGCTAAGTCAATCAGAACACAAATAATGAAGTATTGAAAACAAAATGGGCTGAGTCAATGAGTCCCCAAATAATGTAGTATTGAAAACAATATTGGCCAAGTCACAGGGAAAACAAATAATTATATTGAAAATAATATGGGTAGTCAATGAGACCACAAATAATATAGTATTGAAAATTATATGTGCCAAGTCAATGAGACCACAAATAATGTTGTATTGAAAAATAATATGTGCCAAGTCAATGAGACCACAAATAATGTAGTGTTGAAATTGATACGGGCTAAGTAAATGAGACCACAAATAATGTGGTATTAAAAACAATATGATCAAAGTCAATGAGACCACAAACAATCTGCTACTGAAAATAATATGGGCTTATTTAATGAAACCATAAAATAATGTATTGTTGAAAGTAGTATGGACTTAGTCAATTAGACCACAAATAATGTAGTATTAGAAATAATATGTGCTAAGTCAATGAGACCACAATAATCTCGTATTGAAAAAAATATGGGCTAAGTCAATGAGACCACAAATAATGTATTATTGAAAATAATATGGGTGGTCAATGAGAACACAAATAATCTAGTATTGAAAATAACATGGGCTAAGTCATTGAGACGACAAATAACGTAGTATTGAAAATAATATGGACTAAGTCAATGAGACCACATATAATGTAGTATTGAAAATAATATGGGCTATGTCAATGAGACCACAAATAATGTAGTATTGAAAACAATATGGGCTAAGTCAATGAGTCCACAAATAATCTAGTATTGAAAACAATAGAAGCTAAGTCAATCAGAACACAAATAATGTAGTATTGAAAACAAAATGGGCTGAGTCAATGAGTCCCCAAATAATGTAGTATTGAAAACAATATTGGCCAAGTCAATGAGATAACAAATAATTATATTGAAAATAATATGGGTAGTCAATGAGACCACAAATAATATAGTATTGAAAATTATATAAGCCAAGTCAATGAGACAACAAATAATGTTGTATTGAAAAATAATATGGGCTAAGTCAAGGAGACTACAAAAAAATCTAGTATTGAAAATAATAAGGGAAGTCAATGAGACAACTATTAATCCAGTATTGAAAATAATATAAGGCTAAGTCAATGAGACCACAAATAATGTAGTATTGAAAATAATACTGGCTACGTCATTGAGACCACATATAATGTAGTTTTGAAAATAATACGGGCTAAGTCAATGAGACCACAAATAATGTAGTATTAAAATTGATATGGGCTTAGTCAATGAGACCACAAATAATGTAGTAATAAAAACAATATGGGCTAAGTTAATGAGACCACAAATAGTGTAGTATTGAAAAAAATAAGGGCTAAGTCAATGAGACCACAATTAATGTAGTATTGAAAACAATATGGGCTTAGTCAATGACACCACAAATAATCTGGTACTGAAGACAATATGGGCTAAGGCAAATACTAGTATTGAAAATAATATAAGGCTAAATAAATGAGACCACAAATAATCTAGCATTGAAAACAATATGGGCTTAGGTTATGAATCCACAAATAATGTAATAATAGAAACAATATGTGCTAAGTCAATGAGACCTCAAATAATCTAGTATTGAAAAATATGGGCTAAGTCAATGAGACCACAAATAATGTATTATTGAAAATAATATGGGCGGTCAATGAGAAATCAAATAATCTAGTATTGAAAATAACATGGGCTCAGTCATTGAGACGACAAATAATGTAGTATTGAAAAGAATACGGGCTAAGTCAATGAGACCACAAATAATGTAGTATTGAAAATAATATGGGCTATGTCAATGAGACCACAAATAATGTAGTATTGAAAACAATATGGGCTAAGTCAATGAGTCCACAAATAATCTAGTATTGAAAACAATAGGAGCTAAGTCAATCAGAACACAAATAATTTTGTATTGAAAACAAAATGGGCTGAGTCAATGAGTCCCCAAATAATGTAGTATTGAAAACAATATTGGCCAAGTCAATGAGAAAACAAATAATTATATTGAAAATAATATGGGTTGTCAATGAGACCACAAATAATATAGTATTGAAAATTATATGTGCCAAGTCAATGAGACCACAAATAATGTATTATTGAAAATAATATGGGTGGTCAATGAGAAAACAAATAATCTAGTATTGAAAATAACATGGGCTCAGTCATTGAAACGACAAATAATGTAGTATTGAAAAGAATACGGGCTAAGTCAATGAGACCACAAATAATGTAGTATTGAAAATAATATGAGCTATGTCAATGAGACCACAAATAATGTAGTATTGAAAACAATATGGGCTAAGTCAATGAGTCCACAAATAATCTAGTATTGAAAACAATAGGAGCTAAGTCAATCAGAACACAAATAATGTTGTATTGAAAACAAAATGGGCTGAGTCAATGAGTCCCCAAATAATGTAGTATTGAAAACAATATTGGCCAAGTCAATGAGAAAACAAATAATTATATTGAAAATAATATGGGTTGTCAATGAGACCACAAATAATATAGTATTGAAAATTATATGTGCCAAGTCAATGAGACCACAAATAATGTTGTATTGAAAAATAATATGTGCCAAGTCAATGAGACCACAAATAATGTTGTATTGAAAAATAATATGGGCTAAGTCAAGGAGACCACAAAAAATCTAGTATTGAAAATAATATGGGAAGTCAATGAGACAACAAATAATCCAGTATTGAAAATAATATAAGGCTAGGTTAATGAGACCACAAATAATGTAGTATTGAAAATAATACTGGCTACGTCATTGAGACCACATAAAATGTAGTATTGAAAATAATACGGGCTAAGTCAATGAGACCACAAATAATGTAGTATTAAAATTGATATGGGCTTAGTCAATGAGACCACAAATAATGTAGTATTAAAAACAATATGGGCTAAGTTAATGAGACCACAAATAGTGTAGTATTGAAAATAATATGGGCTAAGTCAATGAGACCACAATTAATGTAGTATTGAAAACAATATGGGCTAAGTCAATGACACCACAAATAATCTGGTACTGAAGACAATATGGGCTAAGGCAAATACTAGTATTAAAAATAATATAGGCTAAATAAATGAGACCACAAATAATCTAGCATTGAAAACAATATGGGCTTAGTCTATGAGTCCACCAATAATGTAATAATAGAAATAATATGTGCTAAGTCAATGAGACCTCAAATAATCTAGTATTGAAAAATATGGGCTAAGTCAATGAGACCACAAATAATGTATTATTGAAAATAATATGGGTGGTCAATGAGAAAACAAATAATCTAGTATTGAAAATAACATGGGCTCAGTCATTGAGACGACAAATAATGTAGTATTGAAAAGAATACGGGCTAAGTCAATGAGACCACATATAATGTAGTATTGAAAAATAATATGTGCCAAGTCAATGAGACCACAAATAATGTTGTATTGAAAAATAATATGTGCCAAGTCAATGAGACCACAAATAATGTTGTATTGAAAAATAATATGTGCCAAGTCAATGAGACCACAAATAATGTTGTATTGAAAAATCAAATGTGCCAAGTCAATGAGACCACAAATAATGTTGTATTGAAAAATAATATGTGCCAAGTCAATGAGACCACAAATAATGGTGTATTGAAATAATATGGGCAAAGTCAATGAGACCAAAAATCTAGTATTAAAAATAATATGGGCTAAGTCAATGAAACCATGAAATAATGTAGTATTAAAAATAGTATGGGCTAAGTCAATGAGACCACAAATAATCTAGTATTGAAATAATACAGGCTAAGTCAATGAGACCAAAAATCTAGTATTAAAAATAACATGGGTATTCAATGGGACCACAAATAATCTAGAATTGAAAATAATATGGGCTTAGTCAATTAGACCACAAATAATGTATTAGTGAATATAATATGGGCTAAATCAATGGGACCACAAATAATTTATTAGTGAATATAATATGGTTAAGTCAATGAGACCAAAAATAATGTAGTATTAAAAATAATTTGGGTATTCAATGAGACCACAAATAATCTAATATTAAAAATAGTCAATAGTCCACAAATAATGTAGTAATAAAAAAAATAAAATGGGCTCAGTCTATGAGACCGCAAAAAATCTAGTATTGAAAATAGTATGGGCTTAGTCAATGAGACCACAAATAATCTAGTGTTGAAAATAATATGGGCTTAGTAATACTATATCATTTGTGGTTTTATAGGATTAGCCCATATAATTTCCATATGCTACATTATATGTGGATTCATAGACTAAACTTATATTATGTTCATACCTATATTGAAAAAGAATGGAAGGATTAAATAAAAAATTATCTGGTATCAGGGCTTTATCGGAATTTTCCAGTTGATTGTTTTTTAGCGAACCTGTGAGCTTATGCGATGGTGCGGCGTCGTCCGTCGTGTGTCGTGCGTCGTGCGTCGTCTGTACGTTAACCATAGCTATCTCAAAAACGGCAGGAGCTAGCATCACCAAATTTTTTTGCAAATAATCAGTCATCCAAAAAACTATATCGGATTTGTTTATTTTTTTTCTAACTGCATTTTCTTAGATTTTATAGGGAAAAAGCTAAAAAAGCTTTAAAAATCTTCTTCTCCGAAACTGTCCAGCCAAATTGTTCAATATTTCACAGAAATGATCCCTGAAACAATCTTTCTCAATTTTGTTCGAATGGTTCCAGTTTGGAGATTTTTGGCCGAGTTACAGGAGGTTGAACTTTGTTAACTGTGCAAAAAAGCATATTAAAATTTAAATCTATCATCACCAAATTTTATGCCAATGTTGGTCACATAGGTCATATCTGAAATTGAGGTATTGGTGGCGCCACCTGCATCGGCCTTTTTTTGTACGGGGTTCATCAGTGCCTGTATCACACTGAGGGTTACAAAAAACTTCTTCTCTGAAACCATATGGCCAAAATGTTTAATATCGCACAGAAATGATCCTAGGGTAGTGCTTTCTGAAATTTGTTCAAATGGTCTCTTTTCAGTGACTTTTGGCCAAGTTATGGGAAGCTGAATCTAGTCATATGCCAAAACAGCCCATTTTAGCTCAGTGGCTACAAAGATCTTCTTCTCAAAAACCACTGGGCCTTTTTCTTAAATCTCACACATTAATTATCCTCAGATGTTGATAATTTAAGTTTGTTCAAATGGTTTTGGTTCAGTGCTTTTTGGCTGAGTTACGGGAAGCTGAACTTAGCCAGTTTGCTGTATCTTCCTATATGAGTTATAAACCTGCGAAACGTTTTTCGACTGATGCCACTGAAGCCAGTTTGTTAAATATTTTACAAGAATAATCCCTACAATAATTCTTATAATAATTGTCATTAATGGTTCCACATGAATGATTTTTGGCTGAATTATGGAGATTGAATTGAGTCATTTTACCATATATGTTAGCTGTGTTATGCTGTTACATCTAGCCTGGCACCAGTTTATCAGCATCTATTACATCATGCCACTAGACATTTAGATTTCAGGTTATATTTGGTTAATATTGACAAGAAAGTTTTTTAAAGCTTTTAAAAAACTTAGATTTGTGATTTAAGTTATTCATCATACCAGACAATGTCACAATCATGGATATTCAGCTCTCTGTGGCTATATAAAGACAACTGTACGTGGATTATAAATTATTGGTATCCCTACTCAACTTAATTCAAGAATTTGCCATCAATGAGATATATCTATATTTTAATTTTGCATTCAGTATGCATCTGTAATAAATTTACATATATTCCTGATTTTTTTAATAAAAAGTCAGCTGAAAAGCATTTTGTATTGGGAAAATAAATTTCAAAGTTATTTCAAGTAGAGACCACTTTTGTGTACAGATGGCAGCACTGGGTTTACCATTGGCAGATTGCCAGTGCCTTGATGTTAACCATTAGCCAAGATGATGTCAGCTCTATAAATAGTTTTGGCACAGTGCCAGGTTTGGAAGAAGTGCAGCCAGGTAGAGGTCACGAATTCACTCAGTACAGTAGCTGCATTCTATTTATAGCTTTGGAAGACTGCTCACTGCATCATATTTGGCACCAAAGTTCAGCCTGAATCTATTTATAGCTTTGGCAGACTGCCAACTATGTCAGATTATGCAATAGGTCAAGAGTTCACTCAGTGCAGCCAGGTACAGGTCAAAAGTTCACTCAGTCTAGCTAGGTGCAGGTCAAGAGGTCACTCAGTGCAGTAGCCTGAGCTAGCAAATTTGTCACAGTTCACTCGGGGCACCTGCCTTTCTCATCTAAGTGTGGTCAGCCCAGTGCATCAAACTCTGGGGAAGTTTGATGTATTGGACTGATATTTTGATCTGTCTATGCGTCTTTGATGGTATTCTTATTTACAAGACAGGTGGTGCCACCGACATTGACTTTTGCAGTGTATGCGCCTGCTTATTTCTACAGAGGAATTTGATACATCAGCCTAAAATTGACATGTTTATACATATCGGGAAGCTTTATAGTGTACAAGACTAGTGGCGCCACCTAAAATAATTTTTGCACAGTGTATGTCCCTGCTTATTTCACAGGAGGGGTTTGACATATCAGTCTGACATTGGGCATATTTATATATCTCTTCGTTGTATATAAGACTGGTGGTGCCAGCTACAATCATTGTATCCGCCAAAACAGAGTTTTGCGGATACTATGTTTTCAGTCGGACGCTGACGCTGCCGCCATCGCCGCATAGGTTTCCGGAGAACTCCTCCATAACCACTGGGCAGAATTTTTTAAAATTCGGATTTATGATCGGTCAAAAGTGAACTGCTGCGCCCTTAATTTTTGTGACCTCTGACCTTTCCTCTCTGCCCAGCGTCCATTTGTGCGTCTGTTTCCACACATAAACCCACATATCTCGGGAACTGTTTGACCAATCAGGCTAAAAATTTTGCACAAATGTAGCCCTTTGATCGCTTTATAACATACACTATAAATGGTGGTGCCACCTGCAACCAATTTTGCACAGCGTCCATCTGTTCATCTGCTTTGGGATAAAATCACTCATATCTCAGCAGTGGTTTGACTTTTCCACCTGAAATTTTGCAGGTTTATACATCCTGGAGAACTTTCTCGATTTTATGCCAGGTGCGCCACCTACATTCACGTTTACTCTGGAGACATCCAAGCTCATATTTCGGGAACCGTTTGACCAATTGAGCCAAAATTTTGCTTGTGTATAGATATCACATAGCTCTTCATCATAGGCAAAAGTGGTGGCGCCATCTGCAACCATTTATGCACAGCGTCCATCTGTTCATCTGCCTTAAGATAAAATGACTCATTTCTTAGCAGTGGTCTGACTTTTCCACCTGAAATTTTGCAGGTTTATACATCCTGGACAGCTTTCTCGATTTTATGACAGGTGGCACCACCTACATATACGTTTACTCTGCAGACATCCAAGCTCATATCTCGGGAACCGTTTGACCGATTGGGCCAAAATTTTGCTTGTGTATAGATCTCACATAGCTCTTTACATAGGCAAAACTGGTGGGGCCACCTGCAACCATTTATGCACAGCGTCCATCTGTTCATCTGCCTTAGAATAAAATCACTCACATCTCAGCAGTGGTTTGACTTTTCCACCTGAAACTTTGCAGGTTTATACATCCTGGACAGCTCTCTTGATTTTATGACAGGTGGCGCCACCTACATGCAGGTTTACTACGCAGACACCCAAGCTCATATCTCGGGAACCGTTTGACCGATTGGGCCAAAATTTTGCTTGTGTAAAGATCTCACATAGCTCTTCATCATAGGGCAGAACTGGTGGCGCCGCCTGCAACCACTTATGCACAGTGTCCATCTGTTCATCTGCCTTGGGATAAAATCACTCATATCTCAGAAGTGGTTTGACTTATCAGCCTGAAATTTTGCAGGTTTATACATCCTGGACAGCTCTCTTGATTTTTTTTACAGGTGGCGCCACCTACATTCAGGTTTACTCTGCAGACATCCAAACTCATATCTTGGGAACCGTTTGACCGATTGGGCCAAAATTCTGCTTGTGTATAGATCTCACATAGCTCTTCATCATAGGGAAAGCTGATGGCGCCACCTGCAACCACTTTTTATGCACAGCATCCATCTGTTCATCTGCCTTGGGATAAAATCACTCATCTCTCAGCAGTGGTTTGACTTATCCACCTGAAACTTTGCAGGTTTATACATCCTGGACAAGTTTCTTGATTTTATGACAGGTGGCACCACCTATATTCACGTTTACGCTGCAGACATCTATGCTAATATGCAACACACCTCACTCTTTTCCACTTGCCACTTAATCCATGCCACACTTCACCCGTCCCACTCTGATTTTTGCGGATACACAGTCGCTTGTTGACTACCCATATTCTAGTTTTAAAATGTCCTAGTCTGAAACTTGCAGGTCCAAAACATCCATTTTGCTGAAATCATAATGACTAAGGTAGATATGCAGGACTTAAGAGGATCAATATTAAATTTAAAAAATAAACCTCCATTCATACTCCCAATCTTTGCACAGGTTCGCATTAGGCCTGTAGGCCTTGTTTATTACGAGATAAGAATGGTTTTTTAAACATTTCGTGTATATAACACCTGCATTTACTGTCAGACAGCGGAGGCGTCATGAGCTACATTTACTGAATGTGCTTTTATCAGCTATCTATTTTGCATTGCATATGTGTCAGCTAATCACAGACATAATCGACACAGGTTGGTATTACGCGCAGAGAGCCGTCAGTCAGCCCATTTTTCACCTTAAATGTAATTCTAGTTTGGATTATTTAGCTGTCTAGTCAATAAGATAAAATTATTTGAAAACATATAGACAAAGCTTTGACTATTTAGGGGAGCATTTGTCATGTGCTAATGATAGTTTAATGTACTGTTTTTATTGTCTCTTCAAGCTGAAGAACATGCATGTTGTGTGTATAAATTTCCATCTGAAGGGACCTAGATCATATCTAACCAGCCGAATGTCTTCTGTCTTGGGAGATATGCTACCGCAGTGACACAAAAGGTTAAAGACTGTTTGCATAAACCTTAATTTTCTCGAGAAGTATGACTTGTGAATAACTTTTTTTGCGTTCGATTTTCCGTTGATCCCTTGCTGACGGACAGAGGCACATACGTATCTTCAGAGACACGCTCCTAAAAAGTAGTGAGCAAACTGAGGGGACATTAACATTCGGTAAGTAGAGAACATATATATATATATATATAAGCTGACAGAAGGTTAGTCATTTCGTAAAAAAACTACAATTGTTTAAGGTATAAAGCAAAGCTATTAAAACCATCAGGGGGTGTAATCTAGCCTATGGAGGTATAAAATGGACTAGGCCAGAATATACCCCGGAATATAATCTTGCCTGGCCCATTTTTTTACCCTGGGTATAGTTTGGGATAGGCCAGGTTATACCCGGGTTTATAATCGAGGGGGGCTATTCTGGCCTGCTACACCCGACGTGTAATCAAGCGGTCATGGGTTCGTATCCTGTAGCCTCTGACTTCTTCGCTAAGACCCTTAGGTCTCAGCCACAAGTGTGCTTATGTCTACCTACCAAGCATTACCTATGAGTACCGGATTAGGTGCCATCTGCGCAAAGCGGGCTCTAGCGACCTAAACCGTGAGTGGGCTCTGTAGCGTCCCCATGCAGGAAGCTTCCCCCGGGAAGTTTATCGTACAGTTTTCTGAGCCAGTTTTTGAGAAGGGGACTTAACCAATGGCGGATCCAGAAATTCGTGAAACAGGGGGGCGCTAATATTTGGTTGGTGGTTGATGGGTATTATTAAACAAAGTTCTTTTTGTTTTGTAAATTTATATACCGATATATATATATATATATATATATGTATAATTAGAAATATTTATTTTTTCATTTCATATATAGGTAGTCGTGACGAGCATAAATTTTGATACGGAGATAAATAAAAATCAGATTCTGTAACACTGGGCAGCGTCAAATGTCAAGGGGAATGAATAAAGAAGCCAGTGTTTTTTTTCTTAACAAATAATTATAATTTATTTTTAAAACAATCCTAACATTACAGTACACTTAATTAATACAATTACACAGTAAAGCAATAAAAATGTACAGTACCAGTTTCCGGTTCCTAGGCTTTTCTGGATACCACCACTGTCACAGCTCAACAAGTCCTTTAAAACATATAATCCAGATGAACAGTTCACGTAAATCTTGTCAGAGAATAATAGTCCTATTTCGAAATCAATCTGTTCTAATCCAAAAGTGAAGTTCTGACAATAATCCCAAAGACAAACTGAAGACTGTATAAAATCTGTAACAAATTTCGAAGAATATCTAAAAATTCTGCACTTATCGGAAAGGTCCACAAACTGACTCACACTCTTCCGTGTCCTCTTGAATTTTTCTCTTTCTCCTCCCTGCTCTAAACACAGCCCCTATTTATAACTTTTTCCTCCTAAAATACTAGAAAATGGAAAATCCCAAAGAACAATACACACGTTACAGTAACAGACTTGAAACATCTAGAACAAAGAACGATGTGTTTCTACACTTCAGACCCCACACGCGAGCCAGGCCAACTCGCACGTCTTCATGGCAACGAACTATGCCGGCCTAACAGACACATGTAAGACTCCTGCGCACAATAAACCAGGGCCCGCCTAACACGAATCAGAATGTCAACAGCGCACAATAAAAGTGACACCTGTAACACCTGTAACATAAAATATGAGGATATTCTGCTGGAGGTTGCGGTATAATAACGTGTGGCCTGCTTTCATATGTGTATTTCTTCAAAATAAGAATATTAACTTGAAAGTAGAATGTTGATGTCAATGGTAAAAATGCACATCTATGTTTATAAATTGCAAAATATTATAATCTTTCAAAAGTAATTCACGTGGTAAAATAATTGTTAAAATGTTGGTATGGTATATCAAAGTTGTTACCAGTTACTCCTTAGGCTAACGGGAAGGCCATGCCTCAATAACAGGCGAATGCACTTTGGGGGGTTCCTTGGTGTTATCACAGGCGCTTGAATCCCTATTTATAATAAAGTCTTCATATCTCCAATGTTCTTAGAAATACTTTGACGGAATCAGGTTAAACGACCAAATAATAAAACGGTCATACAATGCTATCACTTGTATTATAACACAAGGTAGGCAACTCGGCTAAAACCTTTCGACGGCGGCCATTCCGAATGGGTCATCACTTGCCTGTCAACGAAGGCGGCTTCCACCGGGTCTGTTTAAAACGCGGAGAGATAGAGAATTCTCGGAGTATTTGCGGAGAAGTCGTGGAGGATTTCGGAGAGTTTTTGTATGCAATGATACTTTTAAATATACATTAAAATCACTTTAAATGTCCAACCTTATTACTCTTAACATATTGGTTCACTGTTAAATGACCGAAATAATTGAAAATCCGTATATTCACGTAAAATTCAGCTCTCTCAGTTGTTTGGGCAACAGGTTCTTAAGATTTTATTTGTGCTATGCCAGAGACAGCGAATAGCATCAGGAGATCGTGGGCCATTTGCGATTATAAATGCAGTTGATTTTTGTATCAATACAGAAATTTTACGAATTGAACATTTAACCAGGGATTAATGAAAAAACCTTATTTTATTGTTTTAGTTCAGGCATTTCCTAGAATACCAAAGCCTAACTATAATGCAACTATAACCATTGGGATCGAATGTGAATATGTGTTAGGAGAGGTATTCGAAGACATGATTGGGTGTGATAAAAAAATGTATAATAAGTGGTTTAATTAAAATATGCATTATTCTTTAAAATTACTAAAACAATTAATGAAATGGTTTTATGAAGCTTGTACAAATAAGTTCTTGTACTATTTTGCTGTGTTTAAGTCTACGTTGTGCTATTTTTTCATTTTTTTTATTATTATTATACTCTGTATAGTAATTGTTAGAAAGAAGTGTGGTGTATTTTGTACAAAATAAGAAAAATATAATTCTTTAACTGTGATCACGATATATATTCACTATTTTTTCTTAAATTTTATTATATCCTTTTGCCAATTTGATTCATCAGCTATTTTTTTATATTTTGTCCATGTAAATTGGTCCAGATACACTAATAATGGTGATAGTGTTTTTATTTATCAATAAATGCGGGTAAAAGCATGTTTTTTTTTATTAAATTATAAACTTCGTTCACCACCTGTAAATTAGATACACCTGCATGGTTTTGTTATGGTTTGTACAATAAACTTGCGAAACATTAAGTGTTTTATAAACTGTTAAACATGAAGTGTTTTGCTGTTTTGTCTTAGGATTTGTCAGGGTCAGCTGGTGACTCAGACAGGTTTTAAATTTTGCGTAACGCATTCACTCGGCAGTGATTCTACATTGTTGAGCATTAAATAAGAATTATGTAGTTTTTTTAAATTATTTTGGTCATTTAACTGCGTCAATTATGTTAAGGGTAATATAGTTCGAGATTTTAATGTGTATTTAAAAGTATCATTGCATATGAACACTCTCCGCCAATTCTCCACGAATTCTCCGCGAATTCTCCATCTCTCCACGGATTCTCCGCGTTTTAGACGGACCCGCTTCTTCCTCCGTTTGGAATGGACGACGTCGAATTTCAGACATCACTGCAAAAGGTTATCCAGGCAGCTTGTATTAGTGGTTGAAAACAATAGAAGTTGGATGGATTTGATTCTATAACTCCCATAGAATTGGAGGATCATATGGATAACGCATAAAGGAAAGAAAAAGCGAGTATAAGCAGCTCGAGAACGTAACTTCCCTTATTATCGCTGGAGAGGTTTTTGGCCGAGTAGCCTACCTTGTATCATATTACAAGTGATAGCTTGGTATGGCCGTTTTAATATTGGGTCGTTTGACCTGATTACGTCCTAGTATTTATAAGAACATTGGAGATATGAAGACTTTATTATAAATAGGGATTCAAGCGCCTGTGGTGTTATGACCCATCAGAGTGTAATAAAAGAAATATTTGGATGCTACCTTATAATATGGACCAAATCACAAAGCTGTTCATTAATATCCTAAACTTATGATTTGGAAAGTAATAAAATGTGAATAATTGATTAATAATTTAAAAAATAAATGTGTAAAATGAAAATTAATTACGAATAAAGAGAAAAGAAATAGATAAAATGAGAGATGTTTCAGCTCAACCGGGGCGCCCCGCTCCGGATCCGCCACTGTTAAAATTCGACCATAATCTGATATAAAGCGGCGCTTGAAGCGCAGCTATGAGCGGAGCCAGGATGCCTGTTGTTTGATTATTGGCATCTGGTTGGCTGCTTGTCACATCATACGCACATTTCTTTCAGCGGACAACGAACCGCCATCTGGTGTCTAAATATATCATAAACGGTCAAAGCTGGCAGCTTGAAAATCAGTTGCTTCTTTAGAAGCGCAAAACTTCCGCTGCCTCGGGAGCGTAGCAGTTGTATAAACTCATGACATCAGTTAATGTAGCTATTTTTCTCTAACACATTCAAGGATATAGCAGCAATGGGAAATTTGCAAACCGTTCAAAATGACAGGAGATTAATGTCGAAAATCTTTACAGTCTTTTCCTATAGATAATTCAAATAATTCAACTATCGCTTAAAATCTAAATAAATAATTAAACTTCAAATAGGGGTCCCTTATTGAAAGTTATATGTTCCAGTTTTGTAATATACATCGGGTTCTTTGGTCCTAGGTTTTACAGGAAGCTACCGAGGCTTTGCACAGTTCTCCCTTTTTCTATTATTGTCATAATAGATAATAAGAATGCCCACATGTGAGGAATGGGTTGTTGGGGCCTTATTTGCTACATGGGTGCTAACTAGTCTCCGTTAGTTCTTCCTATTGATCAATTATTTTCTTTTCGTTCATTAAGGACACAACAAATGTCTGCAATGGGAAGCCTTTCACGAATTATGTACTCACAAAGCCTCCTACTGTCTGCGCTGTTTTCAGGTAACCGCTACTTGTCATAATCAATTATCTCTGAGTGAATTGAAATCCTAGCTTGCTTGGTTATCAGAACGTCAGTTTAATTACCTCAGTGGGATGTTTATTATTACTTAATGTATCCACTCATAAATGTTATGGCTGCAAGTATCTAATAACCTGACAGCACACGTGTTTCTCAATTATAATCGGTCTAATGAAATGTTTACATCATATTAATAAATTATTTTGGAAATTTGATATATAATTTAAATAAAGTTATATATGTATGTGTGTAATTCACGCACACACAAATATGAGACAGACGAGTTTTAAATTCAGGCAGATTAAATTCGCCTGGACGAGATTACGATTGTGATTTCGCCTAGGTGAGATTGCGTTTTTATGTCGCCCAGACAGATTTTAAATTTGCCTAGACGAGATTGCAATTGAAATTAAAATTCATCATGGAGTAGACCAGGTATTAGCCAGGCGAGTTAAAATCTGCCTAGGCGATACTGGAATAGGGATCTGATGGTATACTCCTAATACACTGTGCATTGTTAATAACAGAAGAATTGCTTTAAGTAACACTTTTTATTATAAATTGTGCATAATTAAATATATTTATACATATATAGACTGAGACAATACATGTAAGTTTAGGGACTTATAATATTACAGTCCTTATAGTAATTATGTCAAGTAAAGTCTATTAGTAGTATCATTATTAATCTTAAAAAGTAATATTTTTATTTAAATAATTAAAATTAAATTTGGATCTGGTATTATAAACAAGAATTTGAATATTACTTACATCTTTGTTCTAAAGCAACAATCTCACACCAATAATTTGCTTAAAGTTACTTAATGTATTAAATTTCTTATGGTTAAGGACTTAAGGGGTCTCTTTAAGAGAAGGGTCAGGCCAAGTGAATATATTTGACTTGCTGCGACAATAATTTGTCTTTTTGATTCTGAGCATGATACGAAATGTTGGCATGATTTAATTCATTTTTTTTATATTCATTATTTGAAAATAATAAGTTATCTACTGTTTTCTGAACTGAATAAAAAAATGCAACTACTCTGACATCCTTATTTTTTCTACCAACTGTGGAGTCTATAGCCAATAATACATGAAAAATAATTATTTATAATTTTGTTTAATATATGGCAATTTATGAGGAACAAGGCATATATATTATAAAGGCAATTTATATGTTATATTGCAGTGTAAAATGCAGAGCAAATGTGATAAAAAGAGTCATATGATTTTATATCTATGATAATTTGTTTATATATATATATATATATATATATATATATATATATAGATAGATAAACATATATATATATATATATATATATATATATACATATATATATATATGGTAGAAGAACCTTGAAACTGACGGAATCGGAGATTTTGCCCGCAGTAGAGAGGTGCCCTCAGTACGGAGGTTATAGCTTTCGAGACCTGCTTTCAAGGGACTGCCTGAAAGTGGCCGTAAATAGGAGTGTATATTATACATTAATATGAACCAGCATCCTAGTCTGTGAATCATTAGTATTTAATTAGGCTTTGGTAAAATATTAATGCGATGTTGTTGAGGTTTGGAATTTTCAGTAGTAATTTCAAGTAAAAACTTTAAATCCTTAAAAATTCTGTTTAAAATTCAATAAAAAAAAAATCAAATATGTGTGTGGCATATTCTACCCAGAAGGAAGGGAAGAAATACTTATTTCGAGGGAGGGATGGTACTTGATAAATAATGATAAATACTAATGCAATAGATAATTATGAATCAATTTGAAGTTTAGGATTGTAAAATAAAATTAACCACAAAATGTAAAGGATACCACACTTGCAAAGAATGCTACAAGAGTGACATAATCTTCCCAGATGGATCGGACGAGAAGAAATACTTGATTCTCGGGAGGGGTGGTATGGGCAAAAATAAAGATAAATACTAATGCAATAGATAATTCATTTATGGTTATAAAATAAAGTAAACCACATTATGTAAAGGGTATCAAACTTGCCAAGAATGCAAAATAATAATGAAGAATTGTGCAAAATAAATTACCATATTAAACTTATAATTACTGTAGCAAAACTGGCAAGAGCTCAGAAATAAACCATATGATTATGCCATATAAAATACCTGGAGGGGCTTTGTAAAGTTCTTAATTAATCTTACTGAATACACCATTCAATTCAAATGTTATTTACAATGCATGCACCATGTATTATGATATATATATATATATATATATATATATATATATATATATATATATATATATATATATATATATATATATATATAAAACAAAACAACTTTACACTAGTCGCCGTAGCAACAAGGGGAGCATTGTTCTTCATGCAACAAGATATGAAAGCAGTATCGAAAACGTCGGAAGAGATGGAAGTGAAGGGCCATTCCGCAGTGCCGGGAAGACAGCTCTGTCTTACCGCGTGCAGCAGTCACGTGAGTTGTGAGGGATTAACCATGTATGATGGAAAATGTGAACTCATTCTTTCAATGTTTTGGACATTGGAACCACGGGCTGGATCCACCGTGTACAAACTCTCGAAACGTGGGCATTTTTTTATACTTTACATTTTTATTTTATAGTAAATGTTCAGATACAAAAAAAAATCTCCGCAGTGACATTTAATTGATTAAAAAGCAAAAAAAAAAAAAAGTGTTTACACTCGTCACTATCACGATCATTCAAGTATTCATGTAAGAGTTATGCCTAAATTTGTATTTAAAAGTAAACTCATTGAGATAAGTGCAGGGATTTAAAATCCGACTAAAGATAGGGCAACATTAAGACGTAATTTCAACAGCTCATGGGGGAAATTTGTTGAATCGTGATAGAGCATATATGTAAATTTTCCCTGATTTCTCCCTCCATAAAAAAGTAAACAGTGAGAATAGCGAAAGGGTTGATGGGAATGCAAACCACGTGACTGCGAATTGGATGATGAGATCTTCTACTGGACATCACAAACGGTTCGAAGAAAGACACAGACATGAAGTCAGTGAGTAAAATATCTGTTTTCGTATCTGTGTAACATATAGCGCATCAAGAGCTGAACTTTAGAGCTCTCTACAATTTATGATTTCGATTGCAAATGAATGTTCGCATATTTGATATTTAAATTTTCAATCTTGAGAGGCAATACAGGCATGGTAAAACATAAACATGGGCAGTAGAGTGGTAAACGTTCGGCTCTCTCCGGTGGCGACCCGGGTTCGATCCCCGGAGTTGCCATGAGAGTAGGTTGTAGTGGCCCCTCCAAGGTCGGTCGTTTTCTCCGGGTCCTCCGATTTCTTCCACCTCTACAGACTAGTGAACGCCATCATCCGGGCCATGGAGATGGCCTTGTATTAGTTATTATAACTAGTTGTACAATCCTTGTACAATAATAAAGTTTATAGTTCAAAATATGGGCAGACGTTACAAACCTTAATTATAATGATTGAAACGTAAAGAGGAGATGAAAAAGACACGAATATTGAACAAAGACTATTTATTTCTATGCATGGAGAGGGCCTTGCTCAGTTTCAATTTTTTATTAATGTTTCATCAATTAATATCTTATTATCCACAAGAAAACCTAAATTTCCGCAACAGACCACTGGCATTTTCTTTGCCTTTGCATGTTATTGATCATTTGGATTACAATAATTTTGAAACTGACTGTTCGCTTCATAATTATCTCGTAGGGTGTCCGCCTGGATTTAAATACAAATTCGAGACTCCTACAGAAGACGGAACAGTAACGGGTGCATGGTGTTATCTTGTTTATAAGGTTAGTCAAATGGTCACAGATTTTTATCAACCAGTTACCAGTTATATTCTTATATCGTGCAGAAACGACGGCCATTATGCTTAAACGTAGATACACTGTATTTAATTTTAACAGGGTATTAAATGCTGTGACGTTAACAGAACGACACTTATATTATATTGAAGCTAAGGTTCCTTATGTACGGAAAACGTAATGGGGAATGCGTGTTGAGAGATTAATTTTGTAAGCAACATGCTCCTGGATACCATGAGGAACAGGCAAAAGTCGCCACATGTTGCGAAACGTTTTGCCGGATTCGAATTCCACATTCCGGATCCGCGCATGATGTCACCTTATTTTTTTTTAGCCAATATCGATTTAATTCGCATGCTGCATTCCGTACTTAAGGTAGTTAGCTAAATACAGCTGTAGGCCACAGGTCTTGCGAAGTTCAGTAAAAGTAAAATAAGTGCTGAAGAATATGTTAATACAAAATTAAACTTCAGTATCTGAGGATTAAAAAACTGTATAGATATAATTTTTTGACGAGGGATCCTCAAGAAATTGCGATTTGAAAATAAAACATATTTCCCCCTAAATGAGGAAATTTCGAGGTCTTCGCAAAGGCATGGTTTTGTAAATTTTTGACCAAAAATGGCATTGAAAACATTAAAACAAATGATTTATAGATTGCCGAGTTTAAAATAACCCCAAATGTTTTTAAGCCTATCTACCGCGTCAGGGTTTTTGTTGTTGTTTTGTTTTTGTTTTGCTTTTGCTTTTTTTAAAATTCTATTTAGGTTATTATGAAAAAAATGAATCACAAACGAAATTCTGACATGGACGACAAAAAAACTGAAAGGCACAACATTCAGATGCATACAACAGTTTACTGATGCCGTGAGTAATAGTCAACAGCACACCTGTCGGGCTGACTGGCATAGTCCGTGTGGCTCATGGTTTTTTGTAGCTGATGCCAACCCAGAGACTGTCAAAGTCTGAATTCACTGTCTCTGGGGACTGCTCTGACCAATATCCCAGTCCTTTCATTTGAGACGTTTGGCGTTTAAGAAATTGTGGTACATGCACAAAGACTGCATGAACCTTTCGTGTGACACTCAAGTTTCAAGAAGGCCTCAGCAAACCTCCTGACATGAACCTGAAAATCATCACTTCATGTCATGCCGAAGGAAACATTTCTGATCATGTTGAAGGCAGTGAAAGCACCCATGACTGTTGCCCCAACATCAAAAGCTCCCGTGTCCCGAAGAATTCGTTGGCTGTCAGTGTTGGACAATAAAGTGCTGCACAGGTTGCCATTAAACTGTCCTCCATAGTAGGCTGACCTGGCCAATCCCAGAGGAGCAGCCCAATCTTTTGCTTTGATGGAACTTCCTTTTTACTTGAGTCTGAAATCAAGACAATCATAAAGGTTGTTGTCAACACCAAGCACTAGGTCAAGTTCCGTCGGGGCACCAAAGTGGAGTCACCCTAAAGATCATAGAGTGGCATTTGCTCACACCTTCAAAAAGGAGCTGAACTGAGCTTATTTGTGCCCTTGTGATTTACTGCTTCAGTTTGATACTTGCCTGATTGCTCTATGATAGAGCCAAGTGTTCACAGTTTGCCACGAGCAAACAGAAGGACTGGTTTGGCAAAGTCCGATTTGGGCAGCTCACACCAAGGGCATGAATATGCTGAAGCAGCTGATCCCAATCCCAAGAATCCATTCGCAAGTTTCATATCAAATGCATATGAGTAACTGAAGTCTTTTGATCTCAAGGTTGTCTTGAGTTCAAGAAGATAAAAAAAAATTGAGATTGCTGTATCGCTCACTATATAGCCTTCTCAGCCATAACCACAATCATTAGCCTGCGGACCCCTGAGTCTTTGAATTTGTCAGAGCAAGCCCCTGCTGCATAGGACCACTTTGTCTTTTTGCTGGCTGGACTGGACAACTCATCAGTCTGTCTCTCAAACCTTTAGTAATGAGCCTCCAAAGAAGCAAACTGAGCAAAACTGCTAAGTCGATTCGATCTTGGAAGGGGAGAGATTTCTTTGTGTCTGGAGCTATGACCAAGCTAAGAGGAGTAGACAAGTCTCCTAAGCATTTCTTCAGTTTGAGGACATGCGAGATGGATTCATAAAAAAAAAGAAAAAAAAAAAAAGAGGAGAGGGCTAGAGCCCAAAAGGTAAATAGAGATGTTGTATATTGCAACAATCTTCATCAGGGCCATATCAAAGAGGATGTTTCTGCAGCGAGTTCAAATTCCAATTGGTAACTTTTGATCACTTTGATCAAAATCTTCTATAGAGTATTTTTTCTGTCGACAATAATGCCAGTGATAGTAATCATGGATGAGCCTTTCTTAAAGCAGACAAGGCAAACCAAAGATCTATATGCATCACGAGTGTTTTTTTTTGCCGGTGGAATGTTACGTTAAATTTTGGTGGCTATGTACTAGGTCACTTATCTATTCATATAAATCTCACCTTGAACAATTGCTTTAGAAAAAAAATTGATTTACAGCCTGTTAGTACTTGGCAAAATAAATGTTTCACTTTGCATATTATAGTAAAAATCATATGAGGCAATACAACAAAATGACTCTTTTTGGGACTGTCCCTGATACCCTGGAGATAGCAGTGACATAGAACCCTATATGTTATCAAGTTCACATACCCGTTAACATGTTTAAAATAGACATTTTTGCTGAATATCTCGAAAACCATAAGAGATAAGGACTTGGTTTGTATAACGGTGTTTTCTTTCATTTTATCCAAACAAAAATTGACCTTGGATGACCCCAAAAGGTCAAACATATGATTTTCTAGAACTTATTTTTCCAAAACATTCCAGACGGGATATGGACTTGGCATGTATTATAAACATATCGGAAGTCATACAAGAACTTTTATTTTATGCCATGACTTTTGACCATGAGTGACCTTGAAAGGTCACGCCAGATATTTCGTATTTTCAAAATTATGTAGCTCCAACGTGCCATCCAATTTGCTGATTTTACATGAAATAACAAGGTGCTCGCCTTTTTTAAAATGTCATGTCAAATGACCAAACTGAATAGGCAGGTATAATTAATATATTTCATTTTGTGCCACTGCCTTTGACATTAAAAGGACATAGGATACTTGATTTGAATTTGCTAATGTTTTCAAAAACCATTGAAGATATGACCCTAGTTTTTATTTGGACACTAAAATGAAATCATAACGTTTCGTTTTATGCAATAGAATTTGACCTTGAATGACCTGAAAAGTTTAAACTTGATATTGCACGATTTTGAGGAGCATATAAATTATGCTTTCAGTTGAGCCAAGTGAAACCATAGAAAATTAATCTCACGAGACAAAGCCAGCCTTAAAACCACAATTTCCATGTCTCAAATACCATTTTTGGTCCATGATTTACAAAACTGCGCTTTTCCAAAGACATCAAAATCATGTTATTTTGGCGAAAAAAGCATAATTTTCAAATGACAATTCCTCGAGAATCCTTTATCAAAACATTTAATCTTTACAGTTTTTTAATCCTACTGAAATTTTATTTGACATTAACCGTATCTTCTGCACTTTTTTATTTCCTAAACAGAACTTCGCAAGACCTGTCAGGCTTTATCGTTCATTTATTTCCATCGGCAACTTTTAATGGTTTGTGTTTGCTGAGTTTTATAAACTCTTATATAGTTTTTATTTGTCAAGGTGTATAAAACTATCTCAATGAAAATGTTTGTAGGATTAAGGTCTGCCTTGCGCAATGCACTGTTAAGTTGGTGTAAACAATGACTTCCGTTAAACTAAACAGTGAAAGTCTGGGCTAGCACTGGCCATCCCTTTACACAACTAAAAAATGAAAAATTTTATAATTCAGTTGCGAAAGCAGGGATTGAATGTGGTTTTAATATTTTTTTGCGAATACCCAGGAATTGCTCAAAAGGAACCTGTCGGAGAATTATTGTACCAGGAGGAATTCCTCTCTGCTCAGCATTGAGTCGCAGGAAGAACAGAAACATGTGAAAAGGATCATACTGAAAAACCAAGAATTCCCATGTAACAGTTTCATTTTCTATCAATGCTTAATATATTTGTCCAATACATTTTTGTACCACTGCAATCACATATTTTCTTCTGAAAAACGAATCCAATGTTCCACAAGAGCTTGAATTTCTGCATTACCTTTTTTGCAAACCAAAATAACCTTACATTATAATGAGATATTTGCATATTTCGCATAGGGAATAGAATTTTTTATTGTTGAATAGGGCAATAAAAAATTGATAATGGCCCGTTTACTAAATTCTTTGATGTTTTATCTTGTTATGAAAACAAATAAATTTTTTAATAAATGTACCCTAAACCAGCACCATGACTTCCTTAATAACTTCATGACACTTGCTTAGAGAATACGTTATAATATAATCTTAAATCATAGCTCAAATCCCAGTAACTTGTATTTATAGAAAAGATATTTGCATATAAATTAATTATTCAAAAATATACTATTTACAATTATATTTCCTTGTATGACAGTATATCTTCTACATTTTAATAATTAGAAAATTTTGTTCTCTTTCCTACTTGATCATTTGCATTGCAACGAGTCTTTAAAGATTAAATATAAAATAATCTATTAATGAGAGAAGATAGATCTTCCATGACAATAAAAAAAAAAAAAAAAAAACATTTTGCTATTCGTAGGGACGCTTGTATACTGGCTGTCAGCAAACTTTGATCCAACTGCTACAACATGGTTTTGGACGTCGACCGGCAAAGAAATGGTCTACAAAAACTGGTTTCCAGGACAACCCACGTTTCACATACCTAACGCGTACTGTGCTGTGGTCAGTCCTATGTATTCCTACAAGTGGGCCAATGCGCGATGTGTGTATGAATGTAATACAATCTGTAAAGCTCCTGCCGTGCTAATTTAAGTTCCGTATTGAATATTTTTATACATCGTGAGGAAGATATTATGTTTTCCACTTGGTTCGTTGCAGAAGCGGATCCGGGGGGGGGGGGGGGTCCAGGGTGTCCGGACCTCACCCCCTTTTTTATCAGAAACAACTTTTTTAAAGGGTTTCAGACAAAATTTTGCGGCCAGGACCCCCCCTTTCCAGACCTGGGGACCTTTTTTTAGGGTTTTCATTAGTCCTCCCGGGTTGGACCCCCCCTTTTCCTAAATCCTGGAGCCGTCCCTGCGTTGTTTAGTTATGAGCGGATTTTGCTCAGGTTTTAAGGAGGACTATAAGGTAACACCTTAAGAACAATGAATTCAATTTAGGACGTAATCTGGATCGCCATAATACATTTTTAATTCAGTATTTTTTAAACAACTATAGGACAGAATTCAGCCCGCGGGGAGACCGCTTCGTTCATATAGCTATTAGGACCAGAATTGCTTGAGCAATTGACCAAGTGAACCCACATTACCCATTCTTTTGAAAACATAAAATCTCACATTTTGTTACCAAAGGTGCACAACAGAAAAAAAGTGCCGATTAATTATGACTGTAGAGTGATATAACTGTGCTTTCAATAAATATCATATGCATGTACATGTATGTATTATAATAATGTAATGTTCACATACAAGGTCAGTAAAGTAGTTTGGGTTGATAGGAATGAAAATCATTGCTAACTTGACCATTTATTTATTTATCAGTTTTGGCTATTATTCATTTTATTATTTTTAACATATATTTTTTAAAATTTTTTGTTTAGTAAAGAGAATAACCTTGCGATTAAAGGGCGGTCAATGTCAATACGCGGAATGTTCTACAGTATTTATGTATACAAAATTTGCACCAGTTATCATCTGTATCCTGGCTGGCCTATAGCTAACTCTCAATGAGCAGCACACGGTTGGCACTGTCCCTTTTCACCTGTTTTTTTCGATATATTTTTTTGGAAAGTAAAAAAAAACCGCAGAATATTTGATAGGAACTAAAGAAAATTGAAAATACGTATAATTAATTGGGGCCGGGAGTTTCTCCATGCAGGGTGATTGTGTCTGGTCATCGATACATACATCGTCGGCGCGTTCATGGTGTATATCAAGCAGACAAGCAAAACGCTTGGACGCTGGTATTTGTTGTTTGTTTAATCGGTTATCATTTTTTGATTTCATGTAAACAAACCTTATTACAAGATAAAACTGGACTCCATCTGTGACTTGCATGTGTATGCATGATGTATGACTGTTACAAACTATCGGCTCAGCACCTGTACACGCACGGTTTCAGGCTTTCGTTTATTCAGCCCATTTTGGCACTCGGCCAAGAATATATCTCCGCCTACTACTGCTACGCTCCCGAGGCAGCGGAAATCTTGCGCTTCTAAAGAAGCAACTGATTTTCACGCTGCCAGCTTTGACCGTTTATGATATATTTAGACACCAGATGGCGGTTTGTTGTCCACTGAAATAAACGTGCGTACGATGTGACAAGCAGCCAATCAGATGCCAAAAAACAAACACTCGACAGGCATCCTGGCTCCGCCCATTGCCGCACTTCAAGCGCCGTTTGATGAGTTCCCGGTCGAATTTAAATTGCTCCCTCTGCATTCTCGCATCATCGACCGATTCGATTATGACATTATGACTGTGTTAGCGTAGCCATGTATCTGTTGTCTGCAGAACTGAAACCAGCCAGCTAGGTGTGCACGCAGCCTTTGTTGTTACGTTTCGTTTGAATTACAGCTCACCGGCCGAGCATTCTATGTGCCCAAGGCCCTAAGCAAACCACGTCAGGGGCAATTCTCTCTGAGCCTGTGGCCTGTTTAGACGGTTACGCTGGGGGATGAGCTGTCACTCAAAAAGAAATGAATTTGATTGGCTCCGTGTATTCCTCGCTTGGCTTTGTCTTCCAGCACAAGGTCTCATCTGATTGGACAAAAATACAGTGCTCCCCTCTGGTGATGCAAAGCAGGATACGAGGTCACAACAAACAGCGCTTACGATATAGGAAGTAGCCCTATAGGTAAAGCGCTGTGTAAAGAGCGTAGCTACTGCATGCAGCCAGAACAGTGTTTGACAGGCCGCCCATTGTGACATGACAAACTTTCGTCGTTTTAATTCATATCTAAAGCAAAATGGTCAACTAATTCATGAGATTACTGCATCGTTTAATAAAAACTACCGTCTTTTCCAAATTAATGTGATTGTCAACATGTAGTTGTGCTTTTATATTGCTGGAGACCGAATGATCTATTCGAATGTAGTTTTTGGCCATTCCCTAAAAACTTCATTTCACCTGAACACCTTTTCTTTAGAGCGTTATTTCTCAGTATTTACTTTTCTAAAGATACCATCTTTGACATGTGTGGTTGTTAATATGTCAACTAAAAAGCGTTATTTTTTTATTTATTTTACACCTGCACTTAAATACTGCAAAATGTAATTTTTCACTTAACTTCAAATATTGTGATTTTTACATAAATATTCGATTCATTAAGTAAAAAATTCTGTGTCTGCATTAGATGTGCTGGAATAAATGATTTTTGTTAAATTTTGAAAACTAGATTAAACACATAAATTCAAACATGTTCAGTCAAAATAAAGTTTCTATGTTCTAGCAATTTATACTTCAAGGGGTCCCAGAGCAGGGGAGTGTTAAATGCAAAAGAAAAACTGAAACAAAATCAGGTCATACTGGGGGACTAGTTTCACTACTTTAAGGCAACAGTGTTTGATATAATGAGACACCACACATTCACTACGACAATCTTTGTGTAAACGGCAGATGTGGTAGCCATGACAACATGATACTCGGGCTTCTGAAATAAACTGACGGGCCTGCCATCGTCTTCAGTTCAGCCAAAATCGACGTTTGGGGTGACTGGCTGTCGCTACAGATGTGGAGAAGCGGCCGTCTGCGGACACCATGCAGTCGTCAAAACTAATCAATATAAAAACCTTTTCCTTCCACGTGCAGGCTCACTATACAATGATCTTCATAACCGTTAAATATTATTTTATCATTTGCCTTCGAATTCTGAAAAAGCAGTAGCATGTGTTATTGTGTCAGTGTGTAAATGTGGGGGTAGGGGAGGGTGAGGCGGCGGATAAAACTCTGATTTACTTACTTTGACGGAGTGTTTTATTTCTTGTATATCAGGTAATATTGTGTATTTACGTATTTTATAGTTCTTTCGTTTAAAGGCTATTTCCTAATATTTAAAATGATGTTTGGTGTATTTTAGTAACGATTATATATGTTTTTCCCTTTTCATTGATGTGCTGGCACAATGTTAATTCCTTGCAAGGATTATAAAGGTATGTCTTAATTTATTTTTTATCTTATACATTGATCCATCAGTCAATCGTACCAGCTTTAGCCGTGTCCTCATATATATATATATATATACATGGATTACGTCATAGATCAGAAGACTCACGTTCACAAAGTAAATATATAATTATTAAATACATACTTATGATATATCCCATTTACTTACTAACAGATTAAATTCATAGGAAATATCGCAAAAGAACTGTAGTTTAAAATCTCATTTCTAGACATCATTTTTGCTTCCGCCAGGCAGGTATACATTAAATTCCCGTGTGTTTGTGTGTGTGTTTGTGTGTGCGTTTGTGTTATGCACAACACAACTCGGGCAAATATAAACGGAATCTCATGAAAAATTCAGGGCATTTTAGGAATGGGCCAACGAAGGATCGAGTAGATTTTAGTGTGGATCCGGACACAGTAATATCATCAAGAATAATCACAAATTTACTTAAGTAAAGGTGGGGGTTTAAAAGGCTTATATCACCGAAAAAAATCCTACTTATGAAGGAATGGACCTTGGAATATGGTCTAAATAATTGAATGGTGGAGGCTTGCATTCTAAAGAATGCAGACTTCTGGTGTCTCTTTTCAAATCAGCGAATGGCTGATGTAGCTGAATACACAGAAGCATTTTAGTTCAATATGAATGTATTAGTGAATGCCGTTAATGCCACAGACAACTTACGTAAAGAAAAAATCACTGACACCGTTGTTGATAACACATATTATATACAGTTAACCGAGTGTCAGTCAACTCGACCTTCGTGACAAAGCAGTTCATTGCTCGCAAGGTGCTTTTCCATTTATTGGATGCCATCCAAGGCTGAGAATAATAACAGTGTATACTCTGGGCCACATTTTAAGGAAATAGTCCATATCAGCTCAGTCGGCGAGTTCTTCTTTCGTAGCCCGTATAAGAATTAAAACTGTTTAAAAAAAACTTCTAAACTGCTATTTTAATGACCGACGCATCTCAACAGATTTAAAAACATAGTTGCCTCGCCGTCGGTAGCTTGTTCTTTCACTGCATCAGCAGCCCTGTTATTGGATAAATTGTACTGACATTTAAAATGAAAAACAGCCAGTTTCTACCTATCTGTTAAATATGCACGTACTAAAACCTTTTGGTGGGTATGCTTAACTTCATCTCTAAAAGTCTCTATTATAATGAGTTTTACATATTTATTATATATATATTTTATATTTATTCTATTAAGCATGTTGAGATAACACGAAAAATAGCTTCCTCCTTTTGAAATAAATCTGTACCTGCCAAAATATTGCCTTGAAACCGTTTGCTTACTCCTGTAAACGAGTGTTAAAAACAGTGAACCCGGCGCGATCGCAGGTGTCAACATAAACACAGCGCGTCAGGCCTTGTGCTGCGCGGAGCCACAACACGTGTCAATCAGGAGATGCCCTGACTGACTTGGCCCTAAAATGTTATACATGTTCCCGCTTACTGAAACACCGCTTGTTGCCCCTCTTGACCGGACCTCCGGTCACGCGGCCTTGTTATGGTAAAGAGACTGTGTTTACCAACACGCAGGGCTATAACAAGGTGTTAAACAGTCGTATGCCAGGAAATGAGACTGTGTGCTGGAATGGTTTTGCTAGGAAACTTTTGTATAAAGCAAAACAAGGCTAATAGTGTGAAAGAATTGAATTATATTGCTCCTGATGATCTCATTTTAAACTTAAAAGCCATAAATAAATTTCGATTATCATCAAGTTCAAAGCAAACTAAGAATATGTCATGAACAGTTTATGCTAAACATGCAGATATTTTAAGCATTTTGACACTAACCTTCAACAATAATGGTGACCAAATACTGTTTATTCCTCGTGTATATAATGTCCAACAAATCTATCTATCAGCCAGTCCGGTTCACCGAATTCCAGTTCACAATATACAGTGGAACCTCTCTTAGTGGGCACCTCAATAAATTGAGCGCCTGTATAAAATTAGACAGTTTTGACAGTTCTGTCATTTTTCTTCTTTATTATTTATGATCCGGTCATGACCTACATATAGTGGGCACCTCTATAAAGTTAGCAATTAGCAAATTCCAGAGGGTGCCCACATAACAGAGGTTCCGCTGTAACCAGATTTGAAACTACAATATCTCCGATGGCTGTACCACTAATCATACTTGTTCCCCTGTCGCGGCCTCGACACGTTCTCGGGGGTCGAGACGTCCCTTCACAAGGCCTAAAATATATATTGGTTGCATAAATATCATGAGCCCATCTGCTTAACTCGCTCTAGCTTGACTCTAATATTTAAGCAGGACACTAATCTTCGGTTATATTTTACCAAGAAGCAGTGCTAATAGATCATACATCGACCGACCGTTTAGTTGGCGTAACCGTAACCCGGTAACCTTCAGGACCTTTCTGTCTACATATTAACTATACACTTCGACTCTTGACTCCGTCAATTTTTATTTTTATTTTAAACAGAAACTTACCAATTTTGAGCTGCAGCCTCTCGGACACTTCTTTCAAGAGGGTAAAATCATACAATTTCTCTTGTTATGTAGTGCTTTTAATTGTTTAGCAAAAAATCTGCTATTATCATGCTTTTCCCTTATAATTTCACATTTTTATCGAAACATACCAAAAAATTTAAAATAAAAAAGCCGCCCGCCCGCATTGATTTATGAACATAAAGCGCCTGAAAACCATACTTTTTTTATTTTGGCCTAGCACGTTTATTTTTTTTTCTGGAAGCATCTAGCATTTCACAACTGGATAACAATTAATGACCTGACCGATTACTCATAAACCGATAATATTCTCTAAAGTGATATATTCAACAAGGTTAAAGTGTATACGATATTTGTGAGCACTGTGGTATAATTGTCAGGGAGGTGTTTTTTTTAGGCTTGTTATAATATTTGTGCACGTGCTGAACATATGAATGCTATGAGTCATTGCAAGGAGAGTACAGCTTTGTCTGATATGCAACATCTTTATGACAAACACAATAATTTTGGTTTGTAATATGATGTTTCTGTATGGTTGATATTATATATAGGACGTCACAAGAAAGTTTTTAACACTCCACACGGTTCTGGGACACTCGTTACAACAACAACAGCAATAATAACAATAATAATAATAATAAAAATAATAATAATAATAATGATAATAAAAATAATATTATTAATAATAATTATAATAATACAAATAATATTAATTACAATTTTTATTATTATTTTCACCATTATTAAAATAAATATTTAGCCCACCGCAGGTTATGTTAGATTGGCATTTTTAATTTGCATAAAAACCACTCTCATTATCTTTTTTTAAGATATAAAAATAAACCAAACAGTTGAAACATAGTTAAAAACTCATTTGAAAGGGAACTTGTTGTTGTACATAAAAACGCTAACACACAAAAATATTGGGATAAATTATTGTTTTTTTTCTGTTTTAATGTGTTTGAGGGATTTTAATTTTTAAAATAAAAATAAGGCAAACAAAATAAGGTGTGGTTCTCAGGCACTTTTTTTCAGAAATCGGTGCGGGAGGGCGGTATTTTATTTTTGACCTTTCTTTGAATGTTTCGGTAAAATGTCATATGATCAGGGAAAGGCATGAACATAACAATTTTTTTTTGCTTAACAGGTAAAAGCACTACATAAATTGTATTATTGATCTACTTGAAAGATAAAAATCAAAATGTTTTATGCAGGGGTTAAAAATTGACGCGGGCGGTGCCTGAGAACCACACCTTTTATTTTTTTGGGCCTAAACCAAATAATTTAATGTTCACGATGGCTCTACCTATTCTTTTATCTCGATTTCTGTTATAGCTAACACTGATCATATACTTGCACCTGTATCGATCAGGACACAGTATCGATGAAACATTCACACTATGTATGGTATGTTGGCATACACAGCATGATTCTCTGAAGTTTCCTCGGAGGATTTTGCCAATTTTGTTTGTTAGGGAAGATCTTGTACGGACACATTTTATTTCATGTTAATGTCCTGCTTTTGCCTGGACATCAAAGTGTTATTAGAAATAAAATATCAGCAAAAAATGTTTCAACGTAGTTTAAAAAATCATTTGAAAGGGAACTTGTTTTTGCACATGAAACGATAACACTCAAAATATTGGGATAAAATATTTTTTTTCTGTGATAATGGCATATGTGAGGGATTTTTATTAAAAATATGGATATAAAAATATAAAATAAGCAACAAGGGTCAGTTATTCGGTCCAATGTCAGACGAAGACGAAAATCAAGAAGAAAGCAAATGAAGAAGACGAAAAGCAAGATAAAGATGCAGAAGAAAGAGAAAAGGGAGAGGAAAATAAGAGGAGAAAGATAAGAAGATGAAGATATAGCGGGAAAAGGGTGTGCTGAAGAAAAAACAGAAAAATGAGAAGATGAGTAAAATGGTGGCCAGATGAAGAATGAAGAGAATAATAAACAAGTAACCCATGGGTCATGACGCTCAGCTGACTAAGAAGACATTCACAAAACGAATTTTAACATCCGAATGCCAAATTTAGTTATTGGTATCCAGCTTATATAAGGTGTTATATCTTAGCTCGGAGGATATGGGTTACAGAGACCTAATTAAAGATTTCTTAGGAGTTATTTCATTGACCTCACTGGATGTCAAGAAAGAAGATTCTAGGTGCAATGGTTACGATTTGGGCCCTGTTAACAGACAACCACATCTTTGAAGGTCTCAAAATTTGAGAAAAATGTGTATAAAATTAAAAAAACGCAGGTAGCACCACCAGTCTACAGGAAATGATGATACACTCCATGATCAACATGCATGCAAAGAATTATGGTGATCAATGCAATAGTTGTTCAGATTCTGGAGCTTTTGTATTAAATTTTTAATCATTCTTAGGTTACTTCTTATCCCAATAGCTCGGAGGATATGGGTAACAGAGACCTTATTTCAGGTTCCCATGGAAACTATTTTTTATGGACCTCCTTGGATGTGAAGTAAGAAGATTCTAGGTCTAGTGGTTACGATTTGTGCCTGGTTAACGGACAACAGCTGCTATGAAGGTCTCAGAAAAAGAAAAAAAAGGCATATATCCAGGTGGATCCAACCAATCTGCAGGACTGATGAAACGATCAAAATACATGCAATAAATATTATGGTGATCAACGCATTAGTTATTCAGATACTGGAGCTTTTGTATTAAATTTTTAATCATTAGACCTATTTGACGTGACAGTATGGATGAGTAAGCTCCGCCTGCTTTGGATACGGTTGCTATGTTGGACATTAAACCAAGAAAGCGTGCTGTTTATACACGTGGAACTTCAGCCGTATTTCACACCAGACTTCAAACAGTATTAATTTTATCGAGGAACGCACCCTTAGGTTTGAAGTGTAAATATAGAGGCTACAGAGATGTTTTTAATATAAAACTGAGAAGTTTTATGAATTTGCGCCTGTTTCTGTACTCGATACGGCCGGTGTAAGAGAACGAATCAGCTGACCGGCCCTCGCATGACACCTGAGCTGTTGGTTAAAATTGACAACTTGTTCAAGACTAGCAGAACAAATTTGAATAACAACAAAGTAACAGTTATTAAAATATAAATTTGCTTACCACCTAAGGTGCAGCTTCAACAAAAAAATTAAAGATGACAACGTAAAAAGTGGGGGTGGGGGCTGGGGGAATAACTAAATTTGTTTATCATTACAGGAAGTCTTGCTAAAAATGTATTGCTCAAGCAGAGATTTTATAACTATTGAAAGTTGGTTTTGTCAAATCATCTAATTGATTTAAATTAATAATAATATTCAAACTAATGTCATTACCAGTATTCAAACAATAAATTATTGAAGGGCTAGTAAAACCTACAGATGATGAGTGAACATCACTACCTCGTTAATCATATATCATGTTTGTTAAATAAAAATTAATATACGGAGAAAATTATTGAATTAAACAGATTTGAAACTAAAGTTAAAATTATTATAAAATATTGCATGTATATTGATGTTTAGTAATAGGAAGCACCCTTTTTATATAGCATTTTCCCCTTCTCTTTCTCCAAACATCCCCCCCCGGCAGGGTACATATATGCGGCCATAGAATGCAATATTACTAACTTTTTTTTATAATCATAAATCAACAGGCATTGTTATTGGTACGATCGAGTTCACGAGTAGTATGGACCACAGAATATCCGTGGGAGAATTCATGCGTAAGGTCCACCAGTATACTGGCTCGCTGAATAAGCCACTGGTTGGAACGACAGATCTAACAGGCCCGATGGGATTGGTGGCTGGTACGGAAAAGGACAAGGCCAACATGTTCGTAGAGACGCTCCAGAACATACATCAGGTCCCGACTGGACCCCAGTTCGATGACCAAACACATTGCAGAGAATGAGCCGCTAGTAAGCGCGATCTCAACAGCGGAAGACAGCCGGACGCGGACATAAAACTCAAGAGCAGGAAAGCCCCGGGGGAGGACGGCCCCGCCAGGGAAGTACTGATTAACTTGCCGGAGTAAGGGCTAGAAGCCCTCACATCCGGATTCATTGCGTGTCTAAAACTGGGGTACTTCCAGGGCATGGAAAAGGGCAAACGTGATCATGATCCCGAAGCCGGGAAAAGATCACTCGCTACGGAAAAGCTACCGACCCTTCAGCTTCTGCCAATACTAGGGGAAGTGTAAGAGCGGGTACTGTCTAGCAGGATCAGCAGTCACCTAGAGAACGTAAAGTTCTTTAACCCGAATTAGAGCGGGTACTTCCAGGGCATGGAAAAAGGCAAACGTGATCATGATCCCGAAGCCGGGAAAAGATCACTCGCTACGGAAAAGCTACCAACCCTTCAGCTTCTGCCAATACTAGGGAAAGTGTAAGAGCGGGTACTGTCTAGCAGGATCAGCAGTCACCTAGAGAACATAAAGTTCTTTAACCCGAATTAGAGCGGGTACTTCCAGGGCATGGAAAAAGGCAAACGTGATCATGATCCCGAAGCCGGGAAAAGATCACTCGCTACGGAAAAGCTACCAACCCTTCAGCTTCTGCCAATACTAGGGAAAGTGTAAGAGCGGGTACTGTCTAGCAGGATCAGCAGTCACCTAGAGAACATAAAGTTCTTTAACCCGAATTAGAGCGGGTACTTCCAGGGCATGGAAAAAGGCAAACGTGATCATGATCCCGAAGCCGGGAAAAGATCACTCGCTACGGAAAAGCTACCAACCCTTCAGCTTCTGCCAATACTAGGGAAAGTGTAAGAGCGGGTACTGTCTAGCAGGATCAGCAGTCACCTAGAGAACGTAAAGTTCTTTAACCCGAATTAGAGCGGGTTCCGTAAGGGCAGGTCAACGAACGACCAACTGTTCAGGCTGACACAGTCGGTGGGACTATGCTTGCAACGATTTTATGACACTATAGGCGTTTTCCAAGACGTCGAGAAAGCCTTCGACGCAGTATGGCGGGATGGATTAAGGTATAAGATCGCTACGCATGCCATACTACCGGCTCGAAATTTGAGGCTCCTCTCATCCTTCATAAGTGACAGGAAGTCAGAGTAGGTGACGCAAAGTCGCATGAGATCGAGCCCGCCGCTGGCACACCACAGGGCCTCAGCTCTCAGCCCGCTGCTCTATATCATCTACGTGAATCACATTTCTATAGCCTGTCGGAGAAAGGCGGAGTCAGCACGAGGGCTACGAGCCAATTCACGGACGACACTGCACTCTGGACACATAGTAAACCAGCAGTACCCAGGCTACAGGCCGGTCTAGACGCGGTTACAAAGTGGTGCGCCAAATCACAGGCACTCGTTTCCAGCACTACAATGGCCTAGAAACCGAAAACACATTGAGTATGGGCGATATACCCATTATAAAAGAACAGTAATGAACTTCACCGCTACGCGGGCAAGACAACTTTTTTTCACAAGTCCGATTCCGGAGAATTATCCGCTTCACAAGCATGAGCACGCGCCTTTTTGTTGAAAACATCTTTATTTAAAAGATTAAACTTCCAAATATAAAAGTTCCCCACACTAACCGCGAATTCCAGCACGTTTATTTCAGCTGCGACACCGTCATTTGGCTCCGGATTACCGCAGCGCGAAACCTGGCCGAAAGGACAAGTCTCAGGGCGGGACTTCGGAAGTCCAAGAGTAGTACGGCAGCGCACGGACATGACTGGCAGGTTTGCGAAGCTCAGGCTCCCGATGACAACCGGGGGGAATCCCCCAGTGGTAGGCTATAGGTAACGGCGGACCAGACTTTACAACTGATGTGCCAGTTCTGGCGACCTCAGTGCAAACCAACCCGAAGAGGCAAAACTGCGGCTTGGAAACCCCTAGTTATTGCCTGAACGGTGTAACGGATTAAGTTGGTTGGTTTGGCCTGCCTTGTCCGATCCCTGCGTTTCTCCTCGTCTTGTGATTTTATTACGAAGAGAAAGAAGAAAACACATTGCTGTGACTTTGAATGATACCTGGAGTAACTTTTATACAAATTATGTATAAACATATGCCTCAACCGTATTAAAACATATTTATAATGACAGGTCCATCGAGCATATGGTTGAGTTTTCACACGTGTCAGGAATGTCCGACCTGATGTCAGACCTCCACGTGTGTTTACAAGGCCTCGTTTTCATTCCGGCAATCACGTTCGTTGATTGGCTAATAGACCTGTCGATCACGTACTTGCCGTTAGGTCAATTTCAGTTTTCCAAAACGATTTTTACGGACCTCCCTGAATGTCAAGAAGAAGACTCTAGGTCCAGCGGTTACGATTTTTGCCTGGTTAACGACAGACAGACGGACGACTGAAACAGGGTGATCGCTATAGCTCAGATGACTTTTAGTGTGCTGAGCTTAAAATCATGGTCATCAATGCTGTAGTTATTGGGATACTGCAGTTTTTGTATGAATTTTTTTACTATTGGGGGGGGGGGGGGGGGGATTTGGAGTCCAATAGCTCGAAAGAAATGGGTAACAGAGACCTTATTTCAGGTTTCCAAGGAGATTTTGCGGACCTGCCAAGATCTGTTAACAGATAGGGTTCAATTGAAGGGCCCAAAATACAAAGAAAAATGCATAAATATTAGAAAAAATTACAGGTGGCCCCAGCAGTCTACAGGAATCATGGCCATCAGTGCTGTAGTTATTGAGATACTGCAATTTATGTATGATTTTTTTTTTACTATGGGGGTGGGGGGTTACTTTGGAGCCCAAAAGCTCGAAGGATATTGGTAACAGATACCTACTTTTAGGTTTCCAAGGAGATTTATTTTGCACTTGCCTGGGTGTCAAGTTAAAATATTCCAGGTCCAGTGGTTACGATTTGTGCCTAGTTAACATATGGGGTTTTATTTGAAGGTCCCAATAATACAGAGAAAAATCCGAAAAAAAAAACAGGTGGCGCCGCCAGCTGTAGTTATTGAGATGCTGCAGTTTTTGTATGATTTTTTAAAAAATATTCTGGGGAGTACTTTGGAGCCCGATAGCTGAAAGGATGTGGGTAACAGAGACCTAATTTCCGGTTTTCAAGGAGATTTTTTATGGACCTGCCAGGATGTCAAGTAAGAAGATTTCAGGTCCAGCGGTTACGATTTTGTGCTCTAGCTGTTAACAGACGGTCGGACGGACGCTTAGACATCCGGACACCTAGGCGGACAAAGAATGATCACTATAGCTCAGATGACTTTCTGAGAAAAAGAGCAAGATAAAAAAGAAGGCCACGAAGAGTTGAAAGAAGTAAAACTAGTAGGAGAAGAACATCAAGAACGCTACCAAGGTAAAGAAAAAGGGTAAGAATAGCAAAAAAAAAAAAAAAAAAAAGAAAAGAGAGAGAGAGAGGGGGGGGGGGGGGGGAGAGCATGAGAAGAAGAAAAAGAAAAACGGGACGAAGTAGGAGAAGAGTATGAATGAAGAGAAGAAAACGGTCCTTTGAACAATCTTAAATATTTCAAAACGGAACTAGTCAATTCAGACTTACTAGATTTTCATTATTTACAAGGCCGGGTGCCTGGTTCGGTAACCATTTTCAAAATAAGGTAATTATGACCTGACCTGAAGCCTTTTAAATTTCCATCCTTTTAAACGCATGTAAAAACACTTTTTCTAATTTGCAAATGTTGGTAAGTTAAATTTATACATTAATATAGAGCAAGCTGCCAGGAATACATGTATGTTTAAACTTAAACATGTGAATTTCTAGTATGCGAATATTTTTGCTCAAATGGTACGATTGGGCCACCTAATACTGTGATTTCAAGAACCATGACACCAGCACAATTCGTGAAAGTACTAGATTTACAGTTAAAGTCTCTTGAAGTGACATTTACTCTCTTTGACAGGTCGGCGTTATTGCCAATAAACCAATACGATTCACGGTTTGGATACAGTTCTCACCAGTTTCACATGCATTTTAGGCAACCACAATCCGTGATTGCAATACAAATATTCTTAAATAGCAATTTAAAATGGAAATTTCAGATTATCATGTACATTTTAAGTTAATTACACATGCCATTACTATATAATGGTTAATTACATAGATAGCTCCTGTTGCTGAGCAAAGCTTGGTGTATATATATATATAATATTATTTTGTGATATTCTGTTAGTAGTTCGCACATTTACTTCAGTCTCTATAATGAGTTACAGGTTGTTTTCTTCATCAATGAGTTCTACATCATTGCTCATTATGCACACTTGTTTATAAAGTCAGACATATTATGCGTTTATGCCATGGATATGACCTGCGTGAAAAATATACATTGGATCATTGCGGATAGTGTGGCTCTGAAAATTCAAGTTGCCGTCTGATATATGTGATTTAACGGGTCGGATCACATATTTTATTAATTGTCTGTCGTTTCATGCAGAAGTGACGATTCCCCTTTTATTTTGTACTTTTATAGGCATAGCTATTTTGTTAAATTCCGCATAAATATTAAAATTCCTGCTTTGAACTATATTCACCTTGTAACAAAGAATAGTGAGGAAGGATAGTCAGCAAAATACGATACCTCAAATGTGACCTGCTTCAGTTTATTGTACTCGTCGATTTGGGAACTTTTGTTATATTTAAGTTAAAAACTAAAAAGCAGCTGGCAAATGGTTCGTACTGAATGACATTTTGGTAGGGGAAACATCATAATTAAGTTATCTCGAAAGCTACTTTTATGATCCATGAAATTCGTTTAGAGAATAATTTTTTTGCTGGAGGTAACTGCTTGCATTTTTCAATGGTTGCTTATTTAAGTATGTACATCTTCATAATTCCATTTCTGTGTCGGACTATACAGGGCAGTAACACACGCTTCCTCTCATTTTGTATCCTGGTGTTAACCAGGACCGGTTACTATGCTCCTGCGGACCCTGGGTGTGTAATTGTTCCCATTGCTTGGTCAAACCCCAGAGGAACCAACGAAAAGCCCACTCGTTTATGGGTCGAACAAGACCGCACGGTACGGCCTTTCCAATTAAACCTGCATGTATAGCTTTCACCCTGGGAAGGGCCGACTGTTTAGCAAAACAGGTTTCCAAGGCCACAAAGTAGGTAGGCATTTTATTTCAGAAATTAATGCGGGTGGCGGGGTTTTTATTACCTCTTTTGGAAAAATGTCATATGATCAGGGAAAAGCATGAGAATAACATAATTTTTTAGCTCTGCAGACTTATGGCGCCACCTGTATTTTTTTTATTTTTCACTATTTTTTTTCTCTATTTTTGAGACCTTTGAATATGTGGTCATCTATTAACAGGGCACAAAATGTAACCGCTGGACATGGAATCTTCTTACTTTACATCCTGAGAGGTCTATGAAAAGTCTCCTAGGAAACCTGGAATGAGGTCTCTGTTACACATATTCTTCAAGCTATGTCGCTCCAAAGTACCCCCTCCCCGGAATAATGAAAAATTTGATACAAAAGCTCAATTATCTGAACACCTAATGCATTGATTGCCATGATTTTTTGCATGGATATTGATCATGTTTCATCAGTTTCTGCTGACTGTTGGCGCTAACTGTTTTCTTTTTGTTTTCTGTTTTTTTTTCTGTTTTTTTTGCGGTTTTTTTCCTCTATTTTCAAGACCTTAAAAATGCGGTCTTCTGTTAACAGTGCACAAATCGTAACCGCTGGACCTGGAATCTTCTTACTTTACATCCTTAGAGGTCCATGAAAAGTCTCCTTTGAAACCTGGAATTAGGTCTCTGTTACACATATTCTTCAAGCTATGGGGTTCCGACGTACCCCCAGAATAATGAAAAATGTTATACTTAAGCTCAAGTATCTGAACAAAGCATTGATCACCATGATTCTGTGCACAGATATTGATCATGGAGTGTTTCATCAGTTTCTGCAGACTGGTGGCGCCACCTGTATTTTTTTCGATTTTTTTACGATTTTTTTTCTCTGTTTTTGAGACCTTTAAAGATCTGGTCATCTGTTAACAGGGCACAAATCGTAACCGCATGACCTGGAATCTTTTTACTTTATATCCAGAGAGGTCCATGAAAAGTATCCATGGAAACCTGGAATTAGGTCTCTGTTACCCATATACTTCAAGCTATGGGGCTCCGAAGTACCCCTCCCCCCTGGAGTAATAAAAAATTGATACAAAAGCTCAAGTATCTTAACAACTAATGCACTGATCACCACGATTCTTTGCATGGATATTTGACATGGAATGTTTCATTGGTTTCTGCAGTCTGATGGCACCACCTGTATTTTTTAATTTTTTTTTCTCTGTTTTTGAGCCAAAGCAGGGCACAAATCATAACCATTGGACCTGGAATCTTCTTACTTTTAATCCAGGGAGGTCCATGAGAAGTCTCCTTGGAAACGTGAAATTAGGTCTCTGTTACCCATATTTTCTGAGCTATGGGGCTTATAAGCACCCCTCAGAATGATTGAAAATTTGATACCAAAGTAGGGCACAAATCATAACCATTTGGCCCAGAAACTTCTAACTTGACATCCTGAGAGTTCCTCAAAAGTTCTTCCCAGAAAATGAAATTCGGTCACTCTCACCTATATTTCCAGAGTTTTGGGGTATGTTTGAGCACCCCATACATAATGCAAAATACACACAAAGTGCCAGATTATTTAGGAAAAGCTGGACATTATCTTAATTAGTTGCCTGTGCAAGGGCATATTGTCAACATGTCAGTCGGCTGAGCGTCATGACCCATGGATCTCTTGTTTTCTAAACAGGTAGAAGCACTACATAACAAAGAGAACTTATCAAAATGCTTTTTTTGATGTGGGGGGGGGGGGGGTTAAAATTTACGCGGGTGGTGCCATAGATTTTTTTTTGCCTAACAGAAATATCTTTACCTTACTTGTATGTGGTACTTGGGCAGAGTTGATAAAAGAGAAATGTGTGTCTTTGATAAATTTACATTTAAGTTTAAATTAATGAATAAGCGTATATAAACCTTTTTAAAATTGATCTCTTAATTTGATAACAATTATTGTTAATATGTGACCTGAGCAGGGAGACATTTTTACGTCAGGCATGACACGGAAACATTGGAAGTGGGGTCGACCATGCATGTTTAGAGATATATAACAGCCTATACCTGCCTGTCAAACCAGTCAAAAACTTTGATAGGAAACTGAAAATTTCAACCATAAATGGGCGTTCAATCCAAAATAAGCACTTGGCATACCTTGATCATATAATTGAAGAGAATATTGACGTTTGTGTGATCACTGAAGTCTGGCTGAATACAACGAATCCAATGTCATAGCAGATTTAAACACTCGGTGCTATGTGTTTACACCAGTGGTAAGAGACAGGAGAGGAGGTGTGTGGGGGGGGGGGGATTGCTATTTCCCATAGAGACTGTATACAAATCAGATCAACATCAGATGAGTCAACTTTTGAATTTGTGGTGTGGAAGGTAATCACAAAACATAATTTTTCTTTGCTTGGTGAATATCATCTACTACCTTCACCTAGGTGCAATTTCACTTACCAGCATTTTATTGATGAGTTTACACAGACCCTAGTACCTGTGCCGGCAGATGCACAGAATATATTGATTATGGGTGATTTATACATCCTTACTAATGATAATGATGATATGGATAATATCTTTATTCAGGACTGGCTTTCAGCCTTGGGTTTACTGAATCATGTGTCATTTCCAACCCACCTAAGTGGTTACACCCAAGATCTTGTAATAAGTAAACAGAAAAAAAACTTCAAGTCTGTATTTTTGAACAAGGAATTTCACTGTCTAATCATATAGAAGTTATAGCATACATGGGTTCAGTTAAGCAACTATTCACAAGGTCTAGAGTAACCAGTCGGAAAGTAAACAGTTTATATCAGATAAGTTTACTTCGGAGTTAGACAAATTGCAAGTGAAAATTCAGCAAACAACGGAACCTGATCTCTTAGCATCTGTATATTCAAAAGGACTGAAGGACATTCTTGATAAGTAAGCCCCAGCAAAAACCAATGTGGTAACAAAACGTTCACAGTATCCATGGTTTACAGATGAGTCGGCTAATCTCAAAAGAGCCGTTAGATCTCAAAAAAGACTATCGAGAAAGCATAAAACGTTAGATTCAAGGAACAATTATACTCAAATTAGGAATCTATACTCAAGGCATTTGAAGTACAGTAAAAAAATCATTTCCCATCAAGTTCAGAAGTGCGAAAATGATACACAGAAATTATATGCATTAGTTAATAACCTAACAGGACGTGTCAGCAAAAATCCCATGCCGACAGATGAAGATTTGATGTACCTACCAAATAGATTTGCAGACTTTTTTTCTGTCAAAATCGAAAAGATAAGAAACAGTCATATACCCACTTATTAACCTGCAGCACCAGAAGCGGATCCGGGGGGGGGGGGGTCCAGGGGGTCCGGACCCCCCCTTTTTCATCAGAAACAACGTTTTTTCAAGGGCTTAAGACAAATTTTGCCGCCTGGACCCCCCTTTTTCAGACCTGAGGACCTTTTTTAAGGGTTTTCATTAGTCCTCCTGGGTTGGATCCCCCCTTTTCTTAAATCCTGGATCCGCCCCTGAGCACGTAATGTGCAAGAACTTCACAGTTTTGAAGAGATGTCTGGATCGGATATCCATAGGATTCTCTTGACCATAAAAGCAAACGTTGTGAGCTGGAGCCCCTGCCAGCAAAGGTGTTCAAGAGATTTGCTCAATATCTGACCCCTGTTATCACACACATTGTCATCGTCTCGATTAGAACTAGTATATTTCCAGAGGAATGGAAATATTCAATAGTGAAACCGCTACTTAAAAAACCGGTATTAGACCCTATAGAAAAGAACTTTAGACCGGTGAGCAACTTGCCAATCATCTCAAAGATCACTGAAAAGGTAGTTCTAAATCAGATGGTAAGACATTTTGACAAACATTCTCCACTACCTAATTATCAGAGTGCACACAGGCAAAATTATATAGTTGGGAGAGTTCTCTACTGGAATTACACAACGACATTCTCTGGTGTCTGGAAAGGCAGCAGATAAAGACACTTTGCACCATGGATTTAAGTGCAGCTTTCGATACCGTGGACCCATTGTTTTATTAGAGGAATAGTAATTCCGATTTGGACTAACGGGAAATGCAAAAACTTGGGTAGACAGCTACCTTCGTCCACGAGGAATGAGGGTGAAAGTCGCTAATCATTATTCGTCAATAAGAGAAACCCCTTTTTCTGTTCCTCAAGGAAGGTGTCTCGGGCCGTATTTAAATTTAGCTTATGCAAGCACTTTAGATGATGTAGTGATACCTGAAATGAGCAACCTGTCAGGTTTCGCGGATGACCATGGTCTACGCCATTATTTCAGTGCATACGACAGGGATGAATAAATTGGTAAAATTCAATTTCTCGACCATTCATTAGAAAAAAAATCAAACAGTGGATGGGTTCAAACCGTCTTCAAATGAATTCTTCTAAAACAGAACTGATATTATTTGGTAGAAAGGCGCAGCTTGGGAAATGTACAACAACACATATTACAGTTAATGGTGAGCTTGTGAACCGATCACCCATAATAAAATACTTGGGTTTCAATATGGATGAAACGCTATCCCTTGAGAGACATGTAATTCTCAAATGTCAGACAGCTGCTGACAATTTGTACAAAATAAGACTTATATGGAATTCATTGACACACTCTGCCTGTAAGCAACTTGTTTATGGGCTGATTCTCTCCTATCTAGACTACTGCAATGGGATATATATGGATCTTCTAAACACAGAACTTCCGCGAATGCAGAGGATTCAGAATGCTGCGGCTAAACTGGTGCTGAACTGGGATAGGTCAGTAAAGCAGCGGAGATGCCTTTGAAGAGAAATACCTGTATTCTTAATATTCCAAGAACAAAAGCCCGAACATTTGCAGATCTCAGCTTTAGTGTTTTCGCTCCAAAACATTGGAACATGCTATCTGAGCATATTTGCAATATAGACAGTCTACCGAAATTCAGGAAAATCCTTAAGACGTACCTTTTTTTCAAGAAGCTTATACATGTAGTTTAAAATGGCCTGAGATCGTCTTTCTTGTTAAGACCCACAGAATATGTATTTATGTATGCGTACTAGTTGAGCGCTCTATAAAATATGTAATGTAATGTATGACAGCCTATACCTGCCTGTCAATCAACCACTATATAGGACTGAAATGATGCATTGAATTCAAGGGGTATGAACTATATTGTATGAATATTCAAAGGTTAAATCTCTCGGATAAATTGTGATAAATATGTTACCTAGATAAAAAAAAAGTTGATTGATTATGGTTAAAACCTGAAAATAAAACGATTTACTGACACATTTTGAGAACGTTCATTAAAGGTTTTGTGATTCTGTATGCCAATTAAATGTTTTTTTTATCTTTAAATTCTTTGATGCTTATTGTTTACAATTAATTTTCTATGGAAAAGTGAAATGATATGAAAATGTTATGAAAATGTTTCTTTCCACATAATTTTTGTGACAAATTTTAAACATAAATTAAAAACATTTCCCATGAAAGGCATAAACATAACGAGGATACATTACTTATCTGGTTTTCTAAATTAGAACCACTTTTGTTCTGCATGATCCTAAAACGTTATATACACAGTGTATTACCCAGTCTGTTATGTTATAAATATATCACCTTGATAGAATGTTTTAACATCAAAGGAAAACGTTTTATACGGGCAAATTTTTCATAACGATTTGTAAACGTTTTGTGTTTAAACAAAAGGTTTTGGTAATATTTAATTTGTGTTTGATTGGAAATGTTTTATTGAAACTTATGTGCAACAAACATGATTTAAAAATGGTTTAGGCTACCTGGAATACATCCGCTCATGTAGGTCCCGGCTCTATTTATAGAGGGAAACGTGTGTCTTTTGATACTATAGTGTATATTCAATGCGTATGTTGAAACAAATATACAGTACGCGCATTTATTTAAAAAAAGTTTTTTTTTTAAAGTTGATTAAAATAATGTAAAAGGCTTTATTTAAAATGGAATTTAAATGAGAAATATATCAAATTAACCATGTGGATTAATCGGTCGTTGTGAGACACGCCGCATAATTTCCAGTTGGGCCACGAGTCGCTCCCGCGGCTAGCGCTTTTACTATTTTTTTTTCAGTTCAAACTTAAAGAACTTTATGCAACAAGTATTTGATGCCTTAAATTTATTGTGTAGTTCAATATTTACTGGCGTCCTTAAGAAAATTTACCAAAATATTCAATTGTACAACGATTTGCCATGAATTTTTTAAAGCCTTGGCTTTAACCCAGCTCCGGGACCTCCCAAGTTCTGGCCGCGGCCTCCGGCTTTTAGGCGATACCCGCAGAGCGACAGTGAAGAGCGACCCCTGGTATGTTTACATTCGCGCCCTTTCTAACCAGCTGTTAAACATCTTAGTGCATTAATAAATATTGATATACATGTGTGCATTCGATTATTAGAAGTGAGCTTTCAAATTTTATGAGTACTTATATCATAACCTCCTTCAGGGTATCCAGGGATTCTTGTAACAGCGAATTTCCTCTATTATCGCCCGTATTATAAGAGTCTGACAGTCTTTAGACCCAGTCGTGGCTCTGTTGTAACATAGAGCCACAGGTCCCAGCCTTCATTTATTTAGCGGACGGGGTGCGACTATAGAATCCATGCCTACCGATTAGAGATTCCTTGGTGCGACTGTAGAAGCAGTGCCTACCGTTCAGGACTCTTTTATCCACAACAGATACATATTACTTGTATCCTATAGCCTTTTCACTTATATCTTAGCCCGTAATATTGTATAATTAATCCTTTCTTCACGCGATTTCACGTGTCATGATTCCTCCCTCTGCTTGTTTACACTACTTAGCTTATGTGCACATCTCCTGCCTACGTCATTCACATACGTTCTGTTGCGCCCTCAGGGCATTTGTATGCACACGGATCACAGCTATCCAACGTATATTTGGTGTATTTCAAGGGTTAGGGTTTACAAAAAAAAAACAGTGACTCCACCTTGTCCGCGCGAAGCGCGAGACAGAGTCCGGTTTAGTGGTAGGCAGTTAACAAACGGCTGAGGGTTAATTTTTTTAAGCTTTTTCGACGTCGAAAAAGCTTAAAAAAATTAACCCTCATTTTAACAACTACGACCAATTCTAAAGAGTAGATTCAAATATCCCCATTCGAACCCTGGCTTCCAACTCGTCTTCTATGGCGCATTGGTAGCGCATAGGACATGTTATCACACGCTTGCTGGTTCGAGACCCGGTCAAGAGCTTCACAATTGCATGTTATGTGTACTAATGTATCATGAATTTCTCATTACAGAAACGCCACCAGATGGAGACACAGCAGACATACGAATAACAGACGAAACCACGTAGGAAATACTACACATAGACACCAAGAAATTTTTCCTTCACCAAGACCAATTCCCGGAGGCACTAATTCTATAGTCGCTCCGCGGACGGGAAGTAGGCTACACCTGATGTTGGGTGCCTATCCCAGTGCCCCTGTGTGATTGTTTCAAGCAAACCTCGGAGCGAGTCCAGAATTCAGGCTGCTGTTTGAGCCATTGGCGTTTGAGTCAATGAATATTGTTATGGGTTCATAACTGAAATGAGATTTCAGTTATGGGGATCCTCATATGGAAAAGCGTAGCAGGGGTATATTGGGATATTTGCAAAATAAACAGAGAAAATGGAGGCAATTTAGCAAATTTCTTACCAATAATGGCTAACAAACTGTTCTGGAGTAAAAATAAATTATGTAGAAGTGCCCATATAAGGAAATTGTTAAGATTTCAACTCCTGTTGGTTTTTTTAGCCTGCCATGCGGTCATGTTTATCTTTTGTCATATGACCCTGTCCTTGACCTTATTGATATCAGAAAAGTTGTTCTCTGATTATTTTCCCAAATAAATTATAGTAAATATTGTTTCCATAACTTCCATAGGCAAATTTGTTAAAACCTATAGCCATAAACTTATAAAGGACTTATTGTAGCCATATATTATCATTGACTCATAAATATTATTCATGAAATAAGATTTTTTTAAATAGATTTATTAGCAATAAATTACTCTGGCACACCAGAGGTCAGGTGTCAGGTCATGGGTGACCAGAGTTCATGCCTCAGCAACATGGCTGTGTCAGTGATGGTCTTCTGCTCTTCTCTTCATGATAAAATGCTGTTATATCATATATAACATTAACAGGAGACTCCACATGTATGAAAATGATATATAAAGGATATATAGGTAGAGTGAACATAGTTTAAGCTGCATCTTATTCTTAATTACTCTTTTATTCTTTCCTTCTGAGAAATCAGAAGGACCGCTACGATATTTCGTAAGAACATGTTCAAGGCTGAGTATGGAGCCCGGGTCACCTGGTGTCTAATTCTCAGCCTTGCACCAAGGCAACAATGAATAAAACTTCGGCAGAACTATAAAAACCGGGCTTTAGCCTACTGCCGGTAAAACGGGTGTCGCATAATAAATTGTTTCCTGGAAAAGGCTGATACATATCATTTTCCTCAGAATTCCCGTATTTAATTTTGCTCATAGCTGGAGTTTATTATATTAGAGGAGGAGGGGTCCAGGGAACCTGGGTTCCCCGTCTGAACGGGGGTGTGGGGGCGGAGCCCCCACCTAAAGCTTAAATTTCCTGTTAAAATAGTAAATGGTTTCCCATTTTCGCGATAGATGCCTCTTCAATCGCAGATATAAATTAACAAAACTTGCTGCTGCTGGTATCTCGTCTTCACGGCTCACTTAGTACTTAGCATGTAGGGCTCCTAGTCCACAGATGGTAGGTTCGATTCCCGATATAGGCGACTTCTGATGCTTAGTAGTTGTTTATGTCAGAAGTGTTGAGTGTAGGGACATCTACAGGGAAAAGAAGGAGTTAAAATAGGGAATGAGAGGTGACAATTTTATTTATTTGTTCCTCAATACAAGCGAAGCCCGCATTCTATAGTGGCTCCAAAACTTCTGGTGTCTATGTTTATGGTTTCTAGTCTCTCAAATTGTTCGTATGTCTGCTGTATGTATCTGTGTCTCCGTCTAGTGGCGAGCCTGTAATGCGTTGAGAAATGCAATAATTTTACACGTAACATGGAATTTGTAAAGCTCTCCTCCGGGTCTCAAACCAGCAATCATGGATCAACAAGTCCTATGCGCTACCACTACCCCATGCAAAACGAGTTGGAAGTGAGGGGTCGAGTGGGGATATTTAAATTGACTTTTCAGAATTGGTCGTAGTTGTTCAAATGAGGGTTAATTTTTGTCAAGCCTATGTGTCGAGTGCCCGGACGTCGCAAAAGCTTAAAAAAATTAACCCTAAGCTGTTGGTTAACTGCCTGCCACTAAACTGTACTCCGTCTCGCGGACAAGGTGGAGTCACTGTTTTATTTGTGAACCCTATTCCTTGAAATACACCAAATATATCCATGATGTGTGTGCGTACAAATGCCTGGAGGGCGCAAGACAATGGATGTGAATGACGTAGGCAGGACATGTGAACATAAGCCAACTGGTGTAAACAAGCAAGAGGGTGAATCATGACATATACGAGCATGTTAAATTACGTGTGGGAAGGATAAATTGTACATTATTACAGGGTAAGAGGTACATGGGAAGGATATAGGATACCAATCACTTACAAAGGAGTAAACTGGATATATTATTACAACGTTTCACATGTATCTGTGGTGTCTTAACGCGTCCAGAACAGCAGCCTGAATTCTAGACTTGTACCCAAAGGTCCTCGGCTGACATTAGACCATCCAGAGTCAAGGTTATACCAATAAAAATACTGCTCTGGAGAAAAGGGAAGTGGGGTGAAATTAACCAGTACATATCACAGTTAAGAGACAAATACCTAACAATAGGCAAGTTATCAAAATTATGCAATAAATTTTAGACTATGATCAAATCAGCACTGTCCAGTGCTGTGAAAACCTCCATTCCAACAAAACGCGTAAAAGCATGACACCATGTACCATGGGTGGACAACGAGGGATGCAGGCTCATGAAGCAGCATGCCCGATACAGATGAAGGACAAAACACAGACGTTTTCATCCCAAAGTATATGCCAAAGCCTGTTACTTACAGAAAACCATACAACGTAAAATTAGGAAAAAGTACTGGGCCTACATCAAAGACATGATCCTTGGCCTAGCTGACTCAGACTCCACTGAAGGTAAACCAGGTGCCAATAAAAGGTTTTTAGCTCAGCTGACTATAAGTCATCTGAGCTATAGTCATGGTCCATTGTCCGTCGTCCGTCCGTCTGTCCGTCCGTCTGTCTGTCCGTCTGGATGGACGTCCGTAAGACTGGCACGTTTCGACACCGTTGGACCTACGAATCTGAATTTCGGCATACAGTTAGATGTCCCCATAATCTCCTACCATGCCAAAAATTGGGTCAATTGGACTTCGTTCCTTTGAGATATTAAGGAAAAACCTCAATTTTTTATTAGAAATCCATTTTCACACTTCAGGACTGCCTAATATCAAAACCACTCATCTGGTTTTCTTCATTTTTACCATAAATATTCCTCTATATAGTTCCTATGTACATGCCAGATATGAAGTCAGTATTATATAATTTAAAAAAGTTATGGGCCCAAACATAATGGACTTTGTAAAAAAATCAGGAAGATATTTGGTCACTTAAGACCAAAAGTGTTAAAGGTAGGGACTTTTTTCCAGTAATACAACTTTAATTAATCAAAATTTAATTGTATACCAAAAATTAGATCAAAATATGTTAAATTTTTTTAAATATTGGCAAAAATATAAAATTGGTACCTTAAATTTTGCCCAACTTTGGCCATGGCATGTTTTTTCCTGTAAGTACTGTGAATTTTAATTTTCACACCATGTATACATAAGGATTTAATCTGTTAAAATCTGAAATTTGAAAATAAAAGCTGCAAAATTAGGCTAGTTATTGAATTTTTTTGGAGCCTCTTGTTGTATTCCCTTACATTGTCAAGCAGTCCACTTTGATGACTGTAGGTCATTCAGTGCACATCTCTATGCTCCCCAGGCTGTTGACATAATTTTAGATGTCCCCAAAATCTCCTACCATACCGAAAATTGGGTCATTAGGACTTTGTTCCTTCGAGATATTAAGGAAAAAAAACTCTGTTTTCCATAAAAAAAAGCCATTGTTACACTTCAAGGCTGCCTAATATCAAAACCACTGATCTGTTTTTGATCGTATTTAGTATTCACATTCTTTTATACATTTTCTATGAACATACCAAAAATTAGGTCAGTATTGGGTATTATTTTGAAGTTATGGGCCAAAACATAATGCAATTTTTTAAAAAATCAGGAAATATATTTACTCACCTAACATGAGAATTGCTGAACCTAGAGAATTTTTTCAGGAATATAACATTATTTAATCAAGATTCAATTGTTTACCCAAAATTAGATCTGAATTTTGCAAATTTTTCAAGTTATTAGCATAAATAAAAAATCAATACCTTAAATTTTGTCCAACTTTGACACTGTTGATTTAATTTTCCCAGCATATATGCATAAGGATTTATTCTTTTAAAATCTGAACTTTCAAAAGAAATTGATTGGAATGAATAGCTTTTATTCATGTTTTCATACACCGTGTCAAGTGTTGTTTACATCTAGCCCACCTAGTAGTACAGCCTTCATTTGCATTATGTAACCCACCCCAGGCAGCTTACCTTGGCCCAGCTTGGCCACTACTAGCAGGCTTCCCCTCTGCCCTGCACTCATCCCCCCAGCTGGTGCATAAACTAGATGAATGTTATAATTTTTCTGTATTTTATTTTATTCTTGGACATGCTACATTTTAGATTTTGTATTGAACCACCAGGGTTACAATGATTAAAGTGTACATTTAATTGTGTCCACAAAGTGGCGTATTGCTGTGAAAGTGTGGATGTTCATGAGATAAGTAATTCCTTACTTCAGAAGAGTAAAAACTTCACCAGGTGTGAAATTGACTATTAATTCCAGTAATTAATTAAAAGTGGGATAGTAATAAGCACAATGATATTGTTTGTCCCTCATTCAACCAACAGTGTGTATAGTTTATTTGAAAAGATGTTTTATTTTATCAAATTTACTTTTATTTTATTTTGGTGAATAAAATTAAGCATGTCCTGAAAACTCCAATGTGCAAAACTTTTTAAAGTGATTCAAGGAATATTCTTGTAGATGCCATGTTGTGGCATTATTTTCTATTAAAAATCAGTTCAAACATTTATGATTTAAAAATAATAAAATATATGTGTATGCATAATATGACCCAATGTTTTTTACTCTGTATATATAATGATTGCAACTTTTGCAACAATTCTAATATTTTAACTTATATTTTCAGGTTTTTTAATTTAAAATTTATAAACCTGTAAATAAAAAAATGATTCAGATAAAAACTTCTTAATGGAAAAAGTGGATCTGCTTAAAAAAATAGGATTATATATAAACTTAAATGCATTATTCTCTTGAAAGTGAAATAAAGGTATTAGTCCATTCTGTCCACTTGCCTGTCCATCTGTAAATTTTCGTATGCAACACAGTATCTCAAAACTTTTACTGTTTTTCTTCATGACAGTCTTGTATTAGTTTGCAATCATATATTTAGAACTTTAATATAACCAAGTAGGAGGGCCCCTTTCCTCTTAGCTTTTCATATTCTTATGTAAATGAAAAACATTACAATAAAATATTTCTACATCCACCTTCGTGCTGCCCTCACTTTTCCCTTTTCCGAACCCCATCCCAAAGTTAGCCTCAGTAAGCAAGAACAAGATGAATCAGATATATTCATACTTTAATATTTTGTATAACTATTCGTCCATAGGTACCTATGTACATGCCAGAAATTATGTCAATATTGTGTAATATGTAGACATAGTGGGCATCACAATAATGTACCTTGTCAAGACTAAAGAGATATTGTGTCATACAGTCACATATTCATAAATCACTTCATCAGCATAGTTAATCATAACATCATATCTGTCAAATTGAACGCTTGCAGACAACCATACACTTTAGATCCTTCAACAAATAGCCTTATCATCATTCTACTACTGCTTATTACTGCTGTCATTGCATTCATATTTGCTCAAATATATCACAATTTTCAACCCCTCCTAAATAAATAAAAAATTAACCACTTTATTTGACTCTATTAATCCATCAGTCAGGTAATTTCATTTATCATTTACTCACATATTACATTACATTCCTTCATAATAGCCCAACATGTACATGATATTCATAAGCTTTATCGACTTGATATAGTATCACAGTGGAGAAACATTTATAGTCCAATCATGATCAGCTGAGCGCCGTGACCCATGGGTCCCTTGTTCTCCTTTCTTAAGAGCCAGCGCTCTGAGACAAGTGGCGTTAGTCCACTCAAAACCAATAGCATATTAGTCTCAGATAGTATATAGGCAAGGCAAACGTGCTTAATAAGCAGTTTGTTTCAGTATTTTCAAAATACACAGGTGACAACATTTCAGACCTTGGACAAAGCCCCCTTCCAGACTTACCTCCAATTATTATTAACAATGCTGGAGTTGAGAAAGCACTATGCAAACTCCTGCCCCATAAAGCAACTGGTCCTGATGAAATTCATGCAAAACTACTAAAGGAACTACATACAGCTCTCACACCCATTCTATCAGACCTTCCAGCGGTCTCTCAACAGCAGAGAGGTACCTTACAGCTGGAAGGAGGCAAATGTTGCCCTAGTGTTTAAAAAAGGGGAAAAGTATAAGGCTTCAAACTACAGACCAATATCTTTAACATCAATTGTTTGTAAACTCCTGGAACACATTATTGCCAAACAAATTATGAATTATTTAGAATAAAATAACATCTTGTATAACTTTGAACATGGTTCCGCCAATCACTATCATGTGATACCCTGCTTCTTTCCCTATATCATGACTTGGCTAAATCAGGAAATGCAAGTATACAAACTGACCTCATTATAATGGATTTTGCCAAAGCTTTTGATAAAGTCACACATTAACACCTCTCAGCTAAAATAAATCATTATGGTATAAGATACTCTACTCTGAGCTGGATCAACAACTTTCTTGCCAACTGTACACAATGAGTGGTGGTTGAAACATTCAGACCAAGCGGCAGTAACATCAGGAGTGCCACAGGGCACTGTCCTTGGCCCAATCCCTAGCAAACAAAATTAGGAAAAATAGACTATTTGCAGATGACTGCATCTTTCAAAAAGAAATAAATTGTAAGGAGGACTGCCTTAAACTCTATCAGGACAGACAGTGCAGGATCATGGGAAAGAGAATGGCTGATGGAGTTTAATCCCTCCAAATGTCAGACTCTAACCATCTCTGCCAGTACTAGGCCTACACCAATAACGCATCTGTATAATCTATAGGCACCACCCTTGAAAGACCTCCAGAAAACAGTATTCAATATTTAGGTGTCACTATCCAGGCAGATCTAAAATGGAATAAACATATCAATGTATAATAACATCAGAACAGCTATGCCAGATATACGGGAACATGTCCACAAGTCCCTCGTGAGACCCCAGGTGGAATTTTCTTGTAGTTTATACCACAACACCAGTAGTGTACAGCCTATGCTTGAAAAATTACAGTGGCCCTCACTGGAAGCTCGACAACGTTTCAGTCATCTGTATATGTTTTATCGTATAGTTCATGGCCTTGTCACTCTAGAACCTGAGGCATACCTAACTCCATCTCACTCCCGCACCCTGGGCCATCGACAGAAGTACTTGCCCGTCAGAGCAAGACAATTGTTACAGCAATTCCTTCTCACCACATACAAAACCAGAGTGGAAAGCCCTCAGCCCCACTGTGGTTGACTCCCAGACCTTTGACAAGTTCAAATCTGTACTGGTCAAGGAGCTCTAGCTATAAAATTTTCACCTTGTATATAAAAAAAATTCTTTTTCTCTTTTTTTTTCTTCCTTTTCTTTTTTTCCCACTTTCTAGACCAAAATGCACATTGCCTATAATGTTCAGTAGTGAATGCTGGCAGGTAACGATGATGATGACGATGATGCAGCAGTGTACATGCATGTTTTACATCATCACTGGTGCATGGTATGAGTGTCCTGTAACAGGACCACTGGCTACACACAACCACTGGCTACAGGCAGCGTTGTTACCAAGGTTACACACTGGATTGTATCAGCTGGCCAGGCGCATGTATCACATTTCAGCTGGATGCACCAGTAAGTTGGCAGTGATGATGTAACATGTGCAGTGCACACAGCTAGCCTGAAACAATCACCAGACAAGAGACAAGACAGTCTTCAACTTACTTAAAAGTTAGAGCAAATCCATCTTTTACCCTTCTGTTCTTTGTTATATTTGATGGACAGGTCTAACATAGGTTGATAGGGTCCAGTGATGGACTACTCTTAAAACCAGCTATTTTGAGTACTCACCAACTTTTCTTGAGCGACTATAGAATCAGTTCTGCAGTACATTTAGGATATTTAGTGATTTACAACAGACAATATAACTACTTAAGTTTGTTTTCATCCCCTCCTGTCCTCAAATTTTTGCTATGAAAATTGTTTTTAGTTACCTTTCGAGGTCATAGGTCATTCAACCTTCACTTCCTGGATCATCAACCTCTTGTGACATATTAAGACAATTTTATCGTAGTCATGTATCTGTTGCCAGAAAAAACGCAAACCAGCCCAGTAAGGAGTGCACAGCACCAATGTTGTAACATTTTGTTTTGACTGACAGATGGCCAGCCCAGTAACCCAAATGCCATAGGCAACATGCTCAGATAGACCCAGTTGTGGCTCTATTGTTAACAAAGAGCCACAGGGCCCTGCCTTTATTTATCTAGCAGACAGGAATGCATGCATCTTCTGACGATGCACCCAGTTTAAGTACATGCATCTTATATTGAGTGTGGTGAACTTAGGTGATTGTTACTGCTAGCAGTGTGCAGTGCACATGTTACATCATCAATGTTGTGAGTGTCCATTTAACTGGACAAGGGCTTCACAAGACCGCTGGCTACATGGGCTGTTACCAGGGTTAAGCATTGGATTCTTTCAGCGGGCTAGGTGCATGTGTCACATTTCAGCTGGGTGGGTCAGGAAGTTAGCAGTATGATGTTACATGTGCACTGCACAAGGCTAGCTGAAACAATCACCCCAGCTCACCGTTGTCTAACAGTGCATGTGTTCCCGTCTGCTAGATAAATGAAGGCAGCGGCCTGGAGCCACAACTAAGGCTCATGCAGGGATGCATCTGATCTGTCAAATCATTGGACAGGGTACAAAAAGTTGTAAAACATAAACTGGATATTAATTTTAAAAATTTTGCTTGCCTCATTAGGTTGTCACTTCTGTATGCAGCTTTCTAGGAAAGCAATGAATAATATAAGATTTTATGAAAATAATTTCCAAAAAGCAGGTGGAAACACTTTGGTGGAACAGAGTATAAAATGTGAGAAAAGACAGTGGATTGCAGAATATTAATGGGTCCATGATGAATGTGGGAGCTGCAAAGACAGAAATAGGATAGGATCACCATTGGTCAGGTAGCATTGGACAGATTCTATAGCAGGTACAAAGAGTACCTTTTAACACTTTACAAGCTGTACAATGTTGTATGGTGAGAGTTTACTTCATGGATGGTTGGACAGACCTGTTGAAATATGTACGGACACATATTATTTGTGTACCATGAAGACACCAAATTACCCCTACATATCACAATTAATACAAATGCTTATATGGCATTGAAAACAAAATAAAGGGCACCTACTGTATTTGAAATGATATTTATTTTTTTCCCACTTGCGCTCTTAGTATCTTCTGGTTGTATCAACCAATAGGAATCTGGCATGGTTGTAAACTCTGCGATGTATAATGGGAAGGATGTCTGTAAATATGAGGGTGTATCCTCAAAAGTGAGCTGCTTCTGGAGGGGAGAGGTTCATTGGCATAGATCCCCTACCCAATTTGTATGGACTTCTGACTGGGTCTGCCCAACCATCCATGTAGACTAAACAGACTTGGGATTTTTGTTAATCCCATAACTTTTAAAGTACAGTATTTCTTTTCCTCAAATATGATACATAAACTGTTTCCTAGAAGATCTAAGACATGTTTGACATGACTTGTGACCTTGAGCTTAGGATTTTTGGTAACCCCATAACTTTTGAAGTACTGTGTCTGTTTCCTTCAAATTTGACTCAGAAATATTTCCAACAATATCTCAGATATTTAGTTATGACCATGACCTTGGTTTTGAAGGTCACAACTGAAGAAACCCTGGTGGCATTGGCCGTGTCAATTTTCAGTATATATGCTTCTGAAGATGGGGGCCTATTTTTGAAGGGGGTATGGGTTAAGGCTTTAAACTCCAATAACGCCCGCCAGGGCGCGCGGTTTGTCACGGGCCTGGTGTTCAAAAACGCCCGCCCGGGCGCGCTAAAGCCCATTTTACATACCCGTAATTGGGGCAAGTTTTGGGGGTGAAATGTTTATTGTCATCCATCATATTTGTACTTAAATGAAAGAGAAAAACGTCAAGTGTTGTTCTAACATGTGACCAAGATCCAAACTGGCGCGAACGCAGACTTGTTGGAAAAAATATAAAAATGATTGACTTTCACTCACGTGGCCTTGTTACGTGGGCCCTGGTAACATGTCGGCTGCGAGAGTAAAATCAGACACCTACGCTAAATTCATCAGAAATCGGTAAATTACCAAATGTTGGCAATCAATCCTGGTGACAAAATCAAGTGCAGTGTGTTTACAGATTTAACTTCCGTTAAACATTTCCAAGATCATATATTATCCCCTTTTTTATTGGTTTAACTTGTGACCAATGATCGCCGTCCGACTGACTGACGCGTCTGACAGACACCACGCACGTGATCTGCGTGACCTCCTTACTGTGTCATGTACTGGCACTTGAAAACCATATTTAACCGATATCATATAATAAAATGAGTATTTATTTTAAATATTAACATATTTTCTTAACTAAAAATCGAAGATACTGTCATATATCATGTCGTATATATATGTGATGTCTGATTGTTTACTAGTGATCATTTCTGTGCCAAACATTCTATGTACAATCGTAATCGGGCACAATCGGCCGTGCACAAGAACTGTCAATCATTCTAAGAGGCTTTTTGGATTGAAAATAAAATTAATACCGTCTTAAATTAGAAACAGCCAGATATTATATGGATATAGTTAATTTTCCAGTGTAAAATATAAAGATAACTTTATACTCCATGAAATATTGAAGTAATTATTTTACGACGTACGTGGATCGAACTGTACGCCTATACACCCAGATCCTTGAATATGTAAAACAAGACAGTAAGTGACTTATACGCTTGAACAAATATGTATTAATACGGTTTTAACACATACTGAACAGATTTTACAAATTTTTATATGTGTAGTACTTCCTGTATATGTATAGGCTACATGTGTACGTGCACGTGTGCGCGCTTTTGTGTGTGTGTATATATATAGGCCTATGTGCGTATTATAATTTTCTTTTGTGATTGAAAAAAAGCACCAGTAGTTGTCACTGCCAGTGAAACAGATTTTCGGCGGAGCTGCAAAACATCCTTAAATATATATGGCACATATAGCAAACTAAATTTTAAAAATATAACCTATTATATTATGAATTGAAGTAAATAATTTTTTTTTTAATACGTTTGCCTATAACAGGCTATTCATTGTTGTAAGGAACAGTTATAAATGCTTGTACCTTTTAAACATAAAATCTGATCACTAATACCAGAACTCCTTTTTATATTTCATCCATGAAAGTTTCTCAAATCGGGTTCATTCGCCGCCTATATTCATAAAAAATACATAACGTATACCGCAGACTGCATATATATCGCATATACCGTACGTGCACCCGGTATAAACGCCGCTTTATATTGATATCGCTCTCAAAACCCAGTCAACGCTTGCATGCATGGCCCAGGGATTAAATATGGAAAATGTGTCGTGGTCATGATAATCCTTTAAAGTCATACGGCGGAGTCAGTCTCAGTCATGATACATGCAAGAAAATGAATAAAATGCATTCGCCAATCTTAAATTAGAAGCTATAGCGTATATATATATATAGTGACGGTGACACAGTGAAAGTAAAATATTAAGACCAAAGATGCGGACTTTCGATATGCATGCGCATGGTGTATTCAAAATGACGATCGAGAAACCATGCAGGTGGACAAATTAGACTGAAATCTAATTGTACCTTTTCATTGCTGTAAAATAAGATTTAAAAGACGCAGGTATACAAATATATCTATATTGCAAAATGTTTGATGGCTTTGTCTCAAACTTGCCCCTTTCGAAGACCTAAAATACCACAGGGTGTCGGCTTCTATTTTTACCCACCGACCTTGTCATTTTCACGTTTGATTGACAGTTTTATTAGCACAAGGAAATTTTCCTATCACACAGAAGATTTTAGCGGAAAGACAGCACACAACATGTGGCCAACCAGACGGGGATTCGGAGTGAAAATTACTACTTTAAATTGGCATCTATAACATTAATCATCAAAGGATAATGACATCATTTACAATGTTCGGGAACCGAACGACATGTATAATTGCCAGGTGTAGGTCATGGTCCGCGTCTCTACAGCTGACGGGACTGGTGAATACAAAATAAATAAATAAACAAACACCCAAGAGATCATAACTTATTAGAAGTTTTTGGAACATTCCAGGTGCTTCTTAAGAATTATTGAATTGTTGCTGCATATTGTTTTATAATTAACTGGAACTCTGCCTCTCCGTGAAATCACCACCTTGCAGCCTGGGGAGACCGCATGCTTTCCTGCTGAAGCTGAAGTTTTATCAGCAGTGCATGATTTCTGACTATATGAGGGCTTAAATGTACAAAGTTGCATACGGAGGTTACCAGATTAGCTAAATGATTTGAAGTTAGGTCTCGTGTATACAGCTAGTTAACCAAGGAATTGCATGTGCATCTCAAAATTATTAAATAAATTTTCTACTTTTCTTCAAGTGAAGTTGAATTGAATAAATGTAATTATATATTATATTTCCATTTTATATTAATTTCATATGACGTAATTATGCTTCATTTAAATGTCACTGAAATAAAGTGCAAATTGAAGACCTGGATAAGTAAGTGCATGAAGATATGTAGGCCTACGTGCAATTGTCCTCTAAGATACCAGAATGTACTGCTATGAAATCATAGAAACTAGGCATGATTTTAATAAGCATTGTTGGACTTACGTAGGCCTATATATTTGAATAACATAACCTACATTAAAATGTACTGTGAAAACATGTTTCTTTGGTGTTACTTCACAGTTTAGTATCGTTTTCCCACGTTTATAAACTTTGGTATTATGTGCATTATCCCCAATAGCACATTTTAAAAACACCTTTCCAACAATAAAAAATATTGATTTTCCGTTATTTTATATTCTTGTTAATAACGATTTGTTTACATTAATGTGCATAGGCCTATTTATTATATATGTAATAAATTATTGTTCCACTAGTACTATTTACCAGTGTTCTCATTGTTTCTGATCCCTGCGGGAAAAAATCGATTCTAATGCATACATATTGCATGACGTGAGAGGATGTTTCCAGGTAACTCTTGCATGACGTGAGAGGATGTTTCCAGGTAACTCCCCCCCCCCCCCCCCCCCCCCAACACCCCCACAAAAAAAAGAATAATTCGACCGCCAGTCGGCACAGCATCTCATGACGCTTCTTATAATAAACACGCCAGACTCAGTCACGTGAACCATGTCCATTTAAAAGACTTTACAAAATAAACACGCCAGACCCAGTCACGTGAACCTTGCCGATGTAAAAGTAGATACGATTGGGTGAGAAAAGTTTACAGCGTCAGTGCGTCACCGCTGGCTGAGGGATGACGCGGTAAAATTGGACCGTTCAGGAAAAAAAACCCAAACAGACGTGTCGTCTTGCATCTTAATTGTCCAGTAAATGTTTTATTTATTTTTATTTTTCCGTTATATTGACTAGATAGGATAATTCTGCGACTAAAGTCTGGAAAACCGCCTCGTTAATGTACCTTGTGTGCTACATATTGCTAAATTCACTCATTATCGCTCAATCACCGTCAGCCGCGGGAGGGGCGGGTACTACAAAAGAAATTGCATGGATACCCTCAATTAAGAAAATAAGAGTTTTCACAAGTGTAAGACATTTTGGTTTTGATTTTCTATTTCAAATTTTAGTACCATCGCACTGTTTCGAATGGGAAAGATTTGGATATATCAACGTTTATTTAGGCTAATCGTTGATCGAACCAAGTGCACACCTGTTTACCTGTCGCACCTGGATTTTTACCTGTGCAGATAAACGCGACAGACCAACTAAACAGCAATTTTATTATTGCATGAAATGTTAACAAACAGGGTAGACACATTTTTCCAGATTTTATTTTAAAATCAGTCGGCGATTTGTTTTTGCCTGCACATGTAATAATATATTAATTTGACATAAAAAGGTATATTACAGGTAACCAGATAATTAGTGCATTTCACACCCATAAATTATATATTTTGCACATTGGAACAAAGTAAATAGTTTTTATTGCAATGTCCCTTATAACAAGTATAATATATAATTTAAATTAAAAAAATGAGAATTTACCTTTATTTACCTGATCTTACCTGTGCAGGTGAGTAAACTTTTACAGGTAGAAATTGGCAAAATTGAAATCCACAAGTCTCGTCGCTGTGCAGTTAATTAAAAGATAGCTTCTGCATATTGTTTTAACTCCTTCAAAGTTTTCCTCTCCACTTTTAAAATGAAAAGTTGTCTTTATATTCTGTACTTACAAAGGTAATTAAATCTGTTTAAGATCAAAGGTATCATTTCAGGTAACCCAATAAATAGTGCAGTTAGTACCTATAATTCATAAATTTTACACATGGCACTCAAAATTAAGTTGTATGTTTTTTTTTCTCCCTTATTACATGTATAAAATATATACTTCATGAAAAAAATAATTTACCTGTATTTACCTGAACTCACCTGTACAGGTGAGTATGTTTTTATGTGTAACCGTAACCAAAATTATCAATTTATGTTTTACATGTCTGAAAAATCAAAATATAATGGTTTTACACAGTTGACACTTGTTTATCCATATTCTTCTCAGCCACTTTTCAGCATGATTTTGTCACTGCCACAGGTAATTAGATCAGTTGAAGAACAAAGGTACTATTCACATAGGTAACTTAATTACTGTATTAAAAGCACCTGTTCTTATATCAAAATGAATTATACAGTCCATAAATAGAGAAGGTATTAATTTATAGTAACTATATTGATGAACAAGGTGTTTGCTAACATATTCAGAAAAAAAAATAATTTACCTTTACTTACCTGTACAGGTAAACATATGTGTTATATGTTAATAATCATAGAATGTGCTCTTTGGGTCAGCAAGCTTTTCAGGTGAAAAATATTTGATTTCCACAGAAAAATCCAATTTTACTTGCACATTCTGGTTCATTGGTGGTTCCCTTTCCAGTATTAAACCAAATCATTTACCTTTTTCTTACCTTTAATTAATAATTACCTTAGAGTGAAAAAAAATCCTTAAATTTCCCTGTTTTTATCAAATGGTTAATGGGTTACCTGAACAGGATGAAAGGGGTCATTTTGGTGATATACCAGTGAGTGGAAATACAGTTAGTACAGATTTACCTGTTTTTACCTGTATATACCTTAGCTACATACATATCAAACCAGGTATGTAGAAAATAAATAAAATAACATGATGGACATATACCTGACAGTAAAAGCTGAAAATTTCACAAAGATACCTTTAACGGTTACTGAGTTAATGTTTCTTATATAGATTCATGTCAAAATGTGGAAAAAATGCAAAATAAATCTGAACAGTAGGAGTGTGACAATCCACAGGCTAATCTGAACAGTAAAGGGTTAATTGTCTGGGGATACTGTCATCTCCAATGCCAAGAAATTTCTAGTTATTAAGTGTGACTCAGTTTTGGGTATTGATAAGAGAGATGATAAGTGATCAGATGGAGCTTGGAAGCAGCACTGATGCTGTGTGGATTAGTATTTGCTCATGTATCTAATAATGTATACCCTAAATTGCCACTTGACAGTACTATGAGCATTTGACCTTGAATATTCACATATTTGATGAAAAATATTGTTTCTCAAGTTGATCGATGGAAGAATCCATGGTCGCTTGTCAAGTGTCAGTATATGCTTCTGAAGATGGGGCCTTTTCTTCAAGGGGGGGGGGGGGGGTTAATTGTCTGGGGATACTATGGCGCCAAGAAATGCATAATTAACAAAAATGGTATAATTTTAAGATTTACTCTATTCTGTACTTTTGCATGTGTGAATAAAATGGAAACTGAACATTGAATTTTCTGTATTCAGCCTAGGATCCTTCATAGCAGTAGTCATGGAAACAGACAGTCACTCGCTGACACCTCCGTATTCACCAGCCTTGATGGACTACGAGGATGGTGGGGAGCAGCAAAACTTCCAAGAACAAGGTAAGTTGTGTCAGTTGTTTCACCGGATTCTTGGTGCTAGATTTTGGATGTTAGGTGTTGGTGTGGCTCAGTCAGGTCCATGTAGCTGGGAATAAACATACAAGATTTCATTTTTATATGCACTTTTAGAGGCAATGCATGTTTCTGATAAATAAAAGGTTAAGGGAAAATAAGTATGTAAGGTTTAATAAGGCCTACACTGTAGTCTGTTTCATCCCCTCATACGCACCTGTGTTTTGCTATGAAAAATTTTTATTATTTACATTTCAAGGGAAAATATTAATGTAGATTAGAAGATTAAACGGCCTTTTTTTCAACACAGTAAATAATTACCTACCATAAACCTTATTTAAGGATCATGATTAATTAAAAATATATGAGAAATCAGTCCAGCTCATTGGTCACATACTAACACAGCCTCGGTTGCAATTGACAGCTGCTCATTGGATGATGTCATGTAAACATTCAAAAAGATATAACCAGCAAACACATAGATGGCTTATCATGCAGGGAGAAATCTGATCTGTCAGATAATTGAAAAGAGTCCAAAAAAGTTGTGAAAAACCAACTGGAGATTAATTGCAGTGTTTGGTGGTCACTTCCGTATGTAGATTTCTTAGAAATCTTAGAATTTCTTGAAAAGTTAAACATTTAATAAACTTAATTAAAAAAAAACAAGTGCACATAGGTTAATTGAAATGGAGTATGTATTACAGAAATTATTATTCTGAACATAAACCTGTATAGGTTTTTTTTAAACTTTAATATGTTTTCCAAAGAGTCGGATCCAGAAGTGGCTCCATGTTTCAACTGTAGGGGAGACGTAATGAGAGGTCACCTGACTAACTGGACCCCTCATCCTGACAGCTTCCTGGCCAGGTCACAAGTCTCCGGGTGAGGCTGTTATATGATAATTAATGGAGGAAAAAACTGTTCAGGCACTGTGATCAGTGTTCAATAATAAGCTGTGTATCTTCACAAATTTCAAGTCTTGAAATATGTTATTATTTGTAACTTTGTACTTGAGTTTTCATTCATTGTTGATAAAAGTCCTATGTTATAAAACTAATTATATGTGGGCCCTTGTTTTTACCTGTTGGTTTGTGAAAAGTGGTAGTGTGACTGCAGGAATTGAAAAAAACCCAGATTGATGGTTTTACTTTTGAGCTTAAAGTGTATGTTTTTTTATTTAACTTTAGTTATTTTGAATTAATATTTCTTTCAGTTCCAGTTAATCTGTTTTTCTTTGCTTCTTTGATTTTCTTCACATCCCTGTTTCTCTACAGGTTATCATAATTTATCTGTGTATTTAAATACTCCTGTACACATGTTAACCTCTGTGTTCATCATATATATCTTTTTTATGACTAGCTTGTTAAATGGAAAAGACCCATGTCCCACCAAGTACTGGACTGGATGCTGTGTATTGTTTAATTCCATGTGGTCAGCTTCTCATGCCCTGGAGGACCATACAGATCAGTTGTTTTACATGTTAAGGTATGCTTTAAGAAGATATTAAAACAATCATCTGAGTACCACTTGTGACAGTTTCTTTTAACCTGACCTATCCATGAGTTTAATTAAGATTAGGGCTGGACATTTGCATTAAAGAACACAGGTAGAGAGTATTTGCAGTGCAGTTGGTCATGCAAAATAGTCACTATTCTTGGCAGAATAAAAGTAGTTCTTAAATGTTGTCATGATATTTATAAATTTATACTGAAAACAAATTAGGGCATTGGCTACCTATTTTGAATAATGCATTAAAGGTCAGTAGTGTGATAACTTCATGCATTTGAAGATTCAGAATACTTGTTAACTGTCATATTCAGGTTTTGTTAAATTAAGCTATTCCCCCTTTCAAATGCTAACATCAGGTCCAGGAAAATCCATGACTTTTAGAAAAAATTCAGATGAGTCAAGTGGTCATGTTTGTATGAGGTTATGTGTCAGTAGCCTTGGGAGACTTAGACTGGCCTAGTCAATGAAATGGCTCTTAATTGTTGCCTCTGACAGAGAAATCAAATGTTCTCTCACTGAACATATTGCACTTAGTGTCGGTACTGCCACCTCACGGCAACTGATATAACTAATTACCACTCTCTGACCCCCTTATTTCATCGACTGGTAAACTTGGACCGTTCCAGAGAGTCAGCGCCACACATCACCGCCTTGCTGAACTAAGGTCTTTCCCAGTGACGTATGTGGCAATTACTGTGGTCTTTCCCAGAATCTTTTTTTTTTTAAAAAAAACATGGTTAATTCAGTAACCGCCTATTGTCAGCTTCAAGCTTGCAATTAATATTCCCATTTAATCAGTCGTAATACTTTTAGGTCCTCGTTTTTTAGTACGACAAGACTTTCAACACTATTAATAACCCTCATCCTCAGTAAGTCAGTGTGTCACCTTTTATCAGACCATTGCTTTTCAAGGAAGGCCGGTTTAAAAATGTATTGCTAGCTCAGCCAATCAGGGTGACATATTCAGGTCCACCCTCGATGAACGCAGTCAAACTGTAATTCATATACCGCCTGGCTGATAGGATCATTACAATTAGCGTGTTGGCAACTTAACAGTGGCAAGACTTCCAAGTGTAACTTTAAAACTAACAAATACACAGTACAAGATTGATGCCACAGTGTCTACAATGCACTTACATTTGGCCAATGAACCAAAATGTTCTAACAGCAGAGATACATCATAGGACATGAAGGTCCATGTATGGACTTTCTGAAAACATGGTTTCAGTGCGAATGTTCCAATGCGGGTTGAGCTGTCTTTGCCAGTGGGACCGCTGTTAGCATCCGCATAGCAAAGATGCCATTAACAGGAGGCATGACGGCCTGATATGCAAATACGAGGGATTCGTCAGAAGCCTTGTGATGCCCTAATATGCAAATATCAGGGATTCACCATACGGACTTTACAGGGCTTTAGTGACAAGAGCTTGTACTGTTATGTCTATCGGTACATGGAATTGAATCAAGTTTTATTTTAAGCATTTTTTTTTACATAAATACACTAAAGCCCAGGCAGGGCTATGGGAGACCAGGCAAAGATTAATGTCCAGCCTAGAGGTAACACTACCCATAGTTAGGTGCAATACTATTGATAAAAAAATTTCAGGGGCTTAAGTTTTGCGACTGGTTATGAAAAATGTTTCTAAGGGTTTTCATCTTGGGGCTTCCATGTGGCAATCAAATTCTTAAAAACAAGACAAATAAGTGTGAATGTCAGACCATAATATCACATGTCATGTTTTCTGTGTGTCATGACCCTCTGCTCACATGTAATATCTGTTGTAAAAGGATGTTTTTAAGTTTATACATACAGCTTTGAGGAAAAATTATTTACTTAACTGCTACATGTAGTCGTTTTACCATGCATCTAATAGACATGGTGAATATATTATTCTAATATGAAACTTGCTAGTGTTTGTATGATATAAAAAAAACAAATCCTTTGTAATTCAGAATCTTCATTGATAAGCATTATAATTATTTGTGTTTACTGTTTGTAATTAATTAATTAATTTTCTTACAGACAGCAGATCATGACTGTGCAGAATGCCTCTCGCATGAATTTTGCAGGTATGGAAATTGTTTTATGTATAAAGTAACACAATCAGTTGATAGATAAGTATGTAATATAATCATGCTGCAAACTTAGTGAGCAGAACCAGTTGTGTCAGATCTTTATTATGCTGGATGGTAACCCTCCATGCCGGTTCACTGTATTCTCAATTTTCTCATCTCATTTTAACTTAATAATACTCCTGTTTAAGAGGCAGCTCAAGGCCTGCTCAGCTTGCCTGGTATCTTCAGGTTATAGTATATTACAGGATAAATTATTACATATATTTAAAGTGTATTGATACATTATAGAAATATAACTTTAAATGTGTTAATGCATCTATCTGAAGGTTGCCCCTATAATACAATGGTGCCTATTTGATCAGTATTTATTTCCATAGTATCCCAGTGTATGGCATCTATATGAATAGGGTCCATCTGAGACAAAATAGAATGTATTAAATCTATTTCATACAACTTATGAAATTTTAAGAGAGATTATATTGTCATGTATCCAGACAGCAGTTCTATACATTACCTAAAATATGTAGAGATAAATTTGTACATAGCTTAGCTGTCAATAAACTTCAATATATGTTGACTTTTTGTGTGTATTGATGCAGTGTCTTTGGTCCAAAGAGACTTATATAGATTATGGCATTAGCAAGAGTAATACTATAAAATTTTGTCAATGGGGTAGGAATATCTGTTTATTGTAGATGGCTCTGTTGACTTACTGAGTGTTCGAGCAGAAGTTGCAGCCTTTTTTCAATACGTCTCGGTTTTCCTGCACAGGTATGTTTCAGCGAACCTGTGAGCTTATGCGATGGTTCCGGGTTGTGTGTCGTCTGTCGTGCGTCGTGTGTCGTGCGTCGTCTGTACGTTAACCATAGCTATCTCAAAAACGGCTTGAGCTAGCATCACCAAACTTTTTGCAAATAATCAGTCATCCAAAAAACTATATCGGATTTTGTTTATTTTTTTTCTAACTGCATTTTCTTAGATTTTATAGGGAAAAAGCTGAAAAAGCCTTAAAAATCTTTTTCTCCTAAACTGTCCAGCCAAATTGTCCAATATTTCACAGTAATGATCCCTGGAACAATCTTTCTCAAGTTTGTTCCAATGGTTCCAGTTCGGAGATTTTTGGCCGAGATACAGGAGATTGAACTTTGATAACTGTGCAAAAAAGCATATTAAGATTTAAATCTCAGAAACAGCTGTAGCTATCTTCACCAAATTTTATGCCAATGTTGGTCACATTTCATTTCTGAAATTGAGGTATTGATGGCACCACCTGCATCGGCCTTTTTTGTACAGGGTCATCAGTGCCTGTATCACACTGAGGGCTACAAAAAAATTCTTCTCTGAAACCATATGGCCAAAATGTTTAATATCGCACAGAAATGATCTAGGGTAGTGCTTACTGAAGTTTGTTCAAATGGTCTCTTTTCAGTGACTTTTGGCTAAGTTATGGGAAGCTGAATTTAGTCATATGCCATAACAGCTCCTTTTAGCTCAGTGGCTACAAAGATCTTCTTCTCAAAACCACTGGGCCAAATTCTTAAATCTCACACATTAATTATCCTCAGATGATGATAATTCAAGTTTGTTCAAATGGTTTTGGTTCAGTGCTTTTTGGCTGAGTTACGGGAAGCTGAACTTAGCCAGTTTGCTGTATGGTCCTATATGAGTTATAAACCTGCGAAACATTTTTCGACTGATGCCACTGAAGCCAGTTTGTTAAATATTTTACAAGAATAATTCCTACAATAATTCTTATTATAATTGTCATTAATGGTTCCACATGAATGATTTTTGGCTGAATTATGGAGATTGAATTGAGTCATTTTACCATATATGTTAGCTGTGTGATACTGTTACATCTAGCCTGGCACCAGTTTATCAGCATCTATTACATCATGCCACTAGACATTTAGATTTCAGGTTATTTTTGGTTAATATTGACAAGAAATTTTTTTAAAAGCTTTTAAAAAATTTAGATTTATGATTTAAGTAATTCATCATACCAGGCAATGTTACAATCATGGATATTCAGCTCTCTGTGGCTATATAAAGACAACTGTACATGGATTATAAATTATTGGTATCCCTACTCAACTTAATTCAAGAATTTGCCATCAATGAGATATATATGTATTTTAATTTTGCATTCAGTATGCATCTGTAATAATTTTACATATATTCCTGATTTTTAGCTCAGCTGACTTTCAGTCATGCTGAGCTATAGCAATCACTCTTTGTCCGTCGTCCGTCTGTCCGTCCATCTGTCCGTCTGTCCGTTAACCTGGCACAAATCGTAACCGCTGGACTTAGAATCTTGTAACTTTACATTCTGAGAGGTCAATGAAAAATCTCCTTGGAAACCAGAAATTAGGTCTCTGTTACCCATATCCTTCGAGCTATGGGGCCCCAAAGTACCCCCCAGAAAAGTAAAAAATTTCATACAAAAACTTCAATATCTCATTAACTACATCACTGATGGTCATTATTTTTGGCATACATATTGATCATGAGATGTTCCATCAGTTCCTGAGGACTAGTGGCGCCACCTGTATTTTTCGATTTTTTACAAATTTTTTTCTCTATTTTTGATACTTTTAAAAATGTGAACATCTGTTAACAAGGCACAAATCGTAACAACTGGACCTAGAATCTTCATTCTCAACACACTGAGAGACCTATGAAAAGTCTCCATGGAAACTAGAAATTAGGTCTCTGTTACCCATATCCTTGCAGCTATGGGGCCCCAAAGTACCCCCCAGAAAAGTCAAAAATTTCATGCAAAAACTTCAATATCTCATTAAATACTTGACTGATGGTCATGATTTTTGGCATACATATTGTTCATGAGATGTTCCATCACTTCCTGCAGACTGGTGGCGCCACCTATATCGTTCAATTTTGTACGAATTTTTTTCTCTATTTTTTAGACCTTTCAAAATGTGAACATCTGTTAACAAGGCACAAATCGTAAAGACTGGACCTAGAATCTTAATTCTTGACACACTGAGAGGTCCATGAAAAATATCCTTGGAAACCAGAAATTAGGTCTCTGTTAACCATATCCTTCGAGCTATGGGGCCCCAAAGTACCCCCCAGAGTAGTCAAAAATTTCATACAAAAACTTCAATATCTCAATAACTACATCACTGATGGTCATGATTTTTGGCATACATATTGATTATGAGATGTTCCATCAGTTCCTGCAGACTGGTGGCGCCACCTGTATTGTTCGATTTTTCACGATTTTTTCCTCTATTTTTGAGACCTTTAAGGATGCTGTCATCTGTTAACAAGGCACAAATCGTAACGACTGGACCTAGAATCTTCATTCTCGACACACTGAGAGACCTATGGAAAGTCTCCATGGAAACCAGAAATTAGGTCTCTGTTACCCATATCCTTGCAGCTATGGGGCCCCAAAGTACCCCCCAGAAAAGTCAAAAATTTCATGCAAAAACTTCAATATCTCATTAAATACTTGACTGATGGTCATGATTTTTGGCATACATATTGTTCATGAGATGTTCCATCACTTCCTGCAGACTGGTGGCGCCACCTATATCGTTCAATTTTGTACGAATTTTTTTCTCTATTTTTGAGACCTTTCAAAATGTGAACATCTGTTAACAAGGCACAAATCGTAAAGACTGGACCTAGAATCTTAATTCTTGACACACTGAGAGGTCCATGAAAAATATCCTTGGAAACCAGAAATTAGGTCTCTGTTAACCATATCCTTCGAGCTATGGGGCCCCAAAGTACCCCCCAGAGTAGTCAAAAATTTCATACAAAAACTTCAATATCTCAATAACTACATCACTGATGGTCATGATTTTTGGCATACATATTGATTATGAGATGTTCCATCAGTTCCTGCAGACTGGTGGCGCCACCTGTATTGTTCGATTTTTCACGATTTTTTCCTCTATTTTTGAGACCTTTAAGGATGCTGTCATCTGTTAACAAGGCACAAATCGTAACGACTGGACCTAGAATCTTCATTCTCGACACACTGAGAGACCTATGGAAAGTCTCCATGGAAACCAGAAATTAGGTCTCTGTTACCCATATTCTTTGAGCTATGGGGCACCAAAGTACCCCCAAGAAAAGTCAAAAATTTCATACAAAAACTTCAATATCTCATTAACTATTTGACTGATGGTCATGATTTGTGGCATAACTATTGATCATGAGATGTGTCATCACTGCCTGCAGACTGGTGGCGCCACCTGTATTGTTGGATTTTTTATGAATTTTTTTCTCTATTTTTGAGACCTTTCAAAATGTGAACATCTGTTAACAAGGCACAAATCGTAAAGACTGGACCTAGAATCTTAATTCTTGCCACACTGAGAGGTCCGTGAAAAATCTCCTTGGAAATTAGAAATAAGGTCTCTGTTACCCATATCCTTCGAGCTATGGGGCCCCAAAGTACCCCCCCAGAGTAGTCAAAAATTTCATACAAAAACTTCAATATCTTGATAACTACATCACTGATGGTCATAATATTCGGCATACATATTGATCATGAGATGTATCATCAGTTCCTGCAGACTGGTGGCGCCACCTTTATTGTTTGATTTTTTTACGATTTCTTCCTCTATTTTTGAGACCTTTAAGGATGCTGTCATCTGTTAACGTCGCATAAATCGTAACTACTGCACCTAGAATCTTCATTCTTGACACACTGAGAGACCTATGAAAAGTCTCCATGGAAACCAGAAATTAGGTCTCTGTTACCCATATCCATCGAGATATGGGGCCCCAAAGTACCCCCCAGAATAGTCAAAAATTTCATACAAAAACTTCAATATCTCAATAACTACATCACTGATGGTCATGATTTTTGGCATACATATTGATCAAGAGGTGTTTCATCAGTTCTTGCAGACTGGTGGCACAACCTGTATTTGTTCGGGTTTTTTTTACGATTTTTTCCTCTATTTTTGAGACCTTTAAGGATGCTGTCATATGTTAGCGTGGCACAAATCGTAACAACTGGACCTAGAATCTTCATTCTCGAAACACTGAGAGACCTATGAAAAGTCTCCATGGAAACCAGAAATTAGGTCTTTGTTACCCAACCTTAGAGCTATGGGGCCCCAAAGTACCCCCCCGAGTAGTAAAAAATTTCATACAAAATCTTCAATATCTCAATAACTACAACACTGATGGTTATGATTTTCGGCATACATATGGATCATGAGCTGTTCCATCAGTTTCTGCAGACTGGGTGCGCCACCTCTATTTTTTTCAAATTTTTACAAATTTTTTTTCTCTTTTTTTGAGACCTTTAAAGATGTGGTTATCTGTCAACAGGGTACAAATTGCAACAACTGGACACAACCTAGAAACTACATTCTTGTCATACAAGGAGGCCCATGAAGAGTGCCTGTGGAAATTAGGTCTCTGTTACCCATATCCTTCAAGCTATAGGACTCTGAAGTATCCCTCAGAATAATGGACAATTTGATACAAAAGCTGAAGTATCTGAACAACTAATGCAGAAATCACCATGATTCTTTGCATGGATATTGACCATTAAGTGTTTTTATTAGTTTCTGCAGACTGGTGGAGCCACCTGTATTCTCGATCCTCCAAAACGAACTTTTGCAGATACTATGTTTTTGACCGGGTTCCGACGCCACGTTTGTTTCCAGAGAGCTCCTCTGAGAAAAATGGACCGATTTTTCCGAAACTTACACTAATTATCTAGTCACATGTGAACTAGTGCCTAACCAATTTGTGTTGACCTCTGACCTTTCCCCTCTATCCAGCGTCCATTTGTGCGTCTGATCCACACATAAACCCTCATATCTCGGGAACCGTTTGACCAATCAGGAAATAAAATTTATACAAATGTAGCCCTTGGATTGCTTTATAACATACACAAAAATGGTAGCGCCACCTGTAACCATGTTTGCACAGTGTCCATCTGTTCATCTGCCTTGGGTTAAAATCACTCATATCTCTACAGTGAATTGACTAATTCACCTGAAATTCGGCATGCATATACATCCAGGATAGCTTTCTTGATTTTATGACAGATGGCGCCACCTACATTCACGTTCACGCTGATAACATCCAAGCTCATATCTCAGGAACCGTTTGACCGATTGGGCCAAAATTTTGCATGTGTATAGATATCACATAGCTCTTTATCATACGCAAAACTGCTGGCGCCACCTGCAACCATTTTTGCACAGCGTCTGTCTGTTTGTCTGCCGTCGGCTAAAATCACTCATATACATGTAGTGGTTTGACTTTTCTGCCTAAAATTTTGCATATGTATACAACTTGGACAGCTTTCTGGATTTGTGGTAGGTGGCACAACCTACATACACATTTAGGCTGCAGACATCCATGCTAATATGCAACATACCTTACTCTATTTCCCCTTGCCACTCAATCCATGCCTCACTTCAACCGTTCCACTCTGATTTTGGCGGATACACGTAGTCACTTGTCGGCTACCCGTATTCTAGTTTTTAAAGTTTACACATTTTTTCTCTATTTTTGAGATATATAAATACAGACTAAATCTTGGCCTGTTGGTTAATCTGTTTGATGCTTCAGTTGAATGGGTATATACTACCATTCTGATGATAAAATTTCCTTTAGCGAATCTCTTCCCAGTCAGCTGAGCGTCATGACCCATGGGTCACTTGTTTTTTATAAAAAGTCAGCTGAAAAGCATTTTGTATTGGGAAAATAAATTTCAAAGTTATTTCAAGTAGGGACCACTTTTGTGTTCAGATGGCAGCACTTGGTTTACCATTGGTAGATAGCCAGTGCCTTGATGTTGGCCATTAGCCAAGATGATGTCAGCTCTATAAATAGTTTTGGAACAGTGCCAGGATTGGAAGAAGTGCAGCCAGGTATAGGTCAAGAGTTCACTCAGTACAGTAGCTGCATTCTATTTATAGCTTTTGCAGACTGCTCACTGCATCATATTTGGCACCAAAGTTCAGCCTGAATCTATTTATAGCTTTGGCAGACTACCAACTGTGTCAGATTATGCAACAGGTCAAGAGTTCACTCAGTGCAGCCAGGTACAGGTCAAAAGTTCACTCAGTCTAGCCAGGTGCAGGTTAAGAGTTCACTCAGTGCATTAGCTTGAGGCAGCAATTTGTCACAGGTCACTCGGGGGCAACTGCCTTACTCACCTAAGCCTTGTCAGCCCAGTGCATCAAACTCTGGGGAAGTTTGATGTATTGGACTGATATTTTGACCTGTCTATGCGTCTTTGATGGTATTCTCATTTACAAGACAGGTGGTGCCACGTACATTGACTTTTGCACAGTGTATGTGCCTGCTTATTTCTACAGAGGAATTTGATATATCAGCCTGAAATTGGGCATATTTATACATATCGAATAGCTTTGTCGTCTATAAGACTGGTGGTGCCACCTACAAAAAAATTTTTGCACAATGCGTGTCCCTGTTTATTTCTCAGGTGGGGTTTGATATATCAGTCTGAAAATTGGCATATGTGTATATCTCTGATAGCTTCGAAGTATACAAGACTGGTGGTGCCAGCTACAATCGTTTTTGTGTTGTGTGCACCCATGCCAGAATTTCAGTAGTGATGTTTGTGTAATTGTAAATTATTCAAAATGTTTAGTACTTGCATTGTTCATATACATGAAAAGTAATGGTCCAGCATTGAAGCATTATACCTGGTGTATTTCCCAATGCACAGGTTCGCATGAGGCCTGTAGGCCGTGTTTTATTATGAAATGTGCTTTTGTATAGATAACACATTTGCTGATTTTTTTCAGCTGGGTGTCCAAGGTAATAAGTAAAAGAAGAATAGCCAGATGAGATACTGTTATAGTGTGACCTGACTTTAATTGTAACTTGAATAAGTCACATCCTTCACACAACTGCTGTAATTATTGTTACCAGCAACATTTCATTAAAAACGTGGCATGGGAAAATTATTCATGTATTCCATGCAGTTGGAAAATTAAGAGGAGAATCCAGGACTCCTGTCATTATATTCAAGTTGGAGAGTCACAAGGACTCTCTCCATATCCCTTATTAACTGATGTGACTGTGATGTACTTGCTAAAAAAAGTCCATCAGAAAATCTTATGTTAATAAATTAACTATAATTTTCGGATTCTGGGCATGTTCCATAATGCATTATTCCACTCAAAACTTTGCTGCTTCACATCCCCTGGCCACCAAACTCTCTCCCCAGAGAGATTCTCACCTCAAGGTTGTCTTTGGAGTACTTTCGCACCTCAACAAACCCTGACAGGTTTATTTCTCCCAGTTTCTCAAAACTGTTCATGGGTGCTGCCATTTTGTATACACACTGAATGTCACAGGTTGCAAGTTGACATTATGGGTGTCCTGCTGGCTAACTAATAGAAAGAGATTTGATGGGTTGTACAGCTTGGAGTGTATCTACATATGTGGATGTGGACCTGATTCGGGATACATGTTCAGGCTGTCATTTTAATGTGGCTAAACTCTGCGAGGGTGCGCAGTTTTATCATTTCCCTTTAAGTGAGTACATGGAATTTATCAACAGTAGAGAATAATTTGCTGCCAGTTAATCAGCACACTTTCTTGTTTGCAAAAAAGCTTGAGCTTATTTTATGGAGATTATCAGTAATGATATGAATTATAATATGTAGAGGTATTTAAATGTAAAAAAAAATGTTTTATCTGTAGGTGGACTGACAAAAGCCAGGAACACCATCCAGAGTTCCTGGCTAGACTGCTGGCTAATTTGAAAGCCATAGTGCTGCATGTGGGGGTTGAACAGGAACATCCGGTCACATCCCTTTCTGGCAATAAAGTGAGTTACCATTATAGCACAATCATATCACAGTACTACATGACTAGAGTGATTAAGGTGCTCTGATTCAGCAGATGCACATACCAAGTAGTACTCCGTATTCTTTTATATAAACAAAATTGTATCCTAACAGGGAAAAGCAATGCAAGAATTGTTGTACATGAAATAGTGTCATGACATAATAAGATATTTTTCAATTTAAAAGATATAAGATATCAAAAGTATTCTTCTGTTTCTCCAGCCTGACTGAGCCTGTATTGTTATATACATAAATTGTCTGAATATTAACCAGTAATATAAGGTTTTGGTCTCAACTGTCTTTTGCTTGGGCATATGGGAGTCAAATAGATTTAGCACATAAACTGTAGATTCTATTGGAGAGACAGTTCACTTCTCAATGAATTAGTGGATAAACAAATGATGATTTACAGTCAAAAGAAAAGTTGACCACATACTACATGCATTATTGTGTCCGCCAAAAAAGAGTTTTGCAAATACTATGTTTTTGACCAGATTCCACTGCTGTATTCTTTCTGGAGAATTCCTCTGAGACCCTTGGACTGACCTTTCTGAAACCTGGCATTGTTATTTGCTCCCCTGTGTAGTTGAGCCTAACAAAGACAGGTGAAACCACCTGCAATCCTTTCTGTGTAGTATGATTCTGGGTGTCTTGGTGATAACAGCCTGAATCTCAAGAGTGACTCAATGTATTGAGCTGAAATTTTGCATGTCCGTAGATCTTGGATCTCTCCATCTTGGACTTGAGACATGTGGTGCCACCTACAATGATTTTTGCATGCATTTGCCATTTATTTGTCTTAGTGATTGGTTCAATGTATTGGGCTGATATTGTGCATGTCTATAGATCTTGGATCCCTCCATCTCTAACACAAGACTGGTAGCTTCATCTGCAATCGTTTTCATGTGGCATCTGTCCATACGTTTGCTTTGGGTGAAAATTGATCATATCTCGCAGGTGATTCAATGTATTGGTCTGAAATTTTGCATGTCTGCCCATGTTGGATAATTCCATGTTGTATACAAGACTTGTGATACCAAATGCAATGATTTTTGCATGGCATCCTCTAACTTTTGCTTTGGATGAAAATTGCTTACATTTCAGGAGTGGTTCAATACATTGGTCTAAAATTTGCATGTTTATACATTTTGGAAAGTAAGCTTGAAGACCAGACAGGTGGTGCCACCTACCTTCCTGTTTTCGTATAATAAATTAATGCCCTATTCCCAAGGGTCCCTCCATCTCTAACACAAGACTGATAGCTCCATCTGCAATAATTTTCATGTGGTATCCATCCATACATTAGCTTTGGGTGAAAATTGATCATATCTCAGAGGTGATTTAATTGTATCGGTCTGGATTTGTGCATTTCCATAGATTTAGGATATTTCCATCTCATACTAAAGACAGGTTGCACCATCTGCAACTATTTATGCATGACATTCATTTGTGCCTTGGCTTTGAGTGAAAATTGCTTATATCTCTGGAGTGGTAAAGTTTATTTGTCTGAAATTTGGCATGTCCATTCATCTAGGAGAGTTTTCTCATAGACCAGACTGCTGGGTGGACCTTCCTACCCATTTTCTTAGAATACATTGATGCCATTTTCTTAGGAGTGCTTTATTGTATTGGCCTAAAATTGTGCATTTTCATTGAACTTGGATACCTCCATCTCGTATTCAAGACTGGTGGTGTCATCTGCAAATGTTTTACGCGTGGTGTCTATTTGTCTGTTTTCTTTTGGTAAATATCACTCATAACTTAGGAGTGGATGGACATATCAACCTAAAATTTTGCATGTATATCTGTCTAGGATAGCTTTGTTCTAGACCAGACAGGTGGTGCCACCTGCTGTTCCCTTTATAAAGAATACATTGATGCACTTTTTCTCAGTAGTGAAATTTTGCATGGGGTATCCATCTGTAAATCTGTTTTTGGTGACAATTGCACATATATGAGGAGTTAATTGGCATCACTGATGTCACAAATTTGTCACATCATGCACATTCAATGCCTTACTTTTACCAATGCCTCTGTGATTTGGCAGATACATGTAGTTGCTTGTCAACTACCTGTATTCTAGTTTGATGATAGTAGAACATAGATTTAGCATTTGCATTCTTATAAGTCATGACCGTTCGGGGCCTGGAATTTCTGTGAAAAGTAACAGGCCATCTGAAGCTACAGTTCCCAGGTTTCACAGGTCTGCAGAGGAATTTGCAAACCTGTCTATTATTTGCATTAAGTAGAACATATTTGCAATGAAGTTAAAATGTATCTGTTTTTTGACATACAGAATAGCGAATATAATGCATTGTTAAACTAAAGTGAGTAAACTATCTCACTTATCATGTGACTGTTACCAACCCAGTGGACTTAGTGATAACTGTGATATTAATTCTACACTAAGAAGCATTTCTGCCTAGACATGACACTTTGTATCAAGTAGTATATGAACCATGATCCATCCAACAGTAACTGTCTTTTTTTCACACAGTGCCAATCACCAAGCTACCATAGTTTCCACCTCCAGCTGGAAGTGTTGTGGTGGGTCACCTCAATTCTCCATCAAGTGTCTACCAATTACCATGGTAAGTTTGTCTGTCAAATCAGGAGTGTGACATTGCTAGAATGGACATGACCAGAAGGATTTAACTGTTAACCCTGTGTTGAGCAAGCATCTTGTGGTGGAAGGAGCACATTGAGTGCTTGAGTCAGGGTAATTCTTACCAAGTACTTTAGTCCAAAATCTGGACTTGAGTACTTGTGTATATATGCATTCCTGCATATAAATGCAAACTTACATTCAGTATGTATAAATTCATTTGCTGTTGGGTTTAAAGCCTGGGCTATCTAATTGACTATAAATCAAAGTCTGAAATGACCCTTTGTTTCTTTTTCTGCTTAGATTAGCAATGTTCCTTCAGTGGGATAAATTTACAGCATCAGCAAGTCAAATTTGTACATGTTTTTTTCTGCATCATGAACACTTCTTTCTAGAAATAACCAGAGACATATTGGGCCATAATGACAGAACCTTTATTACATAGCAGTGGGCCACGTATATGTTAAAAAATATATGTGAATGGAAATATAATATGCATCTCAATAAAATATACAGACAAGCACAAAGAAAATATAAGCTAGAAACAGTGCGTCTTCGATCTAAACAAATGTCCAAAGATGTGGGAGGGGGGGTTATTTCGACAGTGCATGGTGCAAATGGCGCTGGCAAGAGGTCACTTAACACTTCTTACTTGAAATAACCAGAGATGTATTGGGCCATAATGACAACCTATAAAAAGCTCTGCCGAGATATGGGCCTCCATGTGTCGGGAGTTTCCTCTTAGGCTAAATTCTCATGTGCAGTTATTAGAGCGGTTAAATTTAAGTTCATAGATTCCATTTGTTTTACCATGAGATTCATAACAATGGCAAGATTTGTCTCTGAAGTTACAGATGTTTGGGTTTCTACATCAGGATCTTTTCGAGCCATTGTATGCTTATTACCCTGGGGGTTTTATGCAAGATTCAAAATTGTTTCTCCTGTTGCCTCCTGAGTTCTATTTTTTGTTATCGTTTGTTTCCTTAGTAGCAGTTGGGCAGTCAGGTGAATACAACTTTTTCCTTAAGGACCCTCTTGTTTGTCGACAGGTAGTGCAATAACAACTCCCTCCCATAGCTATTTGCTCCACTTTGTCCATTGCTGAAGGGTTAGAAATCGTAACACAGGTTTGTTTGAAACAAAGCAAACATAAATGTCATATTTTGGCAGTGCATCATGGGAATGGCGCTGGCGAAAGGTCACTGTGGGCAATAATTATTTCACCTTACGTAATCAATGTCACAGTCAGTGGCTCAAGAAGGGTGGTGTACATTTTAACCACTATTAACCTGCAGTTAATTGCTACTTAAGCAGATGAGCATTTTATCTTGACAAAGTTTTCATGGAAAAGTGTACTCATAATGTCAGTTAATACCTATCTTTTACTTGAGTTCAACATTTATTACCCATTTCAGCCCAAGATGCAGCCATAATTTTTCAAGTATCACAGTTTTGTTTTACTTCTTTTTCTGCTTTTGATATAATTTGTACTTTTATTTTCTAGGTTATCCCCTTAAAGCAAGTGATTTTAGGTTTTCATATTTTTAAACCTGGTGGCACAAAGTATTCATTATATAGAGCATCATTGGCAATAAAATGATGAAAATATGCAATAGTGATAGGTCTTTAGGATATTTTCAGTTGCTACTCACATATAGGTAAATATTGTCCATGAAACTTCATGAAAACATAAAAAAATGTTACAGAGAAAGTTATGCATGTTCACATTGATTTTTACCTTTTTAGTTATCATAGTTATCATAGTTATCATAGTTATCATCATCATAGTAATCTCTTATGAATCATCATAGTAATTATTAGGTGACCCTTAATTCTGACATAAGACTTGTGACATAAAGGTTTTTTATTGAACAAGCTTCCCTTACTAAGAAATACATTATGTGTAGTTTTATAATATATGGAGCTGTGATAGCATCTTTGCAATTTAATGTCAGTTTACTCAAGGTTTATTGGGAAAATGGTAAAAAAAAAACCCTTAGGCAAAAAAAAATTAATTTTATGTTTTGCAGCCACTTTTTTTGGGATGATGAGGGCGGGGAGCTTTTTATTTTTATTTTGTTTATAATAAAAATAGCGTAAGATATTGTTATTTCTCATGCACTGGCACAGAAGTGACAACCAATGGTTAAAATATAAGATAATAACAATGTATTTGTCAATATGAAAAGGATCCTGAAAATATGTGACAATTTTTTTTTCTTTTACATGTTAAATTAACATGTCAAAATCTCTCGCAGTTAATCCTGGACACCTGGGCACCGCCGACAGTCATGAAATATGGGATTCCCATTCGAAATGCATGATGGTCATGTATAGTTAAAACAAGATCCCAGATTGTTCAATAAAGAAAAACATTAGAATTTTCTTTTGATCTTCTATAATCATTGTTGATTTTTCATATTTAAATTTTACTTTCAAAATAAGTATAATAGAAGCTCGTTTAAAACATGATCTCTGCTGATGGGCTGTGATGGAAGCCATGTTTATTCTAGCCAAACTGTCACAAAGCATGAAAATAGTGAAAGCATGCAATTATATTCTTTTTGTCGGACAAATTTTTACATTTAAATACCAACAAGGAAATACGGGTCCTGTTCTAAGTGTTCATTTAAAGATGGGTGTAGGTTTTCACAGAAACAGAGCGTATTAACACTTTGCTAGCTAAGAACACTAGCATGGCATTGCAGCTGCTAAAAAAATAGTTCACAAAGACAGATATAGGAAATATAATAATCATTACAAATGATGTTAAGGTCAAACTTATAGCTGAAATGTATAATTTCGTCATCTTAAAAGCCACAAACCCACAGAACTTAAGCCAAAAAATATAAAAGGTATGGTTCTCAGGCACTGCCCACATCAATTTGAACCCCCCTCATCAAAATTTTTTATTTTTGATTTTCATCATTCAAGAAGAAAAATAATACAATTTATGTAGTGCTTTAACCTGTTTAGCAAACAGATTTGTTATTTCATGCTTTTCCCTGATCATATGACAATTTTATTGAAACATAAGTAAAAAATAAAATACCACCCGCCCGCACTGATTTAAGATAAAAAGTGCCTGAGAACCATACCTTTTTATTTTTTTGGCCTAATGTTCACTATTAAGTACAGTAATTGCAGAATATATATGTACATAATGAACAAATTAATATAAATATTTTACAAAAAAAAAACCATAACATTTGCTGTGATAATCATTGTGGATACAGACAGTGCTGTGATTGCTGTTGCAGCTGCAGTGAGACTGGTTGTTAGGAAAGGAGAGGGGGATAGCTCCATTTCTGAAGATTCCTGCTCGCAGAGCCTGCAGCTTGTACTGTCTAAACTATTACAACTTAGCCTCATTGCTAAGAGCAAGGTGAGATCAGCCTCAGTATTGACATGGAAGAATAGATTAAAACACTAGATTATCATGTGCACTGGACATAGGATCAGGCTAGGGTCAAACACATCTACTTGGTACTTGTTGTCAAGTAAACATTTAACAAAACTTGTATGGTTCTTGTACCTGCCTGCAGTTTACTTGAAAAATAATAACTACAACAAAAGTGCTGGTTAAGTATGTCCAGGCATTTATTTCTTATTTTAAAGCTTAAAAAGTCACTAATATATGTACTAAAGGCATGGCTTGTTAAGACTATAGTCCCTTTCATCCCCTCATGTCCACCTGTTTTTTGCTATGAAAATTTTTATTATTTACATTTCAAGGGAAACAATTAAAGTGTAGAGCAGAGGATTAAAGAACCTAATTTTCAACAAGGTAACTAAAAACCTAACTTACGTCTTATTTGAGAAACAGAATTTTCTGAAAATATGAGAAATCAGTCTACATTTTACAACATATCAGACCCACTTATGGCGGTCAAGGTCACTGGTCACATACAAAAACAACCTCAACTGAAAGCTGCCCATTGGATGATCTCATGTAAACACTCTAAGAAATATAACCAGCTAAAACAAAGATGGATGCTTATTGAGGGACACATAATATCTGCCAGATCATGATAAAGAGACTAAAATGTTGTGAAACATAAACGGGGGATTTACAGTAAAATTCTTAATTGCCATATTAGGTTGTCACTTCCATATACTGTTTTCTTGGAAATTATTGAAAAATATAAACTTATAAGCAAATCATCTACAAAAAACAGGTGGACAGCTGGTGGTGAAATGGACTATAGGATGATCAGAATTGCTAAGTATTAGAGTGAGAGGGTAAGACATAGGCTCACATGATGGAATATTATCTTTCATCTTAAAGATATTTTATAATCAAATTTATTTAACTAAATTAATTTAAAAATACTTGCACTCAAGCACAGACCCCTTATTTCAGTACTCAAGTACACTAACAAATTTTGTGTTCTTGTACTTATCAAACCTTAATTTACTGAACTGAAGTACAGACCCCTGTATTTGGGTCAACCCAAGTGTGCACAATATTGGCCACTGTGACTCAAAGCCGGGAGATTCTGTGTCCCAATTACAGCCGAGGTGGTGAGTTTTTTCTAGGAAGGCCCCCACCCACGGTAAGTGTTCTGCAAGCTTAAAGAGGAGACTGTACCCAACCGTCCTGTTTCACTCAAAAAAGAGTGGGACTTTCGGGGGGGTTCTTCGATGTTATGACCCAGTAATGGGGATGACTCACACCCTGGACCCAAAAGAGTGGTACACGGAACCTTGTTGACACCAAGATTATCGAGTATAAACCCCTGTCATGTAGTCAAAACCAGAATGGTACTCTGCAAATGTATGTAGTACTTAGTTAAGCAAGCATTAAAAAACGGAGGTGGTAACCTCCACCCAAAAAAACATTGAAAAGAATGTGTGCACAATATACTGTAGTCAAGAAAGTTAATGATTTTACCTTTGCATGCAGACATAATGTAATCAAATTTTTAGGAATGGCTGCAACTATCAGCTCTATAATTTAGAGTAATATTGATCATTGACTGGTATGTTTATGTGCTAATTGTTTATTTTGCAAAAGCATAATAAAATGTTAGTTGGAAGAGCAAAATTAATGTTTCCATAGTATTTAATATTAATGTAAATTTGCATGTACTCAGTACATGGTTACAGTAACAGGCAAAAGTACCTAGTCCAAACCTTGCTATCCTTTAATGTTGTTTTTATATTTTGAGATAGGGAGCAACACAGATTTAGACTCGCATATTGCATCATATTAATGCTCATTTTCTTCATGCTCTCAACAAATATCTCTTTCAGTTGCAGCTGAGTGAAAGCTTTGAAAAGTCTCCGTTTCCATGTACATGCACAAGGGAACTTTGGTTAATGGTTATCCACCTGGTGGCCTCCCGGCATAAACAGTATGCAAAACAGGTCAGCTGTTTGGTGCTCTGTGAAGCTCTTACTTGATTAGCACTTTTACTTTTTAGAGGAGATGTATTATTGTATGTCCACTGTCAGTCAGTCTGCTGGTTGGCATGCCCAATTGTCATGGCAATAACTGAACTGGGCTTTGATTGATTTTCACAAAACTCACTTTAACTACCCAACAAATAAAATATTTCACCTAAGTTTGTTTCTCCTTGCAAAATCCTTGCATATTTAATGAAGTCAGGGGACACCAAACTTCTTTGTAGTATCTCTGTGTTAACTGTAGAAATTCCATGGGTTTTGCTGACCCTTAGTATATGTTTTGTTATCTGTTGAGCCACTTTTGAAATAACTTACAACTTTATTTCATTACTTGATCCTTAACATAAATGATTTTATCGAATTTAACATGCAGTATTATGACATGGATTAATTGTCTTCCTTTCCATGGATGGTGGAGACATAGTGTTTGGTCATTTTTCATTAAATTTATTTTGTTCCTACCAGTATTTCGGAAGAGACCTTCATCATCAAGGTCAGTTAGGCTGAAATTTTATGTGAACCCGATGACTTTTGAAGAATGGCATATTTTTTCCTCATATATGAAACACTAATTGTTTCAAAAATGTTCTGTGAAGAGTTTGACACTGATACGGTGACATTGACCTAGATCTTTAAGGTAAAATCAGCAAAATTTCTGAACACTACATCCATTGAACCTCTTAATTTATTTTCATGAAATTTGACTCTTAAAATGTGTCTACCAAAGTCTCAGAATTGTTTAAAAACTGGTGACCTTGACCTTCATTTTCAAGGTCTAATTACCAGGAATAGATATTATTTGTAATGCTGCGACTGTTGAAGTAGTCCATAATTATTCCTCAAAATAGCAATTTGAGGCCCATAGGAAGTAAGACATGTATGTTTTTGTATTGCAAAACAACCTCAATTTAGTTATATTTAAAATTTAAAACAATAACGATTCTCAGTCTTAGAAAAAGAAGGAAAAATATGTGTCTGTGTCAGTGTGTGTATTGACAGTATTCATTAATTGGTGAGAAATATTTTAAAATAAAACAAGTTTTAATAAATGTCATTCATACTGGTGAAAGGTATCAGAATAAATATAACTTTTTACTGTCTTTCAGTCCCTATGGACTATGTTGTACAGTAGCTTCCAAGACATGGAGACACAGCTGTCAACCAAACCTGAAGCAAATTTATCAGAGGACCTGGACACTGGTCAGTCTATATCCATGATTTCTATGTATATAGGGAAACTTATGTAGAATGTGGAGATTTGACACTAATACTATGCTGTATGTCAAGTGAGCTGTGAAGAGAGCAACTTTTATTTTCATATGGTGTCCATATGTGACATTAATTCTCTGAGTTGTGACAACTGAATCTCTGAGAACCCTGAGACCATGCACTGGACAGATTTTTCCAAAACTTTACACAATTATAGGGTCACATGTGAACTGGTGCCAAAATATTTTGCCTTGACCTCTGACCTTTCCTCTCTCCAGTGCTTCCATCTGTGCATGTTTTTTGACACATTAACCCACATATCTTCGGACTCCTTTGACCAATGAGAAAAAAAGATTTTGCACAAATGTAGCCCTTTTATAGCTTTATAACATACATAAAAAATCTGGTGGCGCCACCTGCAACCATTTTTGCCCAGCGTCCATCTGTTCATCTGCCTTGGGATAAAATCACTCATATCTCTGCAGTGAATGGACATATCCATCTGAAATTTTGCATGTGTATTCATCCTGGACAGCTTTCTGGATTTTATGACAGGTGGCGACACCTACATTCACATTCAGGCTGCAGACATCCAGGCTCATATCTCAGGACAGGTTTGGCATATCTTCCTGAAGTTTTGCATGTGTATAGATCTTACATAGCTCTTTATCTTACACAAAACTGGTGGCGCCACCAGCAACCATATTTGCACAGCATCTGTCTGTTTGTTTGCTGTGGGATAAAATCACTCATATCTTGGCAGTGGTTTGACTTATATGCCTAAAATTTTGCAATTGTATACAGCCTGGATAACTTTCTGGATTTTGTGGCAAGTGATACCACCTATATACACATTTCAGCTGCAGGCAGCCATGCTTATATGCAACACACCTCTCTCTATTTCCCCTCGCCACTCAATCAATGCCTCACTTCACCATCCCACTCAGGTTTTGCGTCATCCCTGCTTACGTGCAAAAAATCCTGTTTTATTTCCCCAAGCCACTCAATCCATGCCTCACTTCACCCTTCCCATTCTGAATAGGCGGATTCACGTAGTGGCTTGTCAACTTCCTGTATTAGTATAACAGGATTTATTTAGATGAGATATGTATTTTGGTATATAGGTCTTACATGAACATCATCTTGTTTCAGACTGTGATGTATTAGAGCTGCCACAGATATTTAACTGTGGAGATGTTACGTGGTACACTTGGTGGCTCCTCCACCACATAGCACCACTGATGAAGTATGACACTGATGGCAGAATGTCAAACACACTACAAGTAAGACTCAGGATTCACTGTTATAGGCATTTAAAATGACATATACACTTGGTTAGCTATATTGCAAGCATTTAGGACCTCCTATACTAGTTAGATGTCATTCTGTGCAAACTTATCACTCATTATAATATAAATTATATTTATTTAACATGGATTGTACAAATAGTTGTATAATAACTAATACGAGGCATTCTCAATGGATTGGATGGTGGTTTTGGTAGTCTGCAGTGGAAGAAACTGGAGAAAACCACTGACCTTGGATGGGCAACTACAACCCACTCTTATAGGCAAACCGGGGAGGAACCCAGTCACCAGCATAAAGCCAAGCATATTACCTCCAACTCATTACACAGGGTTTCCTGTGTTTCCTAAGTCCTCTCAATCTTATTTATAATATATATATACATTTATACAAATATATATAAGTTAATGATGTCCTTACACCCCTTCATATTCAGGTTTAATAATTACCGTAAAATCTCCACTTAAAACGGCGGTTTAATCAAGAAATTAAAAATCTTGAAATCAGGTTGTTTTCCTGAAAGCCCTGCGGTTTTTAGCTCAGCTGACTGTAAGTCATCTGAGCTATAGCGATCACTCTTTGTCCGTCGTCCGTCTATCCGTCTGTCTGTCTGTACGTCCGTCTGTCCGTCCGTCCATTAACCTGGCACAAATTGTATTCACTGGACCTAGAATCTTGTAACTTGACATTATGAGAGGTCCATGAAAAATCTCCTGGGAAACCAGAAATCAGTCTCTGTTACTCATATCCTTCGAGCTATGGGGCCCCAAAGTACCCCCCTGAATAGTAAAAAATTTCATACAAAAACTTCAATATCTCATTAACCATATCACTGATGGTCATGATTTTTTGCATTCATATTGATCATGAGATGTTCCATCAGTTCCTGCAGACTGGTGGCGCCACCTGTATTTTCAATTTTTTTACGAATTTTTTTCTCTATTTTTGAGACCTTTAAAAATGTGAACATCTGTTAACAGGGCACAAATTGTTAAGACTGGATCTAGAATCTTAATTCTTGACACACTAAGAGAACAATGAAAAGTCTCCATGGAAACCAGAAATTAGGTCTCTGTTACCCATATCCTTTGAGCTATGGGGCCCTGAAGTACCCCCCCCCCAGAATAGTAAAAAATTTCATACAAAAACTTCAATATCTGATTAACTACATCACTGGTGGTCATTTTTTTGCATACATATTGATCATGAGATGTTTCATCAGTTTCTGCAGACTGGTGGCGCAACCTGTATTTTTCAATTTTTAGCTCAGCTGACTATAAGTCATCTGAGCTATAGTCGTGGTCCATTGTCCGTCGTCCGTCCGTCTGTCCGTCCGTCCGTCCGTCCGTAGATGTGGCACGTTTTGAAACCGTAAGACCTAGGAATCCAAAATTCAGCATAATGTTAGATGTCCCCAAGATCTCCTACCAAGCCGAAAACTGGGTCTTTGCGACTTCGTTCCTTTGAGAAATTAAGGAAAAACCTCAATTTTTTATTAAAATCCTATTTTCACACTTCAGGACTGCCTAATATCAAAAACACTCATCTGTTTTTCCTCATATTTACCATAAATATTCCTCTATATGGTTCCTATGTACATGCAAGAAATTAAGTCTGTAAACTATAAATTCTTTAAGTTATGGGCCCAAACATAATGGACTTTGTAAAAAATCAGGAAAAATAATAACTCACTTAACATGAAAAATTTTGAAACTAGAGTCTATTTTCTCAAGTATATATCTATGTTTAATTAAGATTCAATTGTTTACCGAAAATTAGATCTGAATTTTGTAAATTTTTTAAGTTATTAGCATAAAAAAAAAATTAGTACCTTAAATTTTGCCCAACTTTGACCATGGCACGTTTTTTTCCTGTAAGCACCATTGATTTAATTTTCACAGCATGTAAACATAAATATTTAATTTGTCTAAATCTGAAATTTGAAAATTAAAGCTTTAAAATTAAGCTAGTTATTGATTTTTTTTTCTGTAGTCACTTGCTTTGATTACAGATGCAGGGTCCCACTCCAGGACACTGGAAGTCAGCTATGCCAGGGTTTCTGATTTGTTACAGTCACTGGGGGAGATCCCCTGCTGTGACAGGTGTACAGTTATTCTCATATCACCACCCCAATCACCCCCCCCCCCCCCCCATCCCCCCCCCCCCCCCCCCCCCCCGCAAACCCAACCCACCAAGTGTTATGCACTAATTGTTATTGTTTTCACTGTATCTCCTTAATTGTAATGCTGTTTCCACTCCGATATGCAAAAACTTTCCTTGAAAAAATAATTCAAGGTGTAATCAAGAAGATGCAATGTTGTGTAATGTAACATTTTAAAAAAAATCAAATTTCTTTTAAATGATTTTAACAAATATAATTGAACCCATCAGTATGCTTAAATTATTATAAAATATGAAGCACATTATGGATAAATAAAGACACAATTAAAAATTGTGAAATCAAAATCAAGTATTATTTTTAGATATTTATTGTTTTGCAGATTTAAAAGATATATTTTTGTGGTAAAAAAAATAAATAAACATTTGTATGCATGATGTGGTGTTTTCTGACAAGATTGAGATTTATGATGATGCAATTGAGAATTATGAATCAACTTTTATATTCAGATATATATGTTAAATTGGAAATGTATAGAAATATAAACTTAAATTAGAAAATAATTGATGTGATAAAAAATGAGGATTTAATACAAACATTTGTTCATTATTTTCCTGCCTCAGCAGAATTTGAGATCAGGCTTTGTTTGCCATGTTTTATGTTGTTTATTAGCTCTATTTCAACTGTATACATTTCATAAAAAAAATACATATATATATATTAAATAATATATATTATACAAAAAAAATGGATTCGATTGAACAAATGTGTAAACTACTGAAATGTCAACAGTTAATCAAAAAACCAACTAATGATCATGGTAATAGTACAGATCATTTGTTCACAAACTGCTCACATGCTTTAGTTTCAACATTAGGAAACACATGGTCAGGTCACAAAATATTTTTTGCAACAATTTCCTGCTCATCAATACAAACCAATCATATAAACCAACCATGGCCTTTATTATCTCTTCCTCTTACACTTTATCTCCATTTGATATTATTTCAGATTTTTACCTTCAAGGTTAACTTCAGCTGAGCACAGTGACCCATAGGTCCCTTGTTTATGAATTGTTTTCTCTATTTTTGAGACCTTTAAAAATGTGAACATCTGTCAACAGGGCACAAATCGTAAAGACTGGACCTAGAATCTTCATTCTTGACACAGTGAAAGACATGAAAAGTCTCCATGGAAACCTGAAATAAGGTCTCTGTTACCCATATCCTTTGAGCTATGGGGGGCTCCCAATAACCCCCCAGAATAATGGAAAATTTGATAAAAACAAACTGCAACTTCTCAATAACTACAACAATGATGGTCATGATTTTTGGCATACATATTGATCAAGAGGTGTTTCATCAGTTCCTGCAGACTGGTGGCACCACCTGTATTTTTTCAAATTTTCACAATTTCTTTTTCTTTATTTTTTAGACCTTTCAGGATGTAGTTATCTGTCAACAGGGTACAAATCGTAACAACTGGACCTAGAATTTCCATTCTTGATACACAGGGAGACCCATGAAAAGTCTTCATGGAAACCTAAAATTAGGTCTCTGTTACCCATATCCTATGAGCTATGGCACTCCAAAGTACAGCTCAGAAAAATGGAAAATTGGATATATAAGATGAAGTATCTGAACAACTAATGCAGAGATCACCATAATTATTTGTATGGATATTGATCATGGAGTGTTTCATCAGTTTCTGCAGCCTGGTGGCACCACCTGTATTTGTTCGGGTTTTTTTACAAATTTTTTTGTCTATTTTTGAGACCTTTAAAGATATGAACATCTGTTAACAGGGCACAAATCATAACAACTGGACCTAGAATCTTCATTCTTGACACACTGGGACACCCATGAAAAGTCTCCATGGAAACCTGAAATAAGGTCTCTGTTACCCTTATCCTTCAAGCTTTAGGACTCTGAAGTATCCCTCAGAATAATGGAAAATTTGATTCAAAAGCTGAAGTAGCTGAACAACTAATGCAGAGATCACCATGATTCTTTGCATGGATATTGACCATTAAGTCTTTTTATTAGTTTCTGCAGACTGGTGGAACCACCTGTATATTTTTTTTTAAACTTTATGCATTTTTTCTATATTTTTGAGATATGTAAATACAGTCACAATCTTAGCCTGTTGGTTAATCTGTTTGATGCTTCAGTTGAATTGGTATATACTACCATTCAGATGATAAAATTTCCTTTTGCGAATCTCTTCCCAGTCAGCTGAGCGTCATGACCCATGGGTCACTTGTTACTAGAAGGGTTTTCCTGAATATCTTCCCGGCAGAAATCGTTTTTGGCCGGCGAGGGGGCGATAATATTGTGATTTTCGAAGGCCGCCCATAGCAGCAGTCTCGCATGCATGGGATCTGTGTGTAAAAAAATTATTTATAATTATTTGTTATTTTTAAATTAAATGTTGCTGTTTATCTATCGTGCAATATATAAATTGTTATAAAAATCTTGGTAATTGTCACCAAATAATACATTTATAACACTCCTACTGTGTCACAGAGGCCAACTTCATTGGGCATTGTCAAGCAATATTGAAATAAATGCCTACTTTAAACCCATTTGCGGCATTATTTAGCAGTGATTATTTGTTTGAAATGTAAAATTTGAGTCGTAAAGGGTCGCACAATGGCGGACGTTCGTTTTAAAATTAAGATTGATTGCCGCAATGTCCTGAAATGCTTCTGCTAAGAATATTTTGAACGACAGTAATCGGTGGGTGGTAAACAGAACAGCCACCTATCCTGTCCCACCGTGCCTTGCGCAACGCTGCCTTGACAAAATGGCTCCTCACAGGGAAACTTTCTTCAAGAAAAAAAATTGCTTACCCCGACTGGCCACTTTAATTTTACTATAAAATCACTTGTTTTCACGTGTCATGTTTCCTATACGTGCTTATCTTGACAAGGTAACATCAGTTACTTTTATACTTAGTTAAGTTGACCACTGATGTTTTCAAACGCACCAGCAAATTGTGACATGGAGTGATGTCAACGTACTATGTGACGATGATAATACCGAAGTAACAGGTATGTAAATGATTAGAATCTTCCGAGTAATTCAAGAAAATGGAATTTTCATCATAGGTTAAGATTCCAAAATATTACTTTTAGACATAAGATATACAGTGACTTGAAATGGATCAGCAGAATTTTTTTTTCTAAAATATAATAGAAAATCAGTAGCAAACAAGAATAAGGCTCGGCATATTAAATCTGTATAAACACGCGGAGGTTCACCAGCCCTTACGTCTTCCCAAACTTCATGCTTGAGTGAACCTGCAGAAAAAGTGTTTTGATGTGTTTGAATAAAATGCCCCAAGAAATTTTACAGTTTTCAGGAATGTCCAAGTCGCAACCTACGAGTGTTGATTTCTAGATGATAGCTTGATTGTGTCTTGTGTCAAATCATTCCCTAGCGAAAGTTGGTGCGGTTTTAAAGGGGGGTTCTTAGTATTTTAACTCCTCGCCGTGTCTCACCTGGGGTTTCAGCAAAGTCTGGGTGCGGATTTAATCGGAAGTGCAGTTATAAGTGGAGACTTTACGGTACATTCACATGCACACTTGGATACATGAGCACATTTAGAGACTTTGGTTTGTATGAATTTTTATGTTATAGTATTTATTATCATTATTATTTACAGGTCTCTGTGAGCCCCACTTTTTTACCTACACTTCTGAAGTCTCTCTTCAAGAAAGTAAGTTGTTCCTCAACATTTCTCTGTTCAATGACTTTTGGCCAAATTATTGAAAGCTGAATATAGTCAAATGTTTTAGCAGCCCATTTCTGCTCAGTGACTACAAAGATCTTCTTCTCAAAAACAACTGCGTCAAATTCTCTAATCTCACACATGAATGATCCTTAGATGTTAATAATTCAAATTTGTTCAAATGGTCTTGATACAGTGATTTTCTTAGATTTATACAGGAAGAGTTAAAAAAGATAAAAAAAATCTTCTTCTCCAAATCTTTCCAGCCAAATTGTCCAATATTACAGAAATGATCCCCAGAACAATCTCTCAAAAATTTGTTTGAATGGCTCCAATTCAGTGATTTTTTTGGCCCAGTTACAGGAGGTTTAACTTAGTCATCTGTGCATAAAAGCATACTAAACTTAAAATCTCAGATACAGCTGGAGCTGTCATCACCAAATTTTATGCCAATGTTTGTCACATCAGTCATATTTGAAATTGAGGTGTTGGTGGTGCCACCTACATTGATCTGTTTTTTACAAGCAAAAATGTAAGTGTAGACTCTTCTAGCTTATACACTGTTTTTTTTTAAGAAACTGTCAAGCTGATTGGTTTAAACTTTACGAGAATTGTTCTTTGCAGCTTTAAACAAGTGACCCATGGGTCATGATGCTCAGCTGACTGGGAAGAGATTCATAAAAGGAAATTTTATCATCTGAATTGTAGTATATACCCATTCACCTGAAGCATCAAACAGATTAACCAACAGGCCAAGAATGTGTCTATAATTATGTATCTCAAAAATGGAGAAAAAATGCGTAAACTTTAAAAAAATACAGGTGGCTCCACCAGTCTGCAGAAACTAATAAAAACACATGGATAATATCCATGCAAACAATTATGGTGATCTCTGCATTAGTTGTTTAGATACTTCAGCTTTTGTATCAAATTTTCCATTATTCTGAGCTGTACTTTGGAGTGCCATAGCTCAAAGGATATGGGTAACAGAGACCTAAAGTCAGGTTTCCATGGAGACTTTTCATGGGTCTCCCTGTGTGTCAAGAATGAAGATTCTAGGTCCAGACGTTACGATTTGTACCCTGTTGACAGATAACTACATCCTTAAAGTTCTCAAAAATAGAGAAAAAAAAAATTGTAAAAATTTGAAAAAATACAAGTGGCGCCACCAGTCTGCAGGAACTGATGGAACACCTCTTGATCAATATGTATGCCACAAATCATGATCATCAGTGTTGTAGTTATTGAGATGTTGCAGTTTTTTTTTATCAAATTTTCCATTATTCGGGGGGGGGGGGGGGTAATTAATTGGGAGTCCCACAGCTCAAAGGATATGGGTAACAGAGACCTTATTTCTGGTTTCCATGGAGACTTTTCATAGGTCTCTCACTGTGTCAAGAATGAAGATTCTCTGTCCAGTCTTTACGATTTGTGCCCTGTTAACAGATGTTCACATTTTTAAAGGTCTCAAAAATAGAGAAAATAATTCGTAAAAAATTGAAAAATACAGGTGGCGCCACAAGTCTGCAGAAACTGATGAAACTTCTCATGATCAATATATATGCTAAAAATCATGACCCTCAGTGATGTAGTTAATGAGATATTGAAGTTTTTGTATGAAATTTTTTACTATTCTGGGGGGTACTTTGGGGTCCCATAGCTCAAAGGATATGGGTAACAATTACCTCATTTCTGGTTTCCAAGGAGATTTTTCATGGACCTCTCATAATGTCAAGTTACAAGTTTCTAGGTCCAGCGGTTACGATTTGTGCCAGGTTAACGGACAGACGGACAAAGGGTGATCGCTATAGCTCAGATGACTTACAGTCAGCTGAGCTAAAAAGCAGTGTAGCCAATTGAAAAGGCTTTCAGTGTTTGAAAACAGATTTGGCAAGTTTCAACATGTCAAGTCAAGAGGTATATCAGTGCACTCAGGTGCCATCCTGACATCACGATGGCAACTGACCTGGCTCTGCCTGGTGTCCAGACACAGTCTAGACGATGTGTCTAGACACACCATCTAGACGTCTAGAACCTGCCAACTGTGTCAGACTTTACAAAAGGTCAAGTTACGCTCTGTATCTATAAATAACTTTTGCAGACTGCCAACCATTTCAGATTTGCCAACTGGTCAATTTCAGTCTGTAAGAGCCAGTGGTAAGATTCAGTTTGTAAGAGCCAGTGGTGTGGTTACATGGGGCACATTAGGTACCCTTGACCTGGTTAAAACTGAGCTTCCATTGCCAGGATGCATGAGTAGGTGACTCAATACCAAGGCTAAAAGAGGAACTTGTTCATAGATTTTATAAGGAAAAAACTAAAAAAAAACATTTTAAATGTTCTTCTCTGAAACCATGCTGCCAAATTGTCCGTTTATCTGTCCCAATATCCCTCCCTGGCAAAAAAGAACATATCAGAAATATCCTAACTGATACATCCTTGTTTTTAAATGTCCTAGTCCAGAACATGCAGGTCCGAAACATCCATTTGGCTGAAATTATAATGACTACGTTAGATATGCATGACATGAGAGGATCAGTATTTAATTCTAAAAATAAACATTCACACTCCCAAACTTTGCACAGGTCCATATTAGGCCTGTAGGCCTTGTTTTTCATGGAATGTCAGATCATCACTGGTAATTTCTAGTATTTTATCTGAGCTCTTGCTATTCTCTATCATATATTAACACAATGAAAGCCTAAGTATTTATAGGCCTTGCTGTTAAATTTAGCTGTAAACATGTCAACCAACCAAATACTGTAGTGATGATATAAATGGTGTAGTGATAATATAAGTTTTTAAGCCTAAGTGAGTTTATTGTGTTTTAACATAACTCGAAATGCCATGTGGCATGTAGGTTGTATATTAAAATTTAGTTAGGCAATCTTTATTTGAACATGTTCACAGTTGCTGGCTTATAGATTGTTTTAATGCCATTTAGATGGCTGTAGAAGCTGTAATGTGTATATACTGCTAATCAATATATTTACAATTATGTATATATGAACTAATATGTATACATAAGTACATAAGATTAGAGTATTAGATCATATCTCATATCAGCTGATACATACACAGAAACAAGTCACATGTCAAAACATAGCTACTTTGGCCAATCACAGTATAGTAGAACTCTCCAGTAGTCTGTCCCTTTTTTTAAACAGCCATTGTATGTAATCAAATGCAGGCTGTTCATTACAGAAACATACTTTATTGGTCGTTCATGACCAGTAAGGGATGGTACATTAGCTGATATAAAGTTTGAGATTTGTGAATGTGGTATTGTTAGTCAGTCAGAAGTGCAATATTAGAAATTGTGAGCCAGTCTATAGTGTACAGTATTACAGAATGTGTGGTTACACAACTTTAAGCCATGGAATATTGGGTTGTTTATATGTGTTAAAATGGACTTTACTGGTATAAAATTGCTGTCATAGAACCCCAAGACTTCTTATTCATTAAAATTGTGCTACATATCATAGCTAGTTATGTGACACCAACCACTGCTTGGTTTATAGTAATTTACATCATTTAATTATAAAGTTTTCCAATACCTGCTGTTGGTTCATGTTTGTCTTGCATATGCGCTGCAGTGTACATGCATTTATCTATATCTCATCGTTTATAGAATTATATTTTTCTTTATTTACTCATTATTTTCTGGAAATCTTATTTCCTTTGCAGGCTGTGACAGAAAACATGCTGCGTCTCATTGTGACCATTTCTGTCTCCACCAGTAGAGAGTGGGGGTCTTCGGTGGATGTTGTTTGTGCTTGGTGGGACAGTGTTTATAAGAAAATGGCAAGTGGACAAGTTGCTTGTTTTTTTAATTTAATTTTAGAAATTATAAGAATTGGTGAATTCACAAAAAAGTAAGAGAAATAGCCCTATAAAATAGAAATTATATAGCATGCAAAATGACCATTGGAAACTTCTGTGTTCTCAAGTAATGTGTACATAACTTTTCTGTGCATCAACAGGGCTTGACATTAACTCTTGAAAGTACTTGCCCAGTTGGGCCAGTAAAATCTAGCTTTTACTTGGGCTGTATTAATTTTTTTGCCACCGCCACAAAGTGTCTGGGGCATATAGTTTACCCATGTACATCATTCTGTCCTTCCGTTATTCTGTCATTCTGAAATCAAACAGTTGCACAGACTTCTCTTTGTAATGCCTGCAGAAATTGGCCTGATTTTTGGTGTGTGGGCAGACAATGACCAGTTAGATATCGAGTTCGCGTTTCGTCCCAGTTGATCTAATTTTGCTCGTTTTATGGCTCCTAAACATAGAAAATTTCATGAAAGGTAGAAATTTTCATGACAAATACACATGTACGGACTTTTTTTCGCAATGCCTACAGATATTGGCCTGATTTTTGGTGTGTAGGCAGATAATGACCAGTTACAAATCGAGTTGGCGTTTCTTCTTGGTTATCCTATTTTTGACTGTTTTACAGCTCCTGAACATAGAAAATTTCATGAAAAGTAGAAATTTTCATAACAAATACACATATATGGGTCCCTTAAATTGTTCTACATTTTTACAGCTGATTATAGAAAAACACTCAGAAGCATATATCTCAGGAACAATTGTTTGTATTTTTTTCATAAAACTTACATTGATCATTGGGACTGATGGTCTGTACCTGCTGCACATGTTTGGTGGTGCCACCTACTATTTCAGACTTTTTATGAATTTGTATCCGATTTTTCACCAAGTGTTATGCAGTATTGTTATTGTTTTCACTGTATCTCCTTAATTGTAATGCTGTTTCCACTCTGATATGCAAAAACTTTCCTTGAAAAAGTAATTCAAGGTGTAATCCAGAAGATGCAATATTGTGTAATGTAGCATTTTTAAAGAAATCATTTTTCTTTTAAATGATTTTACCAATCATAATGGAACCCATCAGTATGCTTAAATTATGATAAAATATGAAGCACATTATGGATGGATAAAGACACAATTAAAAATTGTGAAATCTAAATCAAGTATTTTTTTTAGATATTTATTGTTTTGCAGATTTAAAAGATATATTTTTGTGGTAAAAAATAAATAAACATTTGTATGCATGATGTGGTGTTATCTGACAAGATTGAGATTTATGATGATGCAATTGAGAATTATGAATCAACTTTTATATTCAGATATATATGTTATATTGAAAATGTATAGAAATATAAACTTAAATTAAAAAAAAATTGATGTGATAAAAAAATGAGGATTTATTACAAACATTTGTTCATTATTTTCCTGCATCAGCAGAATTTGAGATCAGGCTTTGTTTGCCATGTTTTATGTTGTTAATTAGTTATATTTCAACTGTATACATTTCATAAAAAAGCATATATTTAATAATATATATTAAACAAAAAAAAGATTTGATTGAACAAATGTGTAAACTACTGAAATGTCAACAGTTAATCGAAAAGCCAACTAATGATCATGGTAATGGTACAGATCATTTGTTCACAAACTGCTCACATGCTTCAGTTTTAACATTAGGAAACACATGGTCAGGTCACAAAATATTATTTGCAACAATTTCTTGCTCATCAATACAAACCAATCATATAAACCAACCATGGCCTTTATTACCTCTTCCTCTTACACTTTATCTCCATTTGATATTATTTTAGATTTTTACCTTCAAGGTTAACGTCAGCTGAGCACAGTGACCAATAGGTCCCTTGTTTAATGAATTTTTTTCAGATTTTTCAATTTTGGCCTTTTGTGCAGGATATCTCCAAAGGAATTCAACACTGGAACTTCATTTCTTCAGTGCTATTGCATATTTACAAAATCTTGGTCAAGTTCAAAGATGGGTGATCTTGACCTACTTGTCAAGGTCATAGAGCTTAGAATAGAAAAAACTTAGGAGCTTATTTCTAAGGAAGCATTTAATGGATTGTTATGAAACATGGTACATACCTCTCCAAATTAAATTTAAAACTGATTATTAGCTTTTGCTAATATTCTAGATTAGCAATGCAGTGCTTACAGATACTTGCCAATTTTTTGGTCTGGGGGCACATAATGTCCACTTACAGATCAAGTTCACGTTTTGTCCCAGTTGACGTATTTTTGACCATAAGACAGGTCCTGAACATAGAAAATTTCATGAAAAATAGAAATTTTTATGAAAAATGCACATGTATGGACTTTTTTTCACAATGTCTGCAGATACTGGCCTGATTTTTGGTGTGTTGCTTGATAATGACCCTTTACAGTTCAAGTTTGCATTTTGTCCTGGTTGATGTACTTTTGACCATATGACAGCTCCTGAACTTGAAAAATTTAACAAAATTTAACAAATATTTCTTATTTGCTCCAGAAGGGGGCATTTGTGTTGTTCAGACACATCTGGTTTTTCTTGTCCCTGAAAAACAGTTATTATAGCTACAAAAAAAGTGTTTTATATGATTATATGTTCAGATGTTTATTTGTTAATAAAATGTCTCTTTAGCATCTACACAGATAAATGTACAGGTAACATAAGATGGAGGCATGAAAATCTGATTTTATTTCTCCAAGAAAGATAATAGCTGATATAGGATTAGTAAAGATTCAGGCTTTGAAAAGGTTTATATTGGACCCACTTGCCCTGTAAGGCAAGAAGGAACCCACTTTTGGTTGCCCTACCATTATTTTTTGTTCAGCAAACTATAAGTCATCTGAGTCATGGTCATGGTCCTTTGGTCTGTCTGCTGTCTGTCCATTAACAGGGCACGTTTTAAAACTGATGGACCAACGAATCCAAAATTTTGCATACTGTTAGATGTCTCCCAAAATCTCCTACCATATCAAAAATTTGGTCACTGAACTTTCGGAAAAACCTCTGTTTTCCATTATAAACCCATTGTTACACTTCAAGACTCCCTATTCTCAAAACCACTGATCTGTTTTTGATCATATTTAGTATGCATATTCTTCCATACATATATATCCTATATACATATAAAAAATAGGTCAGTATTTCCTAATTTGTTGAAGTTATGGGCCCCAATATAATGCTTCTCTTAAAAAATCAAGAAATAAATTTATTCACTTAACATTAGAATTGCTAAGCTAGACACTTTTTTTTCAGGGATGTGACTTCATTTCATTGAAATTTAATTTTAATGGAAATTATTTTGAAACAAAATAATTTTCAGGATTTGAATCCAAATTGCATTTGGCTTGTTTCAGCATGCTTATAAATTTTGTTCATGCTCATTTGAATTTTTACAGCATTTTATTTCAGTTGATAAATGAATGTTTATTATTATTCTTTGGTTGATGTCTATTATTCTATAATTTTCAGGGTTTCATCTTAGTAGGGCAATTTCCTCTTAGCTTATATAAATATATATGAAGAACCAAAAGAAATAAGTATATTTTTTTATTACAGAATAAATTTTCAGGTATTGAGTAACATGCTCTACACACCAGTATTGCAAATTTATAATTCTTATTTGAAATTTTTAAAATATTATTTGACAAAATATTAGATTCTGATGTACTAGATGACACATTTAAGGTTTAATGATGGCAAAAAGACACTAATAGTCATTAACAATCCTGTTTTCTTTATGTGTAGAATGAATGCAAGTGTTTTGCAATCTTTACCTTAAGTTTTTGTAACTGTAAATTATAATATGTTCAGTCTCATAAATGATATGTTAAAGCCATGATAGGAGGTACTTTAACCATGATCAGATTGTTTGGAATTTGCATATACAGTGAAACCTCATTGTGTTGGAGTTGAAGGGACCCTCAGAAAACTTCGACACATCCGAGGTTCGACACAAGTGGGTTTTATTAGGTTATAATTTAACTAGAGTTGGCCGGAATACCGTGTCTGTAACTTTGAAATAAGCGGGGTATTCAACTTAAGCAAGTTTAACACAACGAAGTTTCACTATAGAAAATTTTTTGTTGGTCAAATGTAGGGCACCCTTTCAAATAACTCTTAGGCACATCTGTTATTTTTTCTTATTGCATTATTAAATGCTTTCAGGCCCAAATTTTCATGTATTGCACAGTACAATATATTCTTATCACATTTTGTTTATGCTCATTTGTAAATAGAAAATTTGAATATCTTACAGCATTTTATTCCAGTTTTTAGCTCAGCTGACTTTCAGTCATGCTGAGCTATAGCAATCACTCTTTGTCCGTCGTCCGTCGTGCCGTCCGTCTGTCCGTCTGTCCGTTAACCTGGCACAAATCGTAACCGCTGGACTTAGAATCTTGTAACTTTACATTCTGAGAGGTCAATAAAAAATCTCCTTGAAAACCAGAAATTAGGTCTCTGTTACCCATATCCTTGCAGCTATGGGGCCCCAAAGTACCCCCCAGAAAAGTAAAAAATTTCATACAAAAACTTCAATATCTCATTAACTACTTGACTGATGGTCATGATTTTTGGCATACATATTGATCATAAGATGTTCCATCACTTCCTGAGGACTGGTGGCTCCACCTGTATTTTTTGATTTTTTATGAATTTTTTTCTCTATTTTTGATACCTTTAAAAATGTGAACATCTGTTAACAAGGCACAAATCGTAAGGACTGGACCTAGAATCTTCATTCTCAACACACTGAGAGACCAATGAAAAGTCTCCATGGAAACCAGAAATTAGGTCTCTGTTACCCATATCCTTGCAGCTATGGGGCCCCAAAGTAGCCCCCTGAAAAGTAAAAAATTTCATGCAAAAACTTCAATATCTCATTAAATACTTGACTGATGGTCATGATTTTTGGCATACATATTGATCATGAGATGTTCCATCACTTCCTGCAGACTGGTGGCGCCACCTATATCGTTCAATTTTTTACGAATTTTTTTCTCTATTTTTGAGACCTTTCAAAATGTAAACATCTGTTAACAAGGCACAAATCATAAAAACTGGACCTAGAATCTTAATTCTTGACACACTGAGAGGTCCATGAAAAATATCCTTGGAAACCAGAAATTAGGTCTCTGTTGACCATATCCTTCGAGCTATGGGGCCCCAAAGTACCCCCCAGAGTAGTCAAAAATTTCATACAAAAACTTCAATATCTCAATAACTACATCACTGATGGTCATGATTTTTGGCATACATATTGATTATGAGATGTTCCATCAGTTCCTGCAGACTGGTGGCGCCACCTGTATTGTTCGATTTTTCACGATTTTTTCCTCTATTTTTGAGACCTTTAAGAATGCTGTCATCTGTTAGCGTGGCACAAATCGTAACGACTGGACCTAGAATCTTCATTCTCAACACACTGAGAGACCTATGGAAAGTCTCTATGGAAACCAGAAATTAGGTCTCTGTTACCCATATTCTTTGAGCTATGGGGCCCCAAAGTACCCCCAAGAAAAGTAAAAAATTTCATACAAAAACTTCAGTATCTCATTAACTACTTGACTGATGGTCATGATTTGTGGCATAACTATTGATCATGAGATGTGTCATCAATGCCTGCAGACTGGTGGCGCCACCTGTATCGTTGGATTTTTTATGATTTTTTTCTCTATTTTTGAGACCTTTCAAAATGTGAACATCTGTTAACAAGGCACAAATCGTAAAGACTGGACCTAGAATCTTAATTCTTGCCACACTGAGAGGTCCATGAAAAATCTCCTTGGAAACCAGAAATAAGGTCTCTGTTACCCATATCCTTCGAGCTATGGGGCCCCAAAGTACCCCCCAGAGTAGTCAAAAATTTCATACAAAAACTTCAATATCTCAATAACTACATCACTGATGGTCATAATATTTGGCATACATATTGATCATGAGATGTATCATCAGTTCTTCAGACTGGTGGCGCCACCTTTATTGTTTGATTTTTTTACGATTTCTTCCTCTATTTTTGAGACCTTTAAGGATGCTGTCATCTGTTAACGTCGCATAAATCGTAATGACTGCACCTAGAATCTTCATTCTTGACACACTGAGAGACCTATGAAAAGTCTCCATGGAAACCAGAAATTAGGTCTCTGTAACCCATATCCATCGAGATATGGGGCCCCAAAGTACCCCCCAGAGTAGTCAAAAATTTCATACAAAAACTTCAATATCTCAATAACTACATCACAGATGGTCATGATTTTGGCATACATATTGATCAAGAGGTGTTTCACCAGTTCTTGCAGACTGGTGGCACAACCTGTATTTGTTCGGGTGTTTTTTTACGATTTCTTCCTCTATTTTTGAGACCTTTAAGGATGCTGTCATCTGTTAACGTCGCATAAATCGTAATGACTGCACCTAGAATCTTCATTCTTGACACACTGAGAGACCTATGAAAAGTCTCCATGGAAACCAGAAATTAGGTCTCTGTAACCCATATCCATCGAGATATGGGGCCCCAAAGTACCCCCCAGAGTAGTCAAAAATTTCATACAAAAACTTCAATATCTCAATAACTACATCACAGATGGTCATGATTTTGGCATACATATTGATCAAGAGGTGTTTCACCAGTTCTTGCAGACTGGTGGCACAACCTGTATTTGTTCGGGTGTTTTTTTACGATTTTTTCCTCTATTTTTGAGACCTTTAAGGATGCTGTCATCTGTTAGCGTGGCACAAATCGTAACGACTGGACCTATAATCTTCATTCTGGACACACTGAGAGACCTATGGAAAGTCTCCATGGAAACCAGAAATTAGGTCTCTGTTACCCATATTCTTTGAGCTATGGGGCCCCAAAGTACCCCTAAGAAAAGTCAAAAATTTCATACAAAATCTTCAATATCTCAATAACTACAACACTGATGGTCATGATTTTCGGCATACATATGGATCATGAGCTGTTCCATCAGTATCTGCAGACTGGGTGCGCCACCTCTATTTTTTTCAAATTTTTACGAATTTTTTTTCTCTTTTTTTTAAACCTTTAAAGATGTGGTTATCTGTCAACAGGGTACAAATTGCAACAACTGGACCTAGAAACTTCATTCTTGTCATACAAGGAGGCCTATGAAGAGTGCCTGTGGAAACTTGAAATTAGGTGTCTGTTACCCATATCCTTCAAGCTATAGGACTCTGAAGTATCCCTCAGAATAATGGACAATTTGATACAAAAGCTGAATTATCTGAACAACTAATGCAGAGATCACCATGATTCTTTGCATGGATATTGACCATTAAGTGTTTTTATTAGTTTCTGCAGACTGATGGAGCCACCTGTATTTTTGTATCCTCCAAAACGAAGTTTTGCAGATACTATGTTTTTGACCGGGTTCCTCCGCCGCCGCCACGTTTGTTTCCAGAGAGCTCCTCTGAGAAAAATGGACCGATTTTTTCGAAACTTAAGTTAATTATCTAGTCGCATGTGAACTAGTGCCTAACCAATTTGTGTTGACCTCTGACCTTTCCCCTCTATCCAGCTTCCATTTGTGCGTCTGATCCACACATAAACCTTCATATCTCGGGAACCGTTTGACCAATCAGGAAATAAAATTTATACAAATGTAGCCCTTGGATTGCTTTATAACATACACAAAAATGTTGGCGCCACCTGCAACCATTTTTGCACAGCGTCTGTCTGTTTTCTGCTGTGGGATAATGTCACTCATATCTCGGCAGTGGTTTGACATATCTGCCTAAAATTTTGAAGTTTTATACATCCTGGATAGCTTTCTTGATTTAATGACAGGTGGCACCACCTTCATTCTAGTTTATGCTGCAGACATCAGAGCTCATATCTCGGGAACGTTTGAATGATTGGGCCAAAATTTTCCATGTGTATAGATCTCACATAGGTCTTTATCATACACAAAACTGGAGGGGCCACCTGCAACCATTTTTGCACAGCGTCTGTCTGTTTGTCTGCCGTCGGCTAAAATCACTCATATACATGTAGTGGTTTGACTTTTCTGCATAAAATTTTGCATATGTATACAACTTGGACAGCTTTCTGGATTTGTGGTAGGTGGCACAACCTACATACACATTTAGGCTGCAGACATCCATGCTAATATGCAACATACCTTACTCTATTTCCCCTTGCCACTCAATCCATGCCTCACTTCAACCGTTCCACTCTGATTTTGGCGGATACACGTAGTCACTTGTCAGCTACCCGTATTCTAGTTTTTAAAGTTTACACATTTTTTCTCTATTTTTGAGATATATAAATACAGACTAAATCTTGGCCTGTTGGTTAATCTGTTTGATGCTTCAGTTGAATGGGTATATACTACCATTCTGATGATAAAATTTCCTTTAGCGAATCTCTTCCCATTCAGCTGAGCGTCATGACCCATGGGTCACTTGTTAATTAAATGTGTTTAATTATACTTAAACTTATCATCTTATGCACATATTTCTGTCATATAGTTGAAATAATGAAACCTTTTAGAAATGTTTGATCATGAAAGGCTCCTGCATTTCAGGTATATAAAAAAAATGGCACAGTATTAGTTCAGCAAACATATTTTATTATCACCAGTTAGCAGGGCCATTTCCTCTTAGCTTTTAAAAAGAAGTAAGTATATTTTGCGTTTGCTAAAATTTTCCAAAATTCAGCTGAGTGACATGACACATTGGTCCCTAGTTATGAACTTTACTTGCTCCCAGCAAGTTGTTCACCCTTAATGTTGAGCCCTGATCAGGTCGAAATCTGTGGTTTTGTGAAAAGGAAATTTAAAGTTCATTTAAAAACTAATATGAGACAGTGATTTCTATTTCTGTTTTTCTTACAGAACGAAAGTTTCACTACTGCTAATACGATCATCAAGTTTACAGTCGAAAGGTTAGTAAATTGAACTTTAAAATTCACTCAAGATTGTTTAAACTACAAATATGTTAGAGAAGTGTATCCAGTTTAGCCTTTTACTGTGTGTTTTATTGGACTTAAATGTCATGGAATTTTATCTTGAATATGGAAGTATTATACCTGGTGTATATCCCATGGCACAGGTTCACTTTAGGCTTGTAGGCCTTGTTTTCCTACTATATATAAGGAAAGGTAAAATTAATTAAAAAAAGCACCTGAGAATTCAGACTTTTAAGGGGACTTGTATGTATTAATTATCATCAATTAGCAATAACAGAAAGGCATATGCATAGAGATGGTGGTCAAGGAGTGTTTGGCATTGACCACATCCACACCATTTGCTCTGACAGCAAAGTAAGGGTTGATTGAATTACAATTAAAATGTTAACCAAAGCACCGTCCTAGAAAAGTGAAAAAATTAGTAAGACCAGAGGAGATAAGATAGGGTTGTTTGGCATCATTGGGATGTTGTGTTGTGGCAACTTTATTTATATTTTCAGGTTGACTCCAGCTAGCCAGGTGTCAGAACTGCAACAGCTTCTCTCAAGCGACTACATTAACCAGTGGTAAGTAACTCCTTCTTAATCTACAGTATCAACTTATATCTGTTACATGCTTCTATGGCTCAGGGGTAGAGCACTGGACTCAAAGCTGGGAGGTTGTTGGTTCAAATCTTAGCCTGAGGTGGTGGAATTTTCTTGGTCAGCAGCCACCCAGGGTGAGCGCTATACAGCTTAATGGGACTGCTGTGTCCCACAGCCATGTATCACTCTCCAACGAGTGCATCTTTAGGGGGTTACTTGGTGTTATGACCAAGCAATAGGGATTCAGGTGCATTAGACACTGGGCCTGGGTGACACCAATATTCAAAAATAATATGATAGGAAGCAAATGCTACCGCCCTGTCATGTAGTCCCAAACCAAAATGGAACTCTGCAGATGTACATACATATATTTAGAATTAGATAAGAGAGCATAAAAAATGGAGGTGGATACCTCCACCAAAAAAAAATTCTAAAAAAAAACCTCTTACCTGTTACCAGTCCCTGTGTTTGGCTTATAAAGAAAGGTTTGGTGCCCCTTAAATCTTTCATTGTCAGGGTTCAAGACTAGATCCAAAATGTCTGTCTGCCGGTGACTGGGCTGTTCAGGTGCTCCCTGCTAAGTGTTTGTGGGCACTGCAGCTCTGTTGACTCGTCCAACCTTTTGTCTTACCCTCTGTCTCAGTTAGCCAGATGCTCTGTCTCAGTTAGCCAGATGCTCTGTCTCAGTTAGCCAGATGCTCTGTCTCAGTTAGCCAGATGCAGTGCTGGAACATACACCTTGGCTACTTTTGCACTGGGCTTCGAGTGGCATCTACAGAATCTACAAAATTTATAGCTGTTCACTTTATCATCCCTGCCAAATTTTCCCTTACATTATACCAAAAATGGAATTGAAATGCCCATAACTATCCAGACGAGCCCATCCTGTGATGATACCTGCAAGAAAACTTCATGGTGAAACGTAATTTAGATGCATTGAAAAATTATGGTGGTTTCCTTCACACACAATAAAGATTTCTGCCTAAACATTTTTCCAGTGTTTTGAGAAACAAGGTAGAATTTAGCTCATATGAATACCAATAATTAAGTTTTTAACCTTGGTGATTAAAGCTATGACCTTTGACCATAGTTTTACCCATGTCCGTCATTCCGTCTTCCGTCATTCCGAAATGAAACAGTTGTACGGACTTTTTTTCGCAATGCCTGCAGATATTGGCCTGATTTTTGGTGTGTGGGCAGACAATGACCAATTAGATATCAAGTTCGCGTTTCGTCCCGGTTGCCCTACTTTTGACCGTTAAACAGCTCCTAAACTTAGAAAATTTCATGAAAAATAGAAATATTCATGACAGATACACATGTACAGACTTTTTTTTGCAATGCCTGCAGATATTGGCCTGATTTTTGGTGTGTGAGCAGATATAGACCAGTTACAGATCGAGTTGGCGTTTAATCCTGGTTGACCTACTTTTGACTGTTTTACGGCTCTTAAACTTAGAAAATTTCATGAAAAATAGAAATATTCATGACAGATACACATGTACGGACTTTTTTTCGCAATGCCTTCAGATATTGGCCTGATTTTTGGTGTATGAGCAGATATAGACCAGTTACAGATCAAGTTCGCGTTTCGTCCTGGTTAACCTACTTTTGACTGTTTTACGGCTCCTAAACTTAGAAAATTTCATGATAATAAATATTCATGACAGATACACATGTACGGACTTTTTACACAATGCCTGCAGATATTGGCCTGATTTTTGGTGTGTGAGCAGATATAGACCAGTTACAGATCAAGTTCGCATTTCGTCCTGGTTGACCTACTTTTGACCGTTTTACGGCTCCTGAACATAGAAAATTTCATGAAAAATATGAAATTTCATGACAAATACACATGTACAGTTTTTTTTTCTCAGTGCCTGCAGATATTGGCCTGATTTTTGGTGTGTTGGCAGATAATGACCAGTTACAGATGGAGTTCGCGTTTTGCCCCAGTTGACCTATTTTTGACCGTTTGGCGGTGCTCTCACATAGAAAAATTCATAAAAAAGTGCACATGTATGGACTTTTTTTCGCAGTGCCTGCAGATATGGGCCTGATTTTTGGTGTGTAGGCAGATAATGACCAGTTACAGATCGAGTTCCTGTTTTGTCTCAGTTGACCTACTTTTGACCATTTGACTGCTCCTGAACATAGAAAGTTTCATGAAAAATATAAATTTTCATAACAAATGCATATGTACTGACTTTTTTTCCTCAATGCCTGCAGATACCACCCTGATTTTTTTTGTGTGGGCAGATAATGACAGTTACAGATCGAGTTTGCGTTTCATCCTGGTTGACCTACTTTTGATTGTTTTACGGATCCTAAACATAGAAAATTTCATGAAAGACAGAAATTTTTATGGAAAATGCACATGTATGGACTTTTTTTCACAATCCCTATATAATCGCATGATTTTTGGTGTGTTGCTTGATAATGACCCGTTACAGATCGAGTTGGCATTTTGCCCTTGTTGACCTACTTTTGACCATATGACACCTCCTGAACTTAAAAAATTTTCCAAATTTTACAAATGTTTCTAATTTGCCCAAGGCGGGGGCATTCGTGTCGTTCCGACACATCTAGTCTTAAAACTATCTTTAATGTAATTTTCTTTCATCTAAGCCACTTAGGTATTAACTGAACAAATTCAAGCGATTTGGTATTTCATGTTATAAACAAGGTTGATTATAATATGTTGAAATAGAAATGTGGCATTCTAAGGGATGCAAGCCTCTATCAAGTGAGGGGGGGGGGGTCTCTATTGAGCTATGCTCCAAAACTGTGTTTGCATTCACTTATTCAGCCCAGATTCCCAGATTCAAGTGTGCATAAGTGACTCTGAATTTGTGAATCAACCTTGATTAAGTTCCTGAATCTGGATCATGTTCCAGATCCACACCAAAAATAATTAATTCCTCATTGGCCCATTCCCGAAATGCCCTGATATCTCATAAAATTCTGTTATTGATCCAGAAATGTCATCAAGGAATATTTACAGATGTAATGTCAATTATGCATGAAAGAATCTGGGTTTATGGGTAAAATAAGTGAGTAAGTCAGTTCATTAGAATGCACATTTCTTGTTGTGTCATATACTGTGTTTTTTAAGATGACTGAAAGTCATCTGAGCTAAAGTGATCACTCTTTGTTAGTGGTCTGTATGTCTTTCTGTTAACAGAGCACAAAACGTAATGGCTGGACCTAGAAACTTCTAACTGTAAACCCCTAGAAGTCTGTAAAAATTCTCCTTTGGAACCTGAAATTAGGTCACTGTGACCTATACCCTCCAAGTTATGGGGCTCGAATGTACCCCCAGAATAATTGTATCCGCCAAAACAGAGTTTTAACCGCTGGGCGGAATTTTCCGAAACCCGGGATTATGTTCGGGTCACATGTGAACTGCTGCGCCCCGATTTTGTTTTGACCTCTGACCTTTCCTCTGCGCTCTGCGTCCGTTTGTGCGTCTGTTTCCACACATAAACCCACATATCTCGGGAACCGTTTGACCGATCAGGAAAATTTTTTTGCACAAATGTAGCCCTCGGAGAGCTTTATAACATACACCAAAAATGGTGGCGCCACCTGCAACCATGTTTGCACAGTGTCCATCTGTGCGTCTGCCTTGGGTTAAAATCACTCATATCTCTGCAGTGACTTGACTAATTCACCTGAAATTCGGCATGCGCAAACATCCTGGATAGCTTTTCTGATTTTATGACAGGTGGCGCCACCTACATTCACGTTGACGCTGCAGACATCCAAGCTCATATCTCGGGAACCGTTTGACCGATCAGGAAAATTCTTTTGCACAAATGTAGCCCTTGGAGAGCTTTATAACATACACCAAAAATGGTGGCGCCACCTGCAACCATGTTTGCACAGTGTCCATCTGTTCGTCTGCCTTGGGTTAAAATCACTCATATCTCTGCAGTGACTTGACTAATTCACCTGAAATTTGGCATGCGTATACATCCTGGATAGCTTATCTGATTTTATGACAGGTGGCGCCACCTACATTCACGTTTACGCTGCAGACATCCAAGCTCATATCTCGGGAACCGTTTGACCGATCAGGAAAATTCTTTTGCACAAATGTAGCCCTTGGAGAGCTTTATAACATACACCAAAAATGGTGCCGCTACCTGCAACCATGTTTGTACAGTGTCCATCTGTTTGTCTGCCTTGGGTTAAAATCACTCATATCTCTGCAGTGACTTGACTAATTCACCTGAAATTTGGCATGCGTATACATCCTGGATAGCTTTTCTGATTTTATGACAGGTGGCGCCACCTACATTCATGTTTACGCTGCAGACATCCAAGCTCATATCTCAGGAACCGTTTGATTGATCAGGAAAATTTTTTTGCACAAATGTAGCCCTTGGAGAGCTTTATAACATACACAAAAAATGGTGGCGCCACCTGCAACCATGTTTGCACAGTGTCCAGCTGTTCGTCTGCCTTGGGTTAAAATCACTCATATCTCTGCAGTGGTTTGACTAATTCACCTGAAATTCTGCATGCTTATACATCCTGGATAGCTTTTCTGATTTTATGACAGGTGGCGCCACCTACAATCAAGTTTACGCTGCAGACATCCAAGCTCATATCTAGGGAACCGTTTGACCAATTGGGCCAAAATTTTGCATGTGTATAGTTCTCACAAAGCTCTTTATCATACGCTAAACTGGTGGCGCCACCTGCAACCCTTTTTTGCACAGCGTCCATCTGTTTGTCTGCCAAGGGCAAAAATCACTCATATACAATATAGTGGTTTGACTTATCTGCCTTAAATTTTGCATATGTATACAACTTGGACGGCTTTCTGGATTTTTTGGTAGGTAGCGCAACCTACATACACAATTTGGCTGCAGACATCCATGCTGATATGCAACACTTCACCCGTTCCACTCTGATTTAGGCGGATACAAGTAGTCGCTTGTCGACTACCCGTATTCTAGTTTTAAATTTGATACAAAAGCTCCAGTATCTAACCAACTAATGGATTGATTGCCATGATTATTTGCATCCATATTGATCATGGAGTGTCTCATAATTCCTGTAATTTTTCTAATTTTACGCAATTTTTCTTAATTTTTGAGACCTTCATATGAAGCAGTCCATCCGTTAAGGGCACAAATCATAACTGTTAGACCTAGCTAACTTCTAACTGTACATCAAGGGAGGTCCTAGGCCAGTCTCCTAGGAAACCTGAAATTAGGTCATGGTGACCTACATTTTGAGAACTACAGACTGAAAACTTGATTTTGAGCACCCTGTGAGCCAGACAGGGCACACATTGTATCCCCAAGGCCTCGAATCTTCTAACATGACATTCAGGCAGGTAAAGACAGGGTACAAAACTTTAAAATTCTGTCTTGACATCCAGGGATGTCCTTCAAAAATATGCATGGTCTTTTTTTAGCTCAGCTGAATGCATAAAAAAGACTATATTTCATGGGAATAGCTGGACATATTATCATGAAACCTTTTCTTTTTGTTGATTTTGAAGAACTTTAATTTGCTACAGTTGAATATAGGGATACCACCTACAAACTTTGGCATTCAGCAGGCTTGGGTCAAGTACATGGGTCAGTACTTGAGTACAAGTACAAGTACTTAAGAATTTGTCAAGTACAAGTACAACTACACAATTTTTCAATGTACTTGTGTACAAGTACAAGTACAGGGGTCTGTACTTGAGTACAAGTACAAGTACTTTTAATTAAAAAAGCAATTTAAACAATTGCCTATATTATACACACTGTTACACAGTCAGATATCAGTACTGGTACACAAAAAAGTGGATTGATGCTCCAATTGCTGAAAGTTTTTTTTTGTTATTCTAGGTAATCCAGGTAGAAAGACTTGATGGCCTTTCAGTATTTATATACACGATTACACAGTTGTATATCAGCACACAAGAAATGGTGCTTTGATGCCTATTCTGAATGACTATTCTGAATCTGCCAATTCTGACACTTATTATATAGTGGCTTTAGAGTCTCTGTACTAGTCTGTCAGGTGTGTAAAACTCACAGCTGATCAGCTAAACAGTCCACCTGAGGGTTGTGTAAAGTTCAGCTGTGACAACTCAATTCCAGATTTACTCATTACCAACTATTGGTGGGCCTATCGAGTTTTATCGAAAGTCAGTCAGTTTCCTATCACTCTCAAGCGCTCGATTAACAAAGGCAACTATTGATTACATCATAATCATGACTTTTTTTCCCAGAATGCCTATTATCTTATAGGCTAAAATTATTCTTCCATTTTTTTACAACATTCCGCGCTTCAAATAATTAGTCTTTGTTCCCATATTAACTTCAGTATGTAACTGAGTATAACACTGTAGATGCGAGAACAGAGGACTAAATAAACCTCTGTGAACTGGCAGGGAGCTGCAGAATCAGTGTGGAGTTTTGTAACATATGTACATTGCACAATATGGGCTGTATGGCGTTAAAATGCTCCATAAATTCTCTAGGTCTAAGCAGCAAGTAGATGTCCTGGATAGTGGTTTAATTCTTGTTTATTATAAATAATTAAAATGAAACTTTGAAAAAGCATATCTTACTGATAATAGGAAAATATAAAAAAGGCAAAACTTCTTTTCTTTAGGTAGAATTACTAAGACATGCAGGCTGGGTTAAGAAATTACAATGTTACAATTAATTGCATATTTCTTTATATTTGCCTGAACCGATTACTAATTGATCATCGATCGGTTTGATCGATTATGAAAAAGGAACCGACTCCCACCACTTATACCAACCTGCCCTTCTCAGTTACCACGGCTAATTAGCCTGGTGCATGAGGAGATGTAACCTGGGACAAACTTACTCAGCAGAACTTTTAAGTGGGTAGTGTTTTTACAAGCTGTTCATATAATCAGGTCTGAGGATAGACTATTACAGCTTTTTCCATGTAATAGTAATAGTAATAGACTCAAAAATTTGAGCTGTAATAGTATTAGTAATAGAAACAGAAGGCAAAGTAATAGAGTAATACATATTACTTTCTATTACTTCCTATGAGCCCCTTGATCATGAAGCATATCAGCAAATAATGCTGAACAGATTCAGTTCTTGTCCAGTAATTGCCCAGGATGTGCCTATTGTGGAGGCAAGCATGGGCCAGCTGCCACATTGCTGGTGACCACAGGTGATAATTGTATCCGCCAAAACGAAGTTTTGCGGATACTATGTTTTTGACCGGGTTCCGCCGCCGCCGCGTTCGTTTCCGGAGAACTCCTCTGAGACTACTGGACAGATTTTTCCAAAACTTACACAAATTATTGGGTCACATGTGAACTGGTGCCTAACCAAGTGACCTTGACCTCTGACCTTTCCTCTCTGCCCAGCATCCGTTTGTGCGTCTGTTTCCACACATAAACCCACATATCTCTGGAACCGTTTGACCGATCAGGGAAAAAAATTTACACAAATGTAGCCCATTGATAGCTTTATAACATACACAAAGAAGGTGGCGCCACCTGCAACCATGTTTGCACAGTGTCCATCTGTTTGTCTGCCTTGGGTTAAAATCACTCATATCTCTGCAGTGGTTTGACTAATTCACCTAATATTCGGCATGCGTATACATCCTAGATAGCTTTCTTGATTTTATGACAGGTGGCGCCACCTACATTCACGTTAATGCTGCAGACATCCAAGCTCATATCTCGGGAACCCTTGGACCGATCAGGAAAAAAAATGTACACAAATGTAGCTCTTGGATATCTTTATAACTTACACAAAAATGTTGGTGCCACCTGCAGCCATTTTTGCACAGCGTCCATCTGTTTGTCTGCTGTGGGATAAAATCACTCATATCTCTGCAGTGGTTTGACTTTTCCACATGAAATTTTGCATGTGTATACATCTTGGATAGTCTCTCGTTCAAATAACAGGTAGCGCCACCTACAATCATGTTTATGTGGCAGAGATCCATTCTAATATGTAACATATGTAACTCTATTTCCCCTTGCCACTCAATCCGTGCCTCACTTCACCCGTCCTTCTCTGATTTTGGCGGATACACGTAGTCGCTTGTCGACTACCCGTATTCTAGTTACATAAGAGTACTGGACAGAGTAGGTCACAGCCAAATAAGTTACCTGGCACAATCTGACCTTTGATTAGTAAACCATGGATAAACAGAGGCATGTTTGATTTAAAATAGTGTAGGCTAGTGTTGGCATTCAGATGATAAAATTCATTTTGTGAATGTCTTCCTAGTCAGCTGAGTGTCATGACCCATGGGTCACTTGTTTTAAACATGTCATATCTTTAATGTGAGGTTTGCTTCATCCCAGGCTGACATCCTCCAGTTACCATGGATTCCTATACTTGCTGTCTCAGATCCTAACAGCATCACCAGCAAGCTGGAAGCCACTCAAAGGAAGGTAAGCGTACCATGTAGGTCATATTCAGTTAAAAGATTACTTTAGTTCAGTAAGCATACCATGTTAACTGATTATTAAAACTCAGCAACCTGTGTATAATTTGAGCATATTTATGATTTAAACATATAGAGTTATGAAGTAATCAGCTAATGACTGTCATCATGGTGTTTGAGGGATTAATTAGATTTTTAAGCAGCTGTGTTATTTTGGTCCATTAAAGTATGCAGATAAAATGATGATAAAAGGAGGCTATGTCTGAGGTAAAATGTGTTTCAGTCATATTAACTACATCAGTAATGAAATACTCTACTATCAGTCATACTGATCATAGCTCCTCAGGCTGGTTATTAGCAGTGTACCAGTTGTGACTGTCAGATCTAGAAAGTTTATTTATGACATCCAGGGACATCTAGATGAGATCTCTTTATAAACCAGAAATTAGGTCAGGGTGATTTAAATATTTGGATCATTTGGAGAAGACACTATTTTGCATATCTTTATTGTTGGACTCCTCTTAGTTTTGAAAGGCCATAAAAAATGTATGGATCATATAAAATGTGTGTTCTTATGATGTTTAACAGATTTTATTCCAAGTTTCATCCACGACGCCTGATGGAGCTGTCAGAGACAGGACTAACAAACTTTACTCAGTTATTTGTGACATTAGCCCTGGCTGCAGACACCTCTGATGTGGTAAGGTTAACCTCAAAAACGTCCTAATTCTAATAAAGACCTCCTTCTAATAAAAGCTTGATTCCCAAGCTTAAAGTCCAAATATGCAGCAAATGAGATTGTCTTTCCAGCTCTGCTGAACAGCAATGCTTGACAGTTTGTTTGATAATTTACAAGTTAAGGCCATTACCAAAAATATTGTATGTTACTTATCATTACTTATCCACTGGTGAGTGAACAATCAAGGTGGGGCAATTTTAAATTGAATATAGCTTGAAGTGAAATTTTGTATGAATTGCAATTGAATTTATATCAATTGAAATGAAGCAAATTTTATTTGAACTGATTGAAATAAAAATTATTTTTTGAACCTTTACAAATAAGAGCACCTCAGGTATGATATTTTGATCCCTTGCTTGCTATCCATTCTCATAATTATGTACATCTTGTTTGTGTTTCACTCATTATATTCAGGTGAAAAAGTTCAGTGACCTGGTGGCATCCCTGGACACTTCAGCGATGAGCTCAGGCCGGGTCAGCAGTGTGTTAAATGCTCTCTTTGCCCTGATGCTCGTGGCTGTTCAGAAGGACTGTGACATCACAAAACTAGCAGACGGTGTGGTCAATGAGCTAAACCGTCTACACAGGTAAAGGACTCCAGGCCGACTTGAATCATGTCATCATATGCATTGTGTCAAATAACTCATAATATCAAGCCTGATAAGGAAACAGTAAGGTAGAACACTCGACTTAAAACCTGGAGGTCTTGAGTTTGAATCTCAGCAGAGGAGCAGTCTGCCCCTTTCAGGGTGAGCCCTCTACAGCCTGAATGGAAGGCTGCATTTTTGCTCACAACAAGTGCCCCTTTTGGGGGTTCCTCAGTATTATGCCCCAGCAATGGGGATTTATTATATATCCAGGATTTACATGTGTTTTACACACCGAGCCAACACCAAATATGAAAGTGCAAATGTCTTTTAGTGCAAAGCAAAATTCTGCAGATGTTAAGCTAACATTTTATAAATGGAGGTGCTTAGAGAAAAAAAAGTAAAAGGAAAAGTATGCTTGACACCCTCAAATCATTTAATCATCACTCAGTAAAAAGTGGTATAATAACATATATTTTCAGGAATATGGATCTTCAGTTATCCTCCTTTCATGTGCAGAAGACAAACAATTAGTTTTGTAGGATCTTTTCAAAAGATTAGATTATCCTGGTTTACCAGTTGATGGAATGCCAAGGTATTGACACAGATGTGGATATTTTTTTCAGACAGCAGACCCAGCAGACTGAGAGATATCACGACCATGAAGCTGGTAAAGTTATCCAGCTGATCCTGACCAACATCCAGGAAGTGATGGAGATGAGCACCAGTCTATCCCTGTCACAGTACAGACTTCTAGGTAGATTATAGTTTTCATTAATTTTTAAATATAAAAATAATGGGCTTCCTGATTGGAAGAGGGGCTGTAAATTGATGACAGACCCATGTAATTTGTCAGCAGTTTAAAATGGAGTTCTGCAAAATTTATTTATTTTTCACAGGGTCTGATCCAAATTGTGGTTTTGTGTGGGTGTCAAATGTACGGCAAAAAGGAATCCAGGGTTTTCAATAAAAGTGTGGGATGTTGCTTTGTCTTGTGAATTATTTTGCAAATTTTGAGCCCTGTATCATATATCAGGTAGACTGATACAATTTTTGATGGCTCTGACAGGAATAAATATAAAGTTTGTATAATCTTTTTGTTCTGTATTGCATGGAAAACATTTTCATAAAGACATACATTTAATTAAACTTTTTAAGATAGTAGAAGATACATTTGAAAAATGTAGCATTCCTGTAGACTTTAAGTTCAACACTATTCACGTGACTTGGATGTTATATTCAAGGTTACCTCTGAAATAGCTAAAGTTTAACAACCATTGGGGAAATGAAATTGTGATCATACAAAAATACAGATTTTCTTGTCATACACTTCTGAATTCTATGTTTTAAGGGCTGATCTAACCAAGGCAGATAATCAGTGTGGACAGATTCTCCAAGTAGCTGGCCCATTAGTAATTTATCCTTATAGCTTTACTTGTAGTCCAGTCATTAGCATTGTTTGACCTCTGATCTTAAGGAAGGAAGTTTGAGTTTGGTTATGAGAGTTCAGTGAAATCTGTGTAATATGACCACCCACTGGACTGGCCAAAAGTGTTCTTAATTCACAGGTGGTCTCTTTGGACAGGTGGTCTTTTGGACAGGTTCCACTGTACTATAACTTAGCACATGTGGCATTAAATGCAGTAACAAAAAAATAGGGAGATCATTAGAGCACCAAGGTTAGGACCAGTGGAAACTGTGTGTCTTTGGGTATACCAGGATTGGTAAGGTGAAAATTCTGGTGGGAACATGTCAAACTGACTCTGCCTGAGATTGAGCCTTTGATAGGGTTCCGAGCCTTCCTGGAAATCAGGGAAAACCTGAAAAATGAGTCGAGGAATTTTGGAAAAATCAATAAATCAGGGATAATTCAGGGAATTAACAGGCCCAAAAGTGAAAATAGTTGCTACTGATATACATGTAGTAATATGATTAATATCTAGAGTGCAACCATTCATATGTTTTAGTCAGGTCTACTTGAAGATTTGCTATTATAATGTTTTAGTGTGAAGAAATGGTTGGATGTATTTTCCTCTAATTTTTTTAATTCATCTGGGAAAGATCAGGGAATTTGTTTTTCATAAATTACTGGGAACCTCTTTGTATAACAAGAAAATGTTGGTAAATTCAATTGAGGTAAAATAATTGTAAACATTTCTAAAATCAAACAAAAATGTGAGATGTCATGAAAATTGTTCACCAACGATTTCAGCCAGTTATAAGTATGTCTATCATCTTCATTTATAAACCTGTGTTCTTTATGTTTAATATCTTCTGTCTGCAGCACCATGCCTTGGTCAGAGGGCTTCTCACTGCAAGACGTCAGAACTGCACAGCATTATAAACCTCGTACAGACAGTGATCAGTAAACTCAGGTTAGTTACACAACCATCCAGAATCCTTTATAATTTAAAGGACATAGTTGTAGTACAGATTTGAAAGAATATATATGACATAAATGAATGATTAAGCCATTCTATATCTCAGTATCTGTAAACATTAGCAGGAGTTCATATATCTCATTTCCTGTCTTCTGTATGTTAGTTATGTATAGACTGAACAGCCCCCAGTGTATGAGAATATGAGTTTTTACTGCAAATTTCATTTTCTTAGCCATTAATATCAATTTTTAATACTCTGCTGGCAAATAATGTTTATTGAAATTATGAAAGCTTATAAATTATTACTGCACTAAAATGGCAGATATTAAGAACTCTTTCCAAGCTGTGTTCCTAAGTACAGTAATGTGTTTCTTTACCTGTTGGTTATATCTCATTCCCTGAGATAAAATTTTATTTCATTTTCATATTTGTTAATGCCTAAAACTCAGACATTGCTATTACAGATCAAGTCAGGAGCCTTCTGATGAGTCTTATCTAGGTAAGCTGTATGTTGTTGTAGACTTATAGTCAAATATTGGTATTTTGAGCTCACTTAAATCAGATAATCTGTTTTTGTCAAATTTTCATTTCAAAGTTAAATTATTTTCACATAAAACCTGCATGTATTAAACCTGAGTAGAGTTTAAGCATTGTTGTAAGTACAGCCAAGTTTTACCGTACATTTAATATATTAAGTTAAAGGTTGTGAAAAGCCTTTGTTTGGCTATCCTAGACAGATTGGACTAAATTCTTAGGGCTTGTATTTCTTCAAGACAATTTAATTTTACTGAATGAAGAGTCCCAGTTACCATAGTTAACTTGTTTGATGAATATTCTAGTGGTGGTAATTATATAAAAGCCCCCCCCCCCCCCCCCCACCACACACACACACTCAAAAAAAAAAGGTTGGGTTCTCAGGTACTTTTGTTTGTGAGTGTAATTTTTAGCTCAGCTGACTGTAAGTCATCTGAGCTATAGTCGTGGTCCTTTGTCGGGCCATCTGGCTGTCCGGCGGTCCGTCTGTTAACAGGGCACGTTTTGAAACCGTTGGATCTATGAATAAAAAAATTTACATACAGTTAGATGTCCCCAAAATCTCCTACTGTACCGAAAATTGGGTCACTAGGACTTTATTCCTTCAAAATATTCAGGAAAAACAAATCAGTCTGACATTGGGCATATGTATATATCTCTTCATTGTATATAAGACTGGTGGTGCCAGCTACAATCATTGTATCCGCCAAAAACAGAGTTTTGCGGATACTATGTTTTCAGTCGGACGCCATCGGCCCATAGGTTTCCGGAGAACTCCTCCATAACCACTGGGCAGTATTTTTTAAAATTCGTAATTTTGATCGGTCACATGTCAACTGCTGTGCCCTCATTTTTGGTTGACATCTGACCTTTCCTCTCTGCCCAGCATCCGTTTGTGCTTCTGTTTCCACACATAAACCCACATATCTCAGGAACCGTTTGACCGATCAGGCTAAAAATTTTACACAAATGTAGCCCATTGATAGCTTTATAACATACACTAAAAATGGTGGCGCCACCTGCAACCATTTTTGCACAGCGTCCATCTGTTCATCTGCCTTGGGATAATATCACTCATATCTCAGGAGTGGTTTGACTTATCCACCTGAAATTTTGCAGGTTTATTCATCCTGAACAGCTTTCACTATTTTATGACAGCTGGTGCCACCTACATTCACATTTACTCTGCAGACATCCAAGCTCATATCTCGGGAAGTGTTTGACTGATTGGGCCAAAATTTTGCTTGTTTATAGATCTCACATAGCTTTTCATCATAGGCAAACTGGTGGTGCCACCTTCAGCCACTTATGCACAGAGTCCATCTGTTCATCTGCCTGGGGATAAAATCACTCATATCTCAGCAGTGGTTTGACTTTTCCACCTGAAATTTTGCAGGTTTATACATCCTTGACAATTTTCTTGATTTTATGACAGGTAGTACCACGTACATTCACATTTACGCTGCAGACATTCATGTTAATATGCAACACACCTCACTGTGTTCCCTCGCCACTTAATCCATGCATCACTTCACCTGTACCACTCTGTCTTTGTGATTTCTGCGGATACACATAGTCCCTTGTTGACTACCAATATTCTAGTTTTAAAATGTCCTAGTCTGAAACTTGCAGGTCCAAACGTCGATTTTGCTGAAATCATAATGACTAAGGTAGAAATGCAAGACTTAAGAGGATCAATATTAAATTTTAAAAATAAACCTCCATTCATACACCCAAACTTTGCACAGGTTTGCATTAGGCCTGTAGGCCTTATTCATAAAAAGCCATTGTTACACTTCAAGGCTGCCTAATATCAAAACCACCGGTCTGTTTTTGATTATATTTAGTATTAATATTCTTCCATACATTTTCTATTTACATTCCAAAAATTAGGTCAGTATTGAATATTGCTTTGAAGTTATAGGTCCAAATATAATGAAATTTTTTAAAAAATCAGGAAATTTATTTACTCACTTATCATGAGAATTGCTGAGGCTGGAGACTTTTTTTTCAGGGATATAACTTTATTAAATCAAGATTCAATTGTTAACCCAAAATTAGATCTGAATTTTGCAAATTTTTTAAGTTATTAGCATAAATAAAAAATCAATACCTTAAATTTTGACCAACTTTGGCTGTGGCATGTTTTTCCCCAGTAAGCACTGTTGATTTAATTTTCACAGCATATATACATAAGTATTTAATCTTTTAAAATCTGAAATTTCAAAGGAATTGATTGAAAAGATCTTTTATTCAAGTTTCCATACACCATGTTAAGTGTTGTTTACATCAGGCCCACCTAGTAGTACAGCCTTCACTTGTATTATGTAACGCTCTCCATGCAGCTTGCCTTGGCTCAGCCTGGCCACTACTAGCAGGCTTCCCCTCTGCCCTGCACTCCCCCCTCCCCCTCCCCCAGCTGGTGCATAAGGATTTTGAATGTTTTAATTTTCTGTATTTGATTCATTCTTATTCTAGGCTGTGCTACATTTTAGATTTTGTTTTGGACCACCAGGGTTACAATGATTAAAGTGCACATTTAATTTTGTCCACAAAGTGGTGTATTGCTATAAGAAAGTGTGGATGTTCATCAGATAAGTAATTCTTTACTTCAGAAGAGTAAAAACTTCATCAGGTGTGAAATTGACTATTAATTGCAGTAAAAAATTATAGCTGAGAATAGTAATTAGCACAATGATGATTTTTGTCCCTCATTCAACTTACATTGTGAATACTTTATTTGAAAAGATGGTTTTATTTTATCAGATTGACTGAATCTTTTATTTCGGTGAATAAAATTAAGTATGTACTGAAAGCTCCAAAGTACAAAACTTTTCAATTGTGATTCAAGGAATAATCTTGAAGATGCCATGTTGTTGCATTATTTTCTATTAAATTCACTTTAAAAATTTGTGATTTAAAAATAATAAAATATATGTGTATGCATAATATGACCCGATATGAGCTACACTCTGGATAAATAAATAATGATTGCAACTTTGAATTCTGATATTTTAACTTATATTTTCAGATATTTTTTATCAAATTTATAAAATTTGTAAATAAATAAAAAATGAATCTGATAAAAATAGGCTTATATATAAACTTAATTGCTTTATTCCCTTGAAAGTGAAATAAAGGTATTAGTCCATTCTGTCCATTGCTTGTCCATCTGTAAATTTTTCATTTTTCAGTATCTCAAAACGTTTAATGTTTTTCTTCATAACAGTCTTGTCAGAGTATTAGTTTTGCAATCATATACTTAAAACTTTGCTATAACCAAGTTGGAGGGCCCCCTTTCCTCTTAGCTTCTCATATTCTTGTATAAATGAAAAACATTACAATAGAATATTTTGCATATTTTGCATTTGCAAAAATGTCAAACTTCAGCTGAGTGCCGTGACCCATGGGTCCCTTGGTTTTTTTACCTTTATTTGTATGTTTCAATTAAAATGTCATATGATCAAGAAAAAGCATGATAATAACTGAATTGTTTTGCTAAACAGGTAAAAGCACTACATAACAAAGGAAATCTTATCAAAATTGTACTATTTTATCTTGAAAGAAATGTCTGAGCGGCTGGAGCTCAAAATTGGTAATTGTTTCCCTAAATAATGTTTTATTAATTGCCTGACATATAGGAGAGACTCTTAAAACCTATAAACTCTATTATCTGACCAGGTGTTTTGGAAATTTTACCTTGTAAACTTCAGGTTGTTCTTTATATACAGTATCATCTGATCAAGTATAGGGGACATTTTACCTTCGTATTTCTAGTTTGTTCTTTATTTACAGTCACAGCTGACCAGCTTTGGGAAACATTTTACCCCTTTATTAAGGAGCATGCATGTACACTGACCCCGCCCCCTCAGCTTGCTGATGTGGCTGTTGGCTTCACACTCCTCCTCATGGAGAGGTGAGATGATACAGGATATTTACAGTAAAACCTACCTTGTCTGTCAGCTCCATCTAGTGTTCATTCTACAAAACAATTTCCATAAGGAAATCATTATCCTTCATGTTATTTTCAGATTAAAATGATGTTTAGAAACATAGATTTTTACAATCATAATGCTGTGCTTACTAATTAATATTATTTTATTTCCAAGTTATTGTTTAATGGGACCTCATTCACAGTGTAACACTAGATTTCACTTAATGGGAAATATGTAAACCATAACCTGGTGGATCAGGCTGCAATCTCTGGCAAAATCATCAATCTGAACAATCATTTTTCCGAACAAAACTCGTTGTTTGGATGATACACTCTACTTCATGTGTGTTTCCCAGGTCACCAGGTCCAAAGTGTGAAGTACAGGAGAGCTTGTCCAGTGCCTTCCAGTATTTTGGAACAGATCAGAAAGTTTCCACAAGGTACAATGAAACCTGTCTGAAAGACCACCTGTCTCATGAGAACACCTGTCTATATGAAGACCACCTTTGAGGGAACTGAAAGCAGTCATATAAGTTAAAACTGACCTGTTTAATAAGACAACCTGTGAATTAACACAACTTTTTGCCAGTCTCATGAGTTGTCTTAATCATTTTATCAAAGTTCAATTACAAGCTAAGGTATATCTGAGTTTAATTTCCCCTGTTTTACATACTGTGGTTGGCTTGTCATTCACAAGGTTTCAAATTTGCTATATAATTACGACAATATATCTAATTATGAAAAAAAATGAAACCTTTTTGAATATAATGCCTCATTAACATGAGTGAATGGTCATTTATGATATAGCTGCATTTTATGTATGTTATACACGCAATCATGCCTGTAAATTTAAAGTTTAAAGGCAAAACTTGATAATATAAATGATAACGTATGTGTGAAGTGCACTATTATTTAACTGGCAGCTCTTGGTTTTGAATGTAAACCAAGTGTCAAACAGGATATACCTGTGACTGAAAGTCATCTGAGCTATAGCGATCACTCTTTGTCCGTCTGTCCGTCCGTTAACCAGGCGCAAATCGTAACCGCTGGACCTAGAACCTTGTAACTTGGCATTCTGAGAGGTCCATGAAAAATCTCCTTGGAAACCAGAAATTAGGTCTCTGTTACCCATATCCTTCGAGCTATGGGGCCCCAAAGTACCCCCCAGAAAAGTAAAAAATTTCATACAAAAACATCAATATCTCATTAACTACATCACTGATGGTCATGATTTTTTGCATACATATTGATCATGAGATGTTCCATCAGTTCCTGCAGACTGGTGGCGCAACCTGTATTTTTCGATTTTTTACGAATTTTTTTTTCTATTTTTAAGACCTTTAAAAATGTGAACATCTGTTAACAAGGCACAAATTGTAAAGACTGGACCTAGAATCTTCATTCTTGAGACATCAATGAAAAAATGTCCATGGAAACCAGAAATTAGGTCTCTGTTACTCATATCCTTCGAGCTATGGGGCCCCGAAGTACCCCCCAGAATAGTCAAAAATTTCATACAAAAACTTCAATATCTCATTAACTACATTACTGATGGTCATGATTTTTTGCATGGATATTGATCATGGAGTGTTTCATCAGTTCTGCAGACTGGTGGCGCCACCTGTATTTTTTCAATTTTTACGAATTTTTTTCTCTATTTTTGAGACCTCTGAAGATGCAGTCATCTGTTAACAGGGCACAAATCGTAACGACTGGACCTAGAATCTTCTCTCTTGACATGCAGAGAGGCCCATAAAAAGTCTCCTTGGAAACCTAAAAATTAGGTCTCTGTTACCCATAACCTCTGAGCTATGGGGCTCCGAAGTACCCCCCAGAATAATGGAAAATTTGATACAAAAGTTCAAGTAACTGATCAACTATTGCATTGATCACCATGATTCTTTGCATTGATTTTGATCATGGGGTGTTTCATCAGTTTCTGTAGACTGGTGGTGCCACCTGTATTTTTTCGATTTTTACGTGTTTTTTTCTCTATTTTTGAGACATTAAAAGATGCGGTCATGGGTTAACAGGGCACAAATCCTAATGACTGGACCTAGAATCGTCTCTCTTGACATGCAGGGAGGCCCATGAAAAGTCTCCTTGGAAACCTGAAACTAGGTCTCTGTTACCCATAACCTCTGAGCTATGGGGCTCAGAAGTACCCCCCAGAATAATGGAAAATTTGATACAAAAGCTCAAATATCTGAACAACTATTGCATTGATCACCATGATTCTTTGTATGGATATTGATCATGGGATGTTTCATCAGTTTCTGCAGTCTGGTGGCGCCACCTGTATTTTTTCGATTTTTACGAATTATTTTCTCTATTTATGAGACCTTAAGATGGGGTCATCTGTTAACAGGGCACAAATCGTAACGCCTGGACCTAGAATCTTCTCTCTTGACATGCAGGGAGGCCCATTAAAAGTCTCCTTAGAAACTTAGAAAAAGGTCTCTGTTACCCATTTTCTTCGAGCTATGGGGCTCCCAAGTGCCCCCCAGAATGATGGAAAATTTGATACAAAAGCTCAAGTATCTGAAAAACTATTGCAATGATCACCATAATTCTTTGCACGGATATTGATCTTGGAATGTTTCATCAGTTTCTGCAGTCTGATGGCGCCACTGGTATTTTTTTGATTTTTACAAATTTTACAGGGCACAAATCATAATGCCTAGACCTAGAATCTTCTGTCTTGACATGCAGAGAAGCCCATAAAAAGTTTCCTTGGAAACCTCAAATTAGGTCTCTGTTACCCATATTCTTCGAGCTATTGGGCTCAGAAGTACCCCCCAGAATAATGGAAAATTTGATACAAAAGCTCAAGTATCTGAACAACTAATGCATTGATCACCATGATTCTTAGCATTGATATTGATCATGGGGTGTTTCATTAGTTTCTGCAGTCTGGTGGCGCCATCTGTATTTTTTTCAATTTTTAGCTCAGCTGACTGAAAGTCATCTGAGCTATAGCGATCACTCTTTGTCCGTCTGTCCGTCTGTTAACCAGGCACAAATCGTAACCACTGGACCTAGAACCTTGTAACTTGGAATTCTGAGAGGTCCATGAAAAATCTCCTTGGAAACCAGAAATTAGGTCTCTGTTACCCATATCCTTCGAGCTATGGGGCCCCAAAGTACCCCCCAGAAAAGTAAAAAATTTCATACAAAAACTTCAATATCTCATTAACTACATCACTGATGGTCATGATTTTTTGCATACATATTGATCATGAGATGTTCCATCAGTTCCTGCAGACTGGTGGCGCCACCTGTATTTTTTTATTTTTTACGAATTTTTTTCTCTATTTTTGAGACCTTTAAAAATACAGACACAATTTTGCCCTGTTGGTTAATCTGTTTGATGCTTCAGTTAAATGGGTATATACTACCATTCAGATGAAAAAATTTCCTTTTGCGAATCTCTTCCCAGTCAGCTGAGCGTCATGACCCATGGGTCACTTGTTGAAAGTTGTCTATTGGAAAATATACATATCCAAACATAAATAGTTTCACAATGTAAATTAATCAAATACTTTATTGGTGATTTAAGTTGTAGAAGAATCTTATAAAGTTTATGGTATTTCATATATCAAAGCCAAAAAGGATGTTCTGTTTCAGTTCCTAATCCTAAAAAGTTGTAGAGTGAGAAAAAAGAGTTAGTGACTACAAGAATAAAGACTAGTGAATCCTTCTTAAGCATAGTGTTAGTAATTTTACCTGGTATAAATTATGTTCTCTTGTTAATTCCAGTTTGTCCTGTCGCTACTTATGTCATTTACTGCCAAACGACCTTGTGATGGAGAAGGTGAGGTCATCGCTGCCTCAGCTGGACTCTCTGCTGGTCAGGGCCTGGTTCAGCTGTGTCTGTCGATGTACAGAACAGTCACAGGAGATGACAGAGCTCACCAGGTAATGATCAGTTTGGCTTAACTTTCATGATCCCCTTCCCCTGCACGCTGTAATTTATAGATGATGCCCTGTCTTTGTGTTTACCTATCAGTTTTGTGTATTTCAGCTAACCCACTTTTTTCTGTGACCTCTTTAACTTTCAGCTGACCCACTGCCACCTGTGACCTCTTAATCTTATACTTTCAGCCAATCCACTGGGCACCATCTGTGACCTCTATCACTTTCAGCTAGCTCACTGCCACCTGTGACTTCTTACACTTTAAAAGACCCTCTTCCTTTATTATCTGTGTGTATTTTTTTCTGTTTGTCAGAATGGTATTTAGCCTTCCATTGGTATATCAGCTTGGAGCATCCCATATTGAGATGTCACAAGAAAACACAGTCCTTGTTGCTGCTGCAGATCTATTGAGGGTCCTTGGACAGAAGTTTCATCAATGTCAGGTAAGGAATATGTTATTAAGCAGGTAACACAACAGACCACACCATCATTATACCTTTGCCAGGAGACATCATGTTTTAATCATTGTATATCAGTGGACAGTCACAGCCCAAAATTCCTGTGTAAGTAACCAGAAGATGAGTGCTTACATATGTTTTTTTGAAAATAGATAACTTGTAACAGCTGCATTCTTTTTCATAAGATTTTCACAGTCTTCTAAAAAGATTTGTTACATGATTTCACTGTGCATAATGAGGACCCACACTTGTCTTAAATGCCTTTGGTTGGGCTGATACAGACATGTGCCATACTGATATAACTGCTTATTTTTCAGGACTTCCAGCAGAAAATGAAACACAGGGAGGTTGTGTCTAGTCTCCTTATTGACCTACCAAAGCAGGTGTCAGAGGTCACCAAGTCTGGGTCTCCACAAGAAGTCAAGATACTCTACCACTTAACAGGGCTGGTCATTAAACACTGTGGGACCATCGTCTATGTTAAGGTCAGGACACAAATAGGTTATAAAAATTTTAGAGATTAACAAACAGTATTTTGGGTAATATGCCAGCCCATAATCTTGGGATGCAATACCTTAAAAGTCATGTCACCAAGCTGCAGTCCACCATTGGTTTTGATGTGAATGGTTAATTACTAGGCCATGTCTAGATGCTACTCAAAAAAAATACAACACATGCAGACTTATTTGCAGGCTTATACCACTTGATGTGGATGGAATCCATCAAACAGCAGACTTGTTACAATATTGTCTCAGTTTGGTGTTAGGTAATGGAGTGTTGGTAAATTAATTATGAGTTTCTGGCACTTGGTCTGTTTTGGATCTCAATCAGATATTTTCTCTACCTTCTTCTCTTTTACAGTCTTTCCAATAAAACTCAAATCTTCATATCTTTATTGTCCAGTCAGATATTCATTATTTGCAAGAATGACTATTTTCAGATAACTTTACCCGCAAGTAATAATATCCTGATTGCATATAAATGTTTTTACAATCACTGAATCCAGGATATTTTGATATAAAAAATGTGAGATTTATTAAAATCTGTTTTGGTCTGGTAAACTTTCAACCCTTCCAGACACCACTGTACAGTTAACATTTGGCCAGTTTTGAGCCTTGGAGTCGTCATTTATGATACTGTTATCATCTCTCGTTGAATAAACCTCTGCAACCAGATCCTAATATTCTCATAAAATTTTCATATACCAGTTATATTTATTTCAGTCCAAACCAGATTGTCTGTTGCCCCTGCTACTGGAGAGGCTGGTCCTTCCACGTGTACTTTTCAAACAGGGACAGTTACCCCCTGCTGTCATGGACGCCCTCAGAGATACACTACATATGGTCAGTTACAAGGATTCCTTATTCTCTACTGTTGGACAGATATTATTATCATTCATTGCAAACTAGTCTTAAGCCCAAAAAAGGTATCTTTCTCTGGCATGTTTTCAGAATCATTGGGGGCAGTCAAATTTTTCCTTATTTTGCTATATGTTTTCAATAAAAAAAATCATAAGATAAGGGGATATCATAGTAAAAACAAAATTGTTTTGCTAAACAGGTAAAAACATAACAGGAAAATGTAAAACTTTATCAAAATTGTATTATCTTATTTTCTTTAAAGAAAAAGTTGTTAGAGCTCAAAATTGGTATAATTCTACAAAAAAAAAAAATATATATATATATATATATAGAGAGACAGATATATATATATATATATATATATATATATATATATATATATATATATATATATATATAGCATCTTCAATGCTTTTTGTTTCTAACAGTTTATTCAAGGGATCAGTAAACTTGACCACACCAGGGATATGTACCTGAGGAGAACATTCTCTGATCTTGTCTGCCAGTATCTTAATAGATTTCCAGTGGTAAGCAATCTTTATGTGTCTTTTTTATTTGTAATTTTAGCCCCTTTCAGCTTCTACATTAAAATGTTTATGATGAAACTGTCAAGCCAAATGATTAATTTTTTCACAAGGATTATCCTACTGTAGGGTTCTCTCAATTTTATAAGAAAAGATAGAGTTCATTGATTTTTGGTAGTTTATAGAATTTGAAAGCTGAAGTTTGTCTTGTGACCACTTAAGCCTATATCAAACCAAGGGCTGCAACAGTCTCCTTCTGCAAAACTGATGTTAAAAATTCTGTAACATTGTACAACAATTATTTAGGTGGCCTTTATTCAAGATTACATAAAAAGATTGGATGAATAATTGGAACTTAAAAAATGAACAGACTGTGGTTAACTTTGGTCAACAAAGCTAATAGATTTATTGTAATAACTGACTGAGCTCTTTAGATATATAAACAGCTGTACAGGCAACAAAAATAATTGGTGTCCATATTCAACATATGTGTAAGAAAAATCCATGAATAAAATATATCTGTGTTCTGAATTAGCTTTTAATAGGCATCATTATTATTCTAAATGTTTCTGATAAAAAAATATTATGAATATGTCAGCATGAAAAAGCACTGTAGCCCAAGTTTTTCAATATGAGTAAACAAAATTGCAACAGGCCAAGAATTTGTTTCTATTTATAGCTTTGGCAAAATTGCCAACTGTATCAGATTAGACAACAGGTCAAGTGTTCTTTAAGTGCAGCCAGGTATAGGATAAGAGTTCACTCAGTGCAGGAGCTGCACCTGCACATTAGTTTCAGTTCTCTTTCGGGCTGCTGCCTTCCTCAGTTGAGCTTGGTCATCAGAGTGCCCGGACTGAGAAGTTTGACGTTTCAGCTTGAAATTTTGGCCTGCCCATGCCTCTTTGATGGCTTTCTAGCTCACAAGATTGATGTCACCAACTACAGTGATTTTTGCACAGTTTATGTCCCTGCTTATTTCTAAAGAGGGATCTGATATATCAGCCTGAAGTTTTGCATATGTATACATCTCGGTTTGCTCCATCTACACAAGACTGGTGGCACCACCTACAATAATTTTTGCACAGTGTATGTCCCTGCTAATTTTTTTCAGGAGTGATTTGACATTTCAGCCTGAAATTGTGCATGTCCATACATCTTAAATAGTTTTGTTGTATATAAGACTTGAGGTGCCACCTACAATGGTTTTTTGGTTTCATGCATCTGTGCACATTGCTCACGAGTGGTTTGAAGTATCTGTTTAATTTTGCAACTTTGATAGCTTTCTCATAAACTTGTGGTGCCACCCACTGTCATTTTTGTGTTTTGTATATTCATGCCAGTATTTCAGGAGTGATGTTTGTGTAACTAGTGCTTGTACTTGTGTTCAAAATATTTAGTACTTTCATTGCACATGTACATGTCACATTTACTTGAAAAGTCATCAAGTACTTTTCGAATAATGGTCAAGCATGTTATCATGGAAGCATTATACCTGATGTATATCCCATTGCACAGGTTCACATTAGGCCTGTAGGCCTTGTTTAAGAATTCCAAGACACTTAACATATAGTTAACAAAAAGCATTTGGGAATACTTGACCTAACCATTAAAACAATAACAAAGTATCAGTATGTATCAACAAGTCATTTGTGAACATACAATAAATGACTGATATTTTCATGGAATTTCAGATGTTATTCTAAATTGTACTTGGTGTACTGATATTTTCATGGAATTTCAAATGCCATCTATAATTGAACAACCATACAGCATTATTTTTCCGTTCTCTAAATCATGATATGTGTTACAAGTGGACAGGTTACACAAAATGTAATTTGAATGAATAATATTTAATTTCATTGGTTATGGTTTGCCAAGTTTTTTAAAAGTCCACCCTTTAATATGTGCCATGTATTATTTGTTTATTGACACAAGAAGAAATGGAGGCCTCAGAGAAACTTAGGATATAGCTCACAGCTGCCACCTATTGGGGAGATACTAAACAAATCTGCTTTCTCTGCTGTACCTCTGTTAAAATGTGTGCTGTATCTGATCGATAAATATTGTGAACTGGGCATATACCTTACCCTAGGCTGAGCCTTACGGTCAGTGATCATAAAAATGTCCTTATAGGCAAATACAGCTGAGGGTCATGACCCATGGGTCCCTAATTTTTACCAGGGTTCTTGACTCAGTTGCTGATACAAACACAGGTCAGGTCAGGTTGCTTGACCTTGCATGCATCTGTCAAAATATCATGCGTGTACTATTTTGAGAAATAAATTTTATGTTTTGCAGAAAGCACAAGCTCTCAGCACTGTTCATAGAATTCACCCATTTGTGGTAAGTTTTCTTTGAGTTAATTGCTTTGTCTGGGGATACTATGGTCTCATGACGGCCCCACCCCAGCCGTCACTGCATATAAATCTTGTCTGCCAGATAACTAAAAAATACTTCATGGATCTTTACCAAATTTGAAATGTGCATAGGTATGGGTGAGAACACAAAGCCTATCTAAAATAGGGTCATAAGAGAGTGATCTTGACCTTGATTGGGTCCATTTTTAGGGGAAATCCCACAAATTTTCAAATATCTTAAGAAATCTTGCATGGTTTGATCCAGATATCAAGTTGACCAAATATCTTGGATAGCATTGTTGTGTACTAGAAACTTGTGGCACCACCTATTATCCTTTTCTTGTTTTGTTGCCATTAATACCCCTATCATTGCCACTTTACTGTACTGTGAGCATTATAAGTCCAAAAACTAATGGACAGATTTCTTTAATATTATGCATATACATATACAGTTCAACCTGGTCTTTCGGACACCTCTCTAAAGCGGACAACTGGCTATTACGGACACAATACATTAGTCCCTTGAGTTTTCCCTCTTTGCTATGTATAGGTTAAACCTCTCTAGGGTGGACATCTGTCTTTAAGCGGAATTAGGACAGCTGATGCTGGCGCATGCCAGTGTTTTCACAGTAAATCAACCTGGCAAATATGGACAGGATCAGCAGGTGAGTGTCTGCTGGCGAGGACCACCAAACACTTCAATCTTTTGTCTGCAACAATAACAAAGAATACAAGTGTGTACCTGTCAAAACATTCTTCGCTTAGTTCTCTGTGCTCATATCATGCTTTGATGTGCTTGCAATTCCTACCAAGCGCAGACGGGGTGGGGCTAGTGACCTATTAACGCAGTGATTTTTCACATTTGACAATGTTGAGGCAAGGGCTCACCGCATCAGTGATCATCAGGCAATTAATTAATATAAACAAGGCCTTTCTTTCAGCTAAACCCGGACTCAATGAAGGGATCATAGTCATGATAAGTCATACAGATAATCTGTCTCAAATTAAGCTGTCATGCTACACTGATTGTTTGTTGTTTATGCCAATAACCTTTCACAATTTGATTACAAGGGCCGACAAGCCCCCTTAGGGACACCTGGCTATTAAGGACAAAATATGTCAGTCCCTTAATTGACTGTCTGTGTTAGACAGGTTTTACTGTATATGAATTATCAGATGAGGTATATATAAATTGGGGTCATGAACTTTCCTCTGACAGTGGCCTTGCCCTTGAATATTTCCATAATTGGTGAAAATCACACATAATCTTAAATATATCAAAAAGAGATGCATGGATTGGTCCAAAAATCAAGTTGACTGAAGAACTTGGATAGCTTTGTCTTCTGCAGAAAACAGGTGGCACCATTATTTTTCCTTTCTTGATTATGTGACTTTTAATACCCCATCATTGCCACCTGACAGTACTGTGAGCATTATTATTCAAAAACTAATTTACAGATTTCTTTCATATTATGCATATATATAGATATATAGAGTTATGGGATGAGGTATATTTAAATAGGGGTCATGACCTTTCCTATGAGAGTGGCATTGACCTTGGAGATTCCCATATTTGATGAAAAAATATTGTTTCTCAAATTGATAGATGTATCTATCTGAAAATCAGAATGAAAAATGTCAGATAATAAATTGTTGAAAGAGACTAGTGACCTTGAACTTGGTTTTGAAGGTCACACCTGAAGAAACCCTGGTGGCTTGCCAAATGTCAGTATATGCTTCTGAAGATGCATATGAGGGCCTAATTTTGAAGGGGGGGGATTAATTGACTTGGGATACTATGGCATCTGTGATGCCTAGAAATGTCTAGTTATATTTAATGAAGGTGGGGAATGCTTAGAAATTATTAAGTTTATTCATTCTTCTGTGAATAGACCTATCAGTGTGATAGGAGATACCACATTGTGTTGTAAGTGGTCGGGGATAAATGTTTGCAGTCGAAAAGAAAAAAAATTTTAAAATAAATACAATCATATCCAAAGCTTTATTTGCCAGTTGCAGACAATCATAGAAAGTTTTGGCAAATGAGGAATGGCCTGCATTGTGTTATATGCTGGTACCCTTAAACTGTTTAAAACAGGCATACCAAATTAAAAAAAGGACCTAGTCACATAATGCAAGGTTGGATTTTATAAGAATAGTAAGTAAAAATAACAATATTATATAGTTGTACTCGAGTAAAGAGATTCAATATGGCAAGATGAGTATAACATCTATTGCTTTTGTTATGAAGTATCTGTAGTAATTAGGGCCCCGCTTGAGATGGAGTGACCTGTAGTGATCACCATGTCTGTCCGTCAGTGACGCTTTCTTTTGCGCACGATATCTATACAAGAACAGGCTTGATCTTTCTCATATACACAGGGATGATTAAAACCTATGACGACCTAATCCCTATTGAATTTGGAACTGTTGGTATTCCTATATGTCTGCCAGAGCACAATCGGTTCTTTTATGTACAATATCTCAACAATAACATGCTTGACCGGCTTCTGTGGCTCAGGGGTAGAGCGCAGGACTCAAAGCCGGGAGATCGTGAGTTCGAATCTCAGCCGAGGCGGTGAGGTTTTTCATGGTCGGCCCCCACCCAGGGTGAGCGCTCTGCAGGCTTAATGGGAAGGTCGTGCCCAACGGCCGTGTTTCACTCACAAACGAGTGCGCCTTTCGGGGGTCCTCGGTGGTATGATTACCAACCCAGGGCCCGCAGGTGCAGTAGTCACCGGGCCTGGTTAACACCAGGATATAAAATGAGAGGAAGCGTGTGATACTGCCCTGTCACGTAGTCCGAAACCGGAATGGAAATCTGCAGATGTACATATACTTAGTTAAGCTAGCATTAAAAAATGGAGGCGGTTACCTCCAACAAAAAAAATATTTAAAAAAAAAAAAAAAAAAAAAAAAAAAAAAAAAACATGCTTGATTTTTCTCATTTTCACAGGGATGATTGGTAGCTTTTAGGACTCCATCTCTATCAAATTACAGACCTGTCAGAATCCTAATATGGCCACCAGTGCACAATTGTTGATTTCTTTTGCACCTGATTTCTCAACAAGATCATGCTTGATCTTTCTCAAATCCACAGGGGTCATTCCTCATTCATGCCTATGAGGGCACCTGACCTGTTGAATTACAGACTTGCTTTACATCAAATATTGCTGCCAGAGTACAATTGGTGATTTTCTATTGCACACATTATTTCAAACATATCTTCTTTAATATGATTTGAACCAGTAGGATGTTTGTTCCCTCATGCACATTAATAAAAAAACTGTTTCTGTTTGTCATATTTTAAACTATAATCTTAACTTTTTACCCATATGTAAACTAGTCCAGCACTACCAGAAATGCGGGGCCCTCTGAGTACCATTGTCTGACCACATCTAGTTACAGTAATCTTTTCATTTACAGGAAAGTCTCAGTGGGTCATGTGGTAACCAAGCAAGCAGTGAGGCTTTGACCCTTCGCTGTCATATGTTGGAGGTTATAAAGTCAGAGTTCCTGACCCCAAGGTCATCATGTGTTCAACATCAGTCCCAGGTCAGCAGTGAACACTTACTAATTGGAAACTTTTTTAATATAATATTTTTTTAAATGTTGATGACTGACCTTCACTTATGTCATGAACAGAGTTATTAAGTATTTAAAATTCTTGGCTTATCAGGTTCCTGAGAAGATCATATTTAAGAAGTAATACAATACAATTTTGTACAATACTTTATTTGTGTGGCATCATAACTTCAAGGCCTGATTAAATAGGCTGAAAAAAAAAATTATTTGTGATCAAATGTTTGACTCAACAGGTAGACATAGACATATCCAAAGTGTGCAGCACTGTTGATGTCATGTCTCCATATCTTCTGTTACACCATTGATATGATACGATACATATCTAAATACTGTGCTTGTGATAAGATGCATGATAAAATATATATTAATTGATTTATAACAATTTACATCTCAAACTGAATTTTGCCTTGTATTTAGAAATCTAGACAAGCTTACCTCTATTTTCAAACCATTAATTAAATTGATTTGCCCACAGCTCCTTTCCCCTTAGATGCCTTAAATGTCACTAAAAGACAAATTTTAAATGTCAGACATTGCTTTTATGGGATAATCAAATATTGTCGATCTATTGATACAATGACCTCTTACAATACCAATATGATATCTGAACTATGAAGCACGATATATCAAGCACCAGTGCAACAGGTACAGTCCTAATATCTTTGATCTTATTTTAGGAACTATTTCTGGGAAATCCCTCTGCCAAGGAGGTTATGTTATCACCTGTGTCTGTGATTGGTTTCATGTTACATTTAATTCCTACAGGCCTTGTTACTGCTGCTGGAATTCATCAGAAGGACACAACAGGTCCAGGTTCGTTACAAGTAAGTGACATTCATTTCAAATATCTTTGTAAAAAAAACTTTTAGTGAGTTCCATCAGTGCTCACTGTAATTGTATGATTATTCTCTTAAACTTATGTATGATCACACAGTTTGACATGGAAGATGATGAGTAAATCTCCTATATAAGATGTAAAACATCATGACAAAGACAGACATTTATACTTTTCAGCCCTCTGTTTCCTTCAATTCTAATGGCTTAGTGACGTGGAATCTATCATGGATTAGCAGCCTCTTGTAGATAGTTGTTTTTTATACGCCCCTCATAGACAGGACATATTATGGGATACCCATGGTCTGTCCTTCTGTCAACTTTTATCGGCACCACAATAACTTACTGAGCTTTGAAGGATTTTTATGAAACTCACCATAACTACTTACCAATTGATTATTTTGTCCGAGTTCAATTATGGGAAAAATCCATGCATATTTGATAATGACAGTGGTCACCAGGCTATTTTGTTGTGCTGCAGCGATAACTTGAGAGGAATACAATGGATTTGGATCAAACTCAGCAGAAATATTAATCAATATAATATCTCACGTATGACTAATTTTCAGCAAAATCCATTTATTTTTAATAAGGTCAGAGGTCTCCAAACTTTGGAGTTACCATCGTGACTGATTTTACATATTTACTTTTGGGTGTCTCACCTGAATTACATTTTCATCAAAATTCATGCATATTTAATGAGGGAAGAGGTCACCAGATACACGATGGAAATACATGGTGCAAATTTATGAAATTACAGACAAAATTGGCCCAACACCATAGAACAGACTGTTGTTGTCATTATATCATACAAAAAAAAACAGCAATTGATATATCCTATCAGTTATGGTAGCTTATTTGAAACAAATGTGCCCAGTGAAGTTGAATGATTTTTTAGTTACTTTCTACATTTACTTGTTTGTGAATGATTTAAGATACTCTGGCATATTATGTACATATAAATTGTCTATCATAACAAGCACATTAGTTTTTGACATATTTCTGCATTTGACTTGTGAATAATAATAGTCAAACACTGGTAATCACCAACAAAAAAATGAGAATTTGTTATGTGTCCCTTCTGTAAATTATCCTGAATGGGAAAGGCACATATGTTATATTATATTGCATTCTCTTCACCTGACCTCTATTAGTCACTGTGTATGATAATTTTAGTACCTGTTTAAAATATATTCACACAGCAACTATATTGTAAATATACAAAGTATAATGATATCTCCTTAACATGGTGTCTTCTAATATTTCATTCTGAAACTGTTTGCTTATTCCTGTCGCCAAATGGAAACAAACATGCACCAGATGAGATTAGTCACACAAAAATTAACATAGCATGCAGGCCACCAGGTTTGCTATACTGTACAATTTCACAGATGAGGTTTTTCTCAGGCTTCCAACTGATGTTTCTCCTGTGTTTCTTCTGTGTTTCTCTTCTTTGTTTGGGAGTTGTCATTTTTGTGCAAGATTGGTCCTCTAGTCACACAGTCTTATTATGATAAACAAGTGTGCATGATCAGCATCATTTACTCGTACAGAATCATAACAATATTTAAAGAAAGGTGAATTGGAGGTAGTAAGCCCATGAGCTTGGATGGTTTTGCTGTCAAATTGATTTGTATTCAGACTAACTAAACAAACAGTAAGACATCATATATAACTGCAAATGTTTCTCTACACTTAAGGGTGTAGATATCAACAACTGCATATCAACAACTATGATGATTGATTCTTAGTCACTCTTTAGAAGTGTTTGGAATCAGTTTTAATGTCATTATAAATCATCAGTAAAAAGTGGTTAACCTCTAGAAGTATGACATTTCTGATCAAATAAAGAACTGTACATCCTCCAAAAGAGATATATATATATGCTGGCTAGAATATCTTACAACTCTGTAGCCTTCATGTGTTTATAGTCAACATAGATGTTAATCTCTGAGTAAAAAAATTTGTTCTAAAGTATGTTTGCATAAATTTTATGAAAACATATACTTCCTGTAATTATAAAGGTTAACCTGTGTGTAAAACTCTGTAATTGACTAAGGCAATGCAAGAGCTTTCATCAGAAAGTCTGCATCAGCCAACGGATCATCAATATATAATCTATCATTGATCATAACATTAGTGATTATAGTGTAATTTCTTGTAGGGATGCTGAGATATTGCTGTCAATGTGCCTGGAAATGTCATTGGTTTCAAATGGAGGCAACAAGTGTGTCATGACTCTGCTACAATGCCTCTTAGAATCATGCAACACCATTACCCGAGACAGAGAACAGCTGACCACGACACTGGTAACGTTTGTGGAGCAGCATCTGAAGGCCTACGACATACGAGTCTTTAAAATTCTGGAAACTGTAACACAACATAATGCAGGTTTGGTGGTAGCCTCCTTACCAGGTATAACAAAGGCTATCACCAGCACAGAAATGATCAGAGGGGTAGGCGTGGATACAAGATTAAGGTGAGATTGTCAAAGGTATTATTAATACTCCATAGGTCTGGTGAGAGCTTTACTGATAAGACCAACATGCATGATAGCCTACTGTCTTAATAATTGTATCCCCCAAAACAAAGTTTTGCGGATACTATGTTTTTGACTGGATTCAGCCGCCGCCTCGTTCGTTTCCGGAAAAGAACTCTGAGACCACTGGACAGATTTTTCGGAAACTTTACAAGATTATCAGGCACATGTGAACTGTTGACAAAATATTTTGCTTTGACCTCTGACCTTTCCTCTCTTGAGTGGGTCCATCTGTGCGTCTGTTTTGACACATAACCGACATATCTTGGGAACCGTTTGACCGATCAGGAAAAAAAATTTTGCACAAATGTAGCCCTTGGATAGCTTTATAACATACATAAAAAATGGTGGCACCACCTGCAACCAATTTTGCACAGCGTCCATCTGTTCATCTGCCTTTGGATAAAATCACTCATATCTTTGCAGTTATTTGACTTACCTGCCTAAATTTTTGCAGGTTTAAACATCTTGGATAGCTTTCTGGATTTTGTGGCAGGTGGCGCCACCTACATATATGTTTACGCTGCAGACATCCAGGCTTATATCTCGGGAACCGTTTGACCTATTTGGCCAAAATTTTGCATGTGTATAGATCTCACATAGCTTTTTATCATACGAAAAACTGGTGGTGCCAACTACAACCATTTTTGCACAGGGTCCGTCTGTTTGTCTGCCATGGGATAAAATCACTCATATCTCGGCAGTGGTTTGACTTATCTGTCTAAAATTGTGCATGTTCATTCATCTTGGATAGCTTTCTTGATTTTATGACAGTTTGGGCCACCTACATTCACATTTATGCTGCAGACATCCAAGCTCATATCTCCAGAACTGTTTGACGGAATGGGCCAAAATGTTGCATGTGTATAGATCTCACATAGCTCTCTATCATAGGCAAAACTGGTGGTGCCACCTGCAACCACTTTTGCACAGCGTCCATCTGTTTGTCTGCCGTGGGATAAAATCACTCATATCTCGGCAGTGTTTTGACATTTTGCATATGTATACAACTTTGACAGCGTTCGGATTTTGTGGTAGGTGGGGCAACCTACATACACATTTTGGCTGCAGACATCCATGCTAATATGCAACACACCTCACACTATTTCCCCTTGCCACTCAATCCATGCCTTACTTCACCCATCCCACTCTGATTTCGGCAGAAACACGTAGTCGCTTGTCCACTACCCGTATTCTAGTTTCCTCACTAGTTAATGTCAGATATTTCTGATATTTTGCTTTATGGACATTTAGTGGAGGGACAAAGGATAGGACCAAAACAATTGTTAAAGTTTGAACTGTCAAACAATATTGTTTGTTGTGTAATGTCACAGAACTTTCTTAGGGATTTGCTTATACAATGTTTCAGTGTTTTTGTAATATTATCCAAACTATATTGCTCTGGGCTCACTTGACGTGTACTGTTCCTCTGCAACCACTTGACATGTACTATTGCTCTGGGCCCACTTGGTGTACTATTGCTCTGGCCTTCCTTGGCATGTACTATTGCTCTGGGCCCACTTGACATATACTGTTGCTCTCAGTATGGGCCCACTTGACATGTACTATTGCCTTGGGATCACTTTACATGTACTATTGCCTTGGGATCACTTGACATGTACTATTGCTCTGGGCCATCTTGACATGTATTATTACCGAGAGACCACTTGACATGTACTATTGCTGAGGGACCACTTGACATGTACTACTGCCAAGGGACCAGTTGACATGTACTATTGCTGAGGGACCACTTGACATGACCAGTAGTCTGTAAATATTCAAGAAAAACTTAAGATGTTTACATGCTCTTCAGGCATTTCTTACTTATTGTTGTAAATTAAAGTTGTAACAAAGAACGTCAGTCAATGGCAACTTTGAAACAAGAGACACATATTTAGCTTTAATCTTAACATCAGGAACTAACATTTTCCTTTAAGTCTGTAGATATGCACCTAAATCATATCCTGCTTATACTTACTGCAGACAGATAAAAAAAGCACCTGTGTATTTCCAGGCAAATCAAAACCCCTTCCCCCATCCCCTACCAATCCATAAATCCCCATCCCCCGTCCCAAAAAAACAAGTGGCCCATGGGCCATGACGCTCAGCTGAACTTGAAAATACAAAGAGTGTATTTAAAGATGTATTTGAAATATAATTAACATCAAATTTTTAATTATTCTGAGGGGTACTTCTGAGCCCCGTAGCTCGGAGAATATGGGTAACAGAGACCTAATTTCAGGTTTCCACAGGGATATTTTCATGAATCTCCTTTGATGTCAAGTTAGAAAATTCCAGGTTCAGCGGTTAGGAATTGTGCCATTTTAACACTTGACAGTTTCATTGCATGTCTAAAAATAAAACACAATCATAAAAATGGAAAAAATACAGGTGGCACCACCAGTCTGCTGGTGATGATAGAGCACCCCATGATCAATATTAATGCACATAATCATGGTGATCAATGCAGTAGTTATTCAGATACTTGAGCTTTTGTATCAAATTTTGCATTATTCTGGGGGGGGTACTTGGGAGCCCCATAGAGACCTAACAGAGATCTAATTTCAGGTTTTCCAGGAGATTTTTCATTGACCTCTCTTGATGTCAAGTAAGAAGATTCCAGGTACAGTGGTTACGATTTGTAACCTGTTAACAAACAGACAGCCTGATTGCCGGACTGACGACGGACAAAGAGTGATCACTATAGGTTAGATGACTTACAGAGAAAAAATGCATAAAAATTTGATAAAAAAAATCCAGGTTGCACCACCAGTCTGCAGGAACTGATGAAATAGTCCTTTATGAATATGCATGCAAAAAATCATGGTGGTTAATGCATAAAATGTTCAGATACTGGAGCTTTTTTAGCTCAGCTGACTGAAAGTCATCTGAGCTATAGCGATCACTCTTTGTCCGTCGTCCGACTGTCCGTCCGTTAACCAGGCACAAATCGTAACCGCTGGACCTAGAACCTTGTAACTTGGCATTCTGAGAGGTCCATGAAAAATCTTTTTGGAAACCAGAAATTAGGTCTCTGTTACCCATATCCTTCGAGCTATGGGTCCCCAAAGTACCCCCCAGAAAAGTAAAAAAATTTCATACAAAAACATCAATATCTCATTAACTACATCACTGATGGTCATGATTTTTTGCATACATATTGATCATGAGATGTTCCATCAGTTCCTGCAGACTGGTGGCGCCACCTGTATTTTTCAATTTTTACGAATTTTTTTCTCTATTTTTGAGACCTTTAAAAATGTGAACATCTGTTAACAAGGCACAAATTGTAAAGACTGGACCTAGAATCTTCATTCTTGAGACATTGAGAGGTCAATGAAAAAATGTCCATGGAAACCAGAAATTAGGTCTCTGTTACCCATATCCTTCGAGCTATGGGGCCCCGAAGTACCCCCCAGAATAGTCAAAAATTTCATACAAAAACTTCAATATCTCATTAACTACATTACTGATGGTCATGATTTTTTTGCAATGTATATTGATCATGGAGTGTTTCATCAGTTCCGCAGACTGGTGGCGCCACCTGTATTTTTTCAATTTTTACGAATTTTTTTCTCTATTTTTGAGACCTCTGAAGATGCAGTCATCTGTTAACAGGGCACAAATCGTAACGACTGGACCTAGAATCTTCTCTCTTGACATGCAGAGGGGCCCATAAAAAGTCTCCTTGGAAACCTGAAATTAGGTTTCTGTTACCCATAACCTCTGAGCTATGGGGCTCCGAAGTACCCCCCAGAATAATGGAAAATTTGATACAAAAGCTCAAATATCTGAACAACTATTGCATTGATCACCATGATTCTTTGTATGGATATTGATCATGGGATATTTCATCAGTTTCTGCAGTCTGGTGGCGCCACCTGTATTTTTTCGATTTTTACGAATTATTTTCTCTATTTGTGAGACCTTAAGATGGGGTCATCTGTTAACAGGGCACAAATCGTAACGCCTGGACCTAGAATCTTCTCTCTTGACATGCAGGGAGGCCCATTAAAAGTCTCCTTAGAAACTTAGAAAAAGGTCTCTGTTACACATTTTCTTCAAGCTATGGGGCTCCCAAGTACCCCCCAGAATGATGGAAAATTTGATACAAAAGCTCAAGTATCTGAAAAACTATTGCAATGATCACCATAATTCTTTGCATGGATATTGATCTTGGAATGTTTCATCAGTTTCTGCAGTCTGATGGCGCCATTGGTATTTTTTCGATTTCTACAAATTTTACAGGGCACAAATCGTAATGCCTAGACCTAGAATCTTCTGTCTTGACATGCAGAGAAGCCCATAAAAAGTTTCCTTGGAAACCTCAAATTAGGTCTCTGTTACCCATATTCTTCGAGCTATTGGGCTCAGAAGTACCCCCCAGAATAATGGAAAATTTGATACAAAAGCTCAAGTATCTGAAGAACTAATGCATTGATCACCATGATTCTTAGCATTGATATTGATCATGGGGTGTTTCATCAGTTTCTGCAGTCTGGTGGCGCCATCTGTATTTTTTTCAATTTTTAGCTCAGCTGACTGAAAGTCATCTGAGCTATAGCGATCACTCTTTGTCCGTCGTCCGTCTGTCCGTCCGTTAACCAGGCACAAATCGTAACCACTGGACCTAGAACCTTGTAACTTGGCATTCTGAGAGGTCCATGAAAAATCTCCTTGGAAACCAGAAATTAGGTCTCTGTTACCCATATCCTTCGAGCTATGGGGCCCCAAAGTACCCCCCAGAAAAGTAAAAATTTCATACAAAAACTTCAATATCTCATTAACTAATTCTTGCAATACCAGTTAAAACTAATGTCTGATGACTACATATTCATTAGATTTTGCATGCAAAACATGCTTGTCATTCAAGTTCAGCTGAGCGTCATGGCCCATGGGCCTCTTGTTAAAACATCTTTTAATTATTCTTCCGGGTACTTCTGAGCCACATACCTCAGAGGTTATGGGTAACAGTGACCTAATTTCAGGTTTCCAAGGAGCCTTTTCATGGGCCTCCCTGCATGTCAAGAGCGAAGATTCTAGGTCCAGTTGTTACGATTTATGCCCTGTTAACATATGACCCCATCTTAAGAGGTCTCAAAGATAGAGAAAAAAGTCGTAATAAAATAAAAAAAATACAGGTGGCGTCACCAGGCTGCAGAAACTGATGAAATATTCCATGATCAATATTTAGGCAAAGAATCATTTTGATCAATGCAATAGTTGTTCAGATACCTGAGCTTTTGTATCAAATTTTCCATTATTCTGGGGGATACTTCGGAGCCCCATACCTCAGAGGTTATGGGTAACAGAGACCTGATTTCAGGTTTCTAAAGAGACTTTTCATGGGCCTCCCTGCATGTCAAGAGAGAAGATTCTAGGTCAAGTTGTTAGGATTTGTGCCCTGTTAACATATGACTGCATCTTAAAAAAGTCTCAAAAATAGAGAAAAAAATGGTTAAAATACAGGTGGCACCACCCATCTGCAGAAATTGATGAAACACTCCATAATCATCAATACCAAAAATCATTGTGATCAATGCATTAGTTCTTCAGATACTTGAACTTTTGTATCAAATTTTCAATTATTCTGGGGGGTACTTCGGAGCCCCATAGCTCGAAGAATATGGGTAACAGAGACCTAGTTTCAGGTTTCCATGGAGACTTTTCATAGGCCTCCCTGCATGTCAAGGTAGAAGATTCTAGGTCTAGTGGTTACGATTTGTGCCTGTTTAACGAATGGACAGATGGACAGACAGACGGACGCCGGGCAAAGGGTGATCGCTATAGCTCAGATGACTGAAAGTCATCTGAGCTATAGCCACCACCAAGTCCTTTCATCTGTGGACTGGGGACATTAGTTATATTTTAACTGTATACATTTCATAAAATAAAAAAATATATATATTTAATATTATATATTTAACAAGGGACCCATGGGTCACGGCGCTCAGCTGATCGTGATTGGACTATAAATGTTTCGAGTGGATAAAGCTTATGAATATCATGGACATGTTGGGCTATTATAAAGGAATGTAATGTAATATGTGAGTGAATGATAAATGAAATAACCTGACTGATGGATTAATAGAGTCAAATATAGTGGTTTATTTTTTATTTATTTAGGAGGGGTTGAAAATTGTGATATATTTGAGCAAATTTGAATGCAATGACAGCAGTAATAAGCAGTAGTAGAATGATGATAAGGCTATTTGTTGAAGGATCTAAAGTGTATGGTAGTCTGCAAGCTTTCAATTTGACAGATATGATGTTATGATTAACTATGCTGATGAAGTGATTTATGAATTTGTGACTGTATCACACAATATCTCAAATAGTTATACAAAATATTAAAGTATGAATATATCTGTTTCATCTTGTTCTTGCTTACTGAGGCTGACTTTGGGATGGGGTTCAGAGAAGGGAAAAGTGAGGGCAGCACGAAGGTGGATGTAGAAATATTCTATTGTAATGTTTTTCATTTATATAAGAATATGAAAAGCTAAGAGGAAAGGGGCCCTCCTACTTGGTTATAGTAAAGTTCTAAATATATGATTGCAAACTAATACTCTAACAAGACTGTCATGAAGTAAAAAACAGTAAATGCAACCTTTCAATTTGACAGATATGTTGTTATGATTAACTATGCTGATGAAGTGATTTATGAATTTGTGACTGTATGACACATTATCTCTTTAATCTTGACAAGGTACATTATTGTGATGCCCACTATGTCTACATATAACACAATATTGACATAATTTCTGGCATGTACATAGGTACCTATGGACGAATAGTTATACAAAATATTAAAGTATGAATATATCTGATTCATCTTGTTCTTGCTTACTGAGGCTGACTTTGGGATGGGGTTCGGAGAAGGGAAAAGTGAGGGCAGCACGAAGGTGGATGTAGAAATATTCTGTTGTAATGTTTTTCATTTATATAAGAATATGAAAAGCTTAAGAGGAAAGGGGCCCTCCTACTTGGTTATAGTAAAGTTCTAAATATATGATTGCAAACTAATACTCTGACAAGACTGTCATGAAGGAAAACAGTAAAAGTTTTGAGATACTGTAATGCATATGAAAATTTACAGATGGACAGGCAAGTGGACAGAATGGACTAATACTTTTATTTCACTTTCAAGGGAATAATGCATTTAAGTTTATATATAAGCCTATTTTTTTTAAGCATATCCACTTTTTCCATTAAGAAGTTTTTATCTGAATCATTTTTTTTATTTACAGGTTTTATAAATTTTTAATAAAAAAACCTGAAAATATAAGTTAAAATATTAGAATTGTTGCAAAAGTTGCAATCATTATATATACAGAGTAAAAAACTGAAACTATAAGTTAAAATATTAGAATTGTTGCAAAAGTTGCAATCATCATATATCCAGAGTGTAGCTCATATTGGGTCATATTATGCATACACATATATTTTATTATTTTAAATCATAAATGTTTAAACTGAATTTAAAAGAAAATAATGCCACAACATGGCATCTACAAGAATATTCCTTGAATCACTATTAAAAAGTTTTGCACATTGGAGTTTTCAGTACATGCTTAATTTTATTCACCAAAATAAAATAAAAGATTCAGTAAATTTGATAAAATAAAACATCTTTTCAAATAAAGTATACACACTGTTGGTTGAATGAGGGACAAACAATATCATTGTGCTAATTACTATCCCAGTTTTAATTTATTACTGGAATTAATAGTCAATTTCACACCTGGTGAAGTTTTTACTCCTCTGAAGTAAGGAATTACTTATCTCATGAACATCCACACTTTCATAGCAATACACCACTTTGTGGACACAATTAAATGTACACTTTAATCATTGTAACCCTGGTGGTACAATACAAAATCTAAAATGTAGCATAGCCTGGAATAAGAATGAATCAAATACAGAAAATAATAACATTCATCTAGTTTATGCACCATCTGGGGGGGGGGTGGGGGGTGGGGAGTGCAGGGCAGAGGGGAAGCCTGCTGGTAGTGGCCAAGCTGACCCAAGGCAAGCTGCCTGGGGTGGGTTACATAATGCAAGTGAAGGCTGTACTACTAGGTGGGCTAGATGTAAACAACACTTGACATGGTGTATGAAAACATGAATAAAAGCTATTCTTTCCAATCAATTTCTTTGAAATTTCAGATTTTAAAAGATTAAATCCTTATGTATATATGCTGTGAAAATTAAATCAACAGTGCCAAAGTTGGACAAAGTTTATGGTATTGATTTTTTATTTATGCTAATAACTTGAAAAATTTGCAAAATTCAGATCTAATTTTGGGTAAACAATTGAATCTTGATTAAATAAAGTTATATTCCTGAAAAAAAGTCTCTAGGTTCAGCAATTCTCATGTTAGGTGAGTAAATATATTTCCTGATTTTTTAAAAAATTGCATTATTTTTTGGCCCATAACTTCAAAATAATACCCAATACTGACCTAATTTATGGTAAGCTCATAGAAAATGTATTAAAGAATGTGAATACTATATACGATCAAAAACAGATCAGTGGTTTTGATATTAGGCAGCCTTGAAGTGTAACAATGGCTTTTTTTTATGGAAAATGGAGTTTTTTTTCCTTAATATCTCGAAGGAACGAAGTCCTAATGACCCAATTTTCGGTATGGTAGGAGATTTTGGGGACATCTAAAATTATGCCAACAGCCTGGGGAGCATAGAGATGTGCACTGAATGACCTACAGTCATCGAAGTGGACTGCTTGACAATGTAAGGGAATACAACAAGAGCCTCCAAAAAAATTCAATAACTTGCCTAATTTTGTAGCTTTTATTTTCAAATTTCAGATTTGAACAGATTAAATCCTTATGTATACATGCTGTGAAAATTAAATCCACAGTACTTACAGGAAAAAAATGTGCCGTGGCCAAGGTTGGGCAAAATTTAAGGAAAAAAGTCCCTACCTTTAACACTTTTGGTCTTAAGTGACCAAAAATCTTCCTGATTTTTTTACAAAGTCAATTATGTTTGGGCCCATAACTTTTTTAAATTATATAATACTGACTTAATATCTGGCATGTACATAGGAACTATATAGAGGAACATTTATGGTAAATATGAAGAAAACCAGATGAGTGGTTTTGATATTAGGCAGTCCTGAAGTGTGAAAATAGATTTCTAATAAAAAATTGAGGTTTTTCCTTAATATCTCGAAGGAACGAAGTCCTATTGACCCAATTTTCGACATGGAAGGAGATTTTGAGGACAACTAACTGTATGCCGAATTTCAGATTCGTAGGTCCAACGGTGTCGAAACGTGCCAGTCTTACGGACGGACATCCAGACGGACGGACGGACAGACAGACGGACAATGGACCACGACTATAGCTCAGATGACTTATAGTCAGCTGAGCTAAAAAAGTAGATTCAATTGAACAAATATGTAAACTACTGAAATGTCAACAGTTAATCAAAAAGCCAACTAATGATTATGGTAATAGTACAGATCTTTTGTTCACAAACTGCTCACATCCTTCAGTTTCAACTATAGGAAACACATGGTCAGGTCACAAAATTTGCAACAATTTCTTGCTCATCAATACAAACCAATCATATAAACCAACCAAGCCTATATTACCTCTTCCATTTACACTTTATCTCCATTTGATATTATTTTAGATTTTTACCTTCAAGGTCAACTTCAGCTGAGCACAGTGACCCATGGGTCCCTTGTTAAAATATAAACTTAACTTTTTAAATTAGGGGCCCTCTGAGGACCATTGTCTGACCACATCTAGTATATTATTTGTTTGTGCAGGATGACTTATTCCTGTGTCTAGAATCTTCTTATCCTGTAATCTAATGCCTTTTTAACTCAGCTGACTGAGGTCGTCTGAGCTTTAGCAATCACTTTATGTCAGTCGTCTGTCTGTCTGTCTGTGTGTCCGTTAACAGGGCAAAAATTGTAACCGCTGGACTTGGAATCTTCTAACTTGACATCCAGGGAGGGCCTAAAAAAAATCTTCTTGGAAACCTAAAATTAAGTCTCTGTTAGGCATATCCTCTGAGCTGTGGGGCTCAGAAGTACCAACATGAATAATTAAAAGTTTGATACAAAGCTCCAGTATCTGAATAACTAATGCATTGATCACCATGATTCTTTGCATGCATATTAATCATGAAGTATTTCATCAGTTTCTGCAGACTGATTGCGCCAGCTGGATTGTTTCGAATATTACTCATTTTTAGTTCAGCTGACTATAAGTCTGTATGTCCATCCGTTCAACTGGCACATTTTGAAATCATTTGACCTTCAAATCTGAAATTTGCATACAGTTAATGTCCTCAAAATCTCCTACCATACCAAAAATTGGGTCACTATGACTTTGTTCCTTTGCAATAAAGGAAAAACCTCAATTTTTTATTAAAAACTTATTGTGACACTTCATGATTGCATAATATTAAAACCACTGACCAGATGTTGAGCATATTTAATTTTACCATTCCTCGATATATTTTCGATGTACATACCAAAAATTAGTTAAATATTATGTAAATTTTAGAAGTTATAGGCCCCATATAATGCACTGTGTATAAAAACAGAAAAGATATTTGCTCACTTTACATGAGAATTGATGTAGCTAGAGACCTCTTTTTTTCAAGGATATAACTTAATTTAATCAAGATACAAAGCACAGTTACTGAACAACTAATGCACATATCACCATGATTCTCAGCAGGCATATTGATCATGGTGTGTTTTATCTGTTCTTGCGGACTGGTGGTGCCATCTTGATGCTTTTCTTTTATTTTAATACTTTTTTCTCTTTTTGAGACCTTTAAAGATGCTGTCTTTCATTAAGAGGGCACAAATCATAACCTTGGGCAAAGAATCTTCTTACTTGCCAATCACAGGGGTCCATGAAAAATCTCCTTCTAAGCCTGAAATTAGGTCTCTGTTGCCTATATTCTCGGAGCTATGGGGCTTATAAGCATCCCCCAGAACAATTGAAACTTTGACACCAAAGCAGGACAAAAATCATTACCATTGGACCCAGAATCTTCTTATTTGACATTCAGGGAGGTCCATGAAAAGTCTCCTAGGAAACCTGAAATCAGGTCTCTGTTACCCATATCCTTTGAGCTATGCTTCAGTTAAATTGAGATACCACCTACAAAATTTGGCATTCAGATGACAAAATTCCTTTGTGAATGTCTTTCTAGATAGCTGAGCATCATGACCCCTGGGTCACTTGTTAACTTCAAGGTCAACTTCAGCTGAGCACAGTGACCCATGGGTCCCTTGTCTTAATTAGTTTCCTGTGCAAGGACATATTGTCACTTGTTTACCTATGATTTTATATTTTAGTAGTCTCCATTATTTATCATATATTAGCCAACTGAAAGAATTAGTTGCCTATAAGTAATCTGCTTGTATTCCTTATACTTATATAGTAATATTATTATTAAATTCATTTAAAAATACAGCATAAAAAATGTCTCAATAAATTCATCTCATCTTTTCCAGAAATGGTTACAAAAACATTCTCAAGATGCTAGGAGAAGCAGGTGAAAGAGAGATGGCAGCTTTGGACAAACCCAGTTAAAAAGTATACAATTTATCAAAATGCTCGAAATTCAGGTGTAAAAGAAAAACATGATTATTAGCCTGGATGCTGGACATCCAGTTGTTAAAATTATATTGTGTGATGGATATCAAGGTATTATTAAATGAAATATGATTGTGTCAGTATGCTGGACAGCCAGGTATTAAAGTCAAAATGATGGACAGCCAAGTGTTGAAAGTACCTAATACTCTGTCAGTAAGCAGGACATCCAGGTGTTAAAATTATATTGCGTGATGGATATCAAGGTATTATAAAATAACATATGATTGTGTCAGTATGCTGGACAGCCAGGTATTTAAAGTCAATATGCTGGACAGCCAAGTTTTGAAAGTACATAATACTCTGTCAGTAAGCTGGACATCCAGGTGATACAACATACATAATATTTTGTCAACATACTTGGAATCCAGATGTTACATAGGATGTCTTACTGTTAATATTCAAGACCCCCTAGTGTTAAAAAGTACATAATACTCTTAGAGCCAGTAGGCTGGAAGTCAGGTGTTGACCATGTGGCCTGATGAAATATGAACATTTTCGTATTATTTCCATTCTTAAAGTTTTATCAGTAGCTCAGGTTTGTCTAACACAGAAGAAATCCTGTTACCAAAAGGATGTGGCCATATCTGTTATCTGGGCCAGGTATTTTCTTATATGTCATACCCACCTTTTAAATTATGGATACTCCACAGTAATCCATTTAATGAGAACCACAAAACAGGAACTATTTCTAATAATTGAACATATTTCAAGGGTCTCTTGATCTGAGAGTATCCAGTGTACAGGTGCTGTGAAAATTAAAAATGCAAACTTAAGAGTTGAAATGGGTAAGAATTAATTTTAAGTTTGTCTAATAAGTATGAAGCAAACAGTTTGAGACATGTTACAAGAGTTGACAGGCCTCCATGTGCCTTCGGGCAGAATCCAGCTTGTGACAAATATGATGAAGATCAGTTGAATGGGTGGACCTTTAAGACAGGGACTTTATAGGCTTCATATTCAGTGAGGTCAGGGGTCACAGATATTCAGTGGGCATGAGATTCACTCTTGTGATGCTTTGTTATATGATAAGCATTTGAAACAAAAGAATTTCTTATTTTGACACAAAAAAACTGTATGTACACATGTTTACTGAAAGGGAAATTATTGATGAAAACATGGCTCATTTAAGATTATAGCTGGATCTATAGGACAAGCATCCATTTGATTTGTAAGCTATAATCATAGGAGGAGTAAAAGTGGCACAAATAGAAAAATATATATAGTGATTCAAGTATTTAAATAATGTGCATTTGCATGTGATGTTTCCTGAATATTGGGATGCATCGGATCTGTATATATTCAGGTACATGGGCATCCATACAAAACATGGCTATGTTGTATGGATGAATCAGATATGTCACAGTCATCAATTATATCTAACAGCAAAACTCCAGGCTTCTCAGTAGTATTTCTTGCAGGATTCCAGGAGGGGTTGTTGCAGGATTGTGACAGATGTTAGATAATTTCTGTGTTGGTGATAGCACTCTCCAGAATCTTAATCACTCTCCCAACGGAGGCCTTCAGATGCACAAATGTTATCAGTGTCAAGGTTGGCTTTTTGTGATTTTGGGATATTTTCTTGCAAGATTCCAGGAGGGTTGCCTACTTATGATGCCAAACACTAGTCTAAGCACATGTGGTTGTCCATGCGAATTGTGCAGTATATTAGATGACCATTCATGTTAAGATATATTCGTACTTGTATCATTACCACCCACTGTTCCTTGTATTGTTAGGTACATTTAGGATATAAGGGACAGAGTTAAGGTTAGGGAGACAATTCTGTGTTTAATACGTCAAGGAAGCACAAGTCAGATGGATTAGTGAAATCCAAAAGAAGCTCATTAACGTATAATCATGGTTTACAGTATTCAAATGGCCTAGGAGGCTGTTTCCGCCTGATCGTTTTTGAAGGGGGGTTTTGTATACAGGGCCCTTTGGCAAGACGTTATATGCCAGTTTATTCTCACTATCTTTAACCTGGAAGTTGTAAAACCTCTTTCAAGTCTAAGAACATGAAAGATGTTAGAGATGTTAACAGATGTTGATTATAGCTGTCAGGAAGACGCCCGAGAGTTAATTGAAATACGTGATGATGGGGTGGTGTTTGGTCTCCAGGAATCAATAGAATAGAACTGAGATGATCTTAGTTTTCTAGTGAGAAATCACAGTTCAGCTCCACACCAGTTCTGTGTGTTTATACAGAGTAAAGATTTATTGCAAGACAGATTTTGGGGCACACAAACAAAATGTCTGTTCTGCGATATTGTAAGAATTTTATTTTCATGAAACATGATATATATGTTATTGAGCTATTTATGTTACTGGACAAAAGTATTTAAATATTTCTGTGTTATAAATGTTTCAGGAATGTCTCTGTAATATGGTACGTACGACAACATAAGAGTTATTTTGTATTTCAGTAAACGCCTATATTATGTACACTCGTCAGATATTATTCCTCTTGTCAAAAAGGGGTGAGAAACTATCCACATTTAATAAATGTCCTTCTGATTCTTTCGAACCACTGATTGCACATGTCTCTTTGTTGTTTTAAAACGGAATAATGAAGTAATGCTTTTGTGCCAAGCGTTCTTTAGATTATGAATTTGCTCTGCCGCGCGTTGCCCTCCGGGTTATCACGTTGTCTCATGTGATGTGTACATTGAACTGGTCACTGACCGCTGTTGCTATGGCCTTTCCCCGCGCGCTAAACGTTGGTTAATATCGATAACGACTTTAGGTAAATCAGCGATGCTGTCGATGACGTAATGCGCACCGCTCTGACGCAAGAGCTTTGCAGAGTATTCGTTTCTCTTGTTGATTTCGTCAGCTGATAGTTCCGCTTCCTCCTCGTACGTGTTTATGTTCATGTAATTACTGTAACGTGATACACCGACTCCCCAGCATCCTGCCTCAAGCGCCTCTTCCACGCCAGAGGTCGTGTCGTCGACTTTAACCACGGACTGGATGGGGTGAACATCCAATAGATCCAGGTTACGGTAGATCATGAAGGGTTTGGGACGTGCCCCATGTATAACCTCATCTCCAGCCACGGTGCAGTCCGGGCTATAACCTTGTTTAACCCCCTCCTCAAGCAAAATATCAACCATCGATCGAAGAAATCCCGTGGTGCTTCCGATTTTGCAGTTGAGATCCTTTTGAAGTTTTTTAGTTGCCTCAGCACAGCCCGGGATAAGGCCAGAATATTTCCGCAAACATTCCAACTGCATTGGCGTGAAATCTGCAAACATGGCGTCGACGTTTTCCTGGTTGGGGTAAGAGCCATGCACGGCTCTCCATTTCTCGCGTACTTCTGGGATCTCGGTCATCTGCTTGATGTGGAGGTCTTTGCGGAGTCCCATTGGCTCACGTGCTTGCTCCATGGTCACCGTCACTCCATGCTTCTTAAATACGTCATGAAATACGACAGCTGGCGCGATGACGTACTTGTCGGCGGTGGTGCCGCTCCAGTCCAAAATGCAGGCTTTTACAGGTCCGAAATATTGGCGCAGGTACCGTAAGTGGCTCATGTTGATTATCTGTTGAATTGGAAAGGACAAAAACGTTAGGACATTTGCTGTTTGAAAAAATGAAAGAAAAAAGAAGGGGTTTGCAATTCAGGAATATCAAAATTTTCTTAAAGCTTGTATGCTTTTCGAAGAATTAGGGAGCATTTAAACGTAGCTCTTTCAACGCAGCTCGATTTTTAGTTTAGTTTCTAAGTGTAAATAGACAAGGTATCCCGTAGGGGTTCCATATAACGTCGCTTTTTGCGATTTCTTTGATTACAGGCCACTTTCGCCGGGGAAATCCTATGCCAGAACAATTTCAAGACTTTAAGAACGACCTTAACTCTCGCAAAAATATTTTGCCTTCAAAATTAACTGTCATAGCTCTGTTTACAAGGAGATTTTTAAAACGAGATCTCAAACAGCACGTTAAATTTCGAAAAAAAAAAAATATGCATCCTCGCTTAAAAAAATTCCTTGAGCACCTCATAATATCAGATTTATTCACATCAACAAATGCAATTAATGCATTAATGAATATATTGCGTGGCTGTTGTACACACTGCGCACAGACAAAGTTTTTGCCTGTTTGGCGGCGAATGCGTTACGAGTCGGTCGCACCATTAGACACTTTAACTTGTGTTGCTAGTGGCGTCAATTTTTCTTCATTTGGGGGGGGGGGGGTGACTGGCAGGAAATGGCGATAACACGCAAGAGTGAGTGGGGGTGAAAAACATGAGAGGGTAAACTAATCAAAGTACGGACAAACAGACTATATATATATATATATATATATATATATATATATATATCTTTGTGTGATTCATTTCAAATATATATCCCCCCCCCTTGCCAAAAAATTGGGGAGGGGGGAATATACCCGCCTCCCCCCCCCCCCCCCCCCCCCACATATTGACGCCCCTGTGTGTTGCTGTTGTTCAAATCCCGCCATCCTTGCCTGTACAAAGATACTAGTGGCATTGTAGTGTACCGAGTTACAGGGAAGCTTCTTAGCGCAAGGCTGCATGTGCCGGTCAAACCCGGGGTTTGAATGGGGAAAATCGATTGAAACTCTTCATATTAATTTTTTTTTATTTTTACCCTTGTATTGTAATGTTTTATGCCTCCTCCCCCCGTCACTTCGCATGTATATGGATTTCCCTTAACTTCACATTTCGCCAGTCATTCACTTCACAAATAATAACTTCCCGAATCTGGTATTATCTGCTTATTTTATTAGGTCAGAGGCCACAAGACGTACGGACGGGAAGCGTATTGGTGTTCCATCGGTAATGGTTTTTCCATGAAGCAAACCAAAATGATTTACCAATAGCTCGCAAGAGATATCGAAATAGGTTTCTCGGGTATATAAAAGCGTGATTCTCGGCAAACTCTGCTATATTAATCAGGCCAGAGAGCACAAGATGTACAAAGGGGATGTCACAAGATGTATTCTGCACTCTCGCGGTGCCCTTGTTTCCTCCAATATTGGACTGACAATTTTTTTATCATTGTAGAACTGAACGTACTGTCACGGGCGGGTACTGTAAAACCGCTTAGTGCACACACACACAAAAAAAGATGGAACGCATTTAAAAGCGCCCTCTGTGTTCCGCAGTTTTCCTTGAAATCATTGACAACAAACCCTGTTGGCACCAGTTGTTTCCGTGTAACCCCTGTTTGATTTTCACTGAAACCACACAAATCAACATCAGTCCGTCTGAGGTAACATCGCCCGTGGTCTTTGTTCACCCTAGGTGTCGAGTACAAAGAAACGCTTTGATGACGACAAGGTTTTCTGTCGCACGAGCGCATTCCCAACAGTCTTGTTTGACGCAAGAAAATCGGCACTTTGACAGCTTAGTTCAGAAGGAGCATATCACGTGTTCATGTTTTGTCACTTCTCTGACTTCATGCAGTCAGCCAGGTCGTTCACAATCATCGTTGCGTGATGCCTTTACATGGAAAGAGAGTGTACCTAGTACTTTTGTCTCAAGTAATTATCGGCCCAACTGAAATATTATAAACTTCAAGAATATATTCCGAGGCGGATTTACTGGGGAAGCAAGGGGTGCGCCTCTCCCTTTCAATCTTAAAAAGAATTCGAAATAGAACAATACACGTTTTATACAAAAACCCTACCCAGGTTACACCATTAAAGCGTAATTTCAAAAAGGTGCGAGTGCAGTGGGCTAAACGAATGACCCAGGGGTAATGACCCTCAGCTGACTAAAAATAACTGTGAAAAAATGATCTCGGAATTATAGGTAAACATTGACCAAAGCAGCTAAACGCATTCACGAATCGTAGCTTAACATACAGATGAGTCTTTTTCAGATCAACATAAAATAACTGTTTTTCTATCATCTCATTATGTTCTTTGCATGTAAGCTTGTAATATAACAATGCCGTCTTTAGATATGTTGCCATATTTAAACCTCTCCAGGTATAGGGTTGGTAATTTTATAGGAGTTGATTAACTAATTCCATTTCAATATTAGGATTAAGATTTCTGTGCCGGAATGAAGGGAGGTTCGGACTTTATAAAACGCAAACCTCCCGGGAACCCCAGCTGTCGGAGAGAATTTAATTTTTTTGTAATTTTTTAACTGTATTCGCTACATCTCCAATACCAATAATTTACCAATATAGACCTTGGTCGGATAGATATATAAATACAGGTTACAGGTTTACATGCACCTGCATGACATTGAACTTAGACCTTACTTTAAAGGTCGTGACCGGAGCGGGCTCCCTGCCATCCTTATAAAGCCCGGTATTTTACCTCGGCTTTTCGGAAGCTGTTCACACTCCCGAACCGTTAATTTTTGGTTTGAATAAATTATTTATTCATAAAGCAGAACCCCCCCCCCCCAAAAAAAAAATACCCATAAAAATACCTATGTAACATTTTTAGGCAAAGAGTTTTAAGACTAATAGATTACAACATTGCAAGAAACTCTGTATAAGAAACTATAAAAAATAGTATCCTGGTTTACAGGCACAATTAGTACCTTGTGTCAAATGCATTGGAATTCGGGCTCGAATTTTCCTGGTTAAATTCCCAACAGGTAATATGGAATCTCGGTAGAATTATACAGGTATTATTAGAATTATAATGTATAGTATATTATTCATGGCCTCGTGCATATGCCACGTGAAACCCTTCGGCTCAGTAATTACATTTTGTAAATGCATCATTCAGTGGACAGAGCCACCTGCAGGACACGGACCCATTCATCCACGTTATAAAATACATAAAGTAACATGCAAAATTTTGTTACAAAGGCTTTGATGAAAAAAGCTGGGCATTGTTGTAGCGATTTTAATTGCTCCCGGTATTTATCTACTTATATGATTTAGGTATCTAGGTGTAGAATTTTCTAATTCTAAAGCTATTTCATATTACCCCTAAATTTAATCAGTTTCACCCTATTCCCCAACGTTTCAAATTCCACTTGAAAACGTTTCTTCATATTTGTTTATGCATTTAATTATTGTAATTTCATGGATTTCTTGAACAAGGTTGCATCTTTGTATATCTTTGTTTTTGGGTAATGTAATTGCGCTTTTTAGGTATGAGTGAATATCAGTATAATCAACAATACAATTAACATTTTGCACTTTACATAAAAAACATTACTTGTGTCTTGAAAGGTCTTCGAGCTGGTAGCCTCCTGGCAAAGCTACCAGTGTCATTTGCACCATTTAGAACATATTCGTCTGTAAAATTGTAAAATTGTCTTTAAGGATCCCAGTAACTCAACAACTCGTCCGAAGGTGTTATATGCCTGTCGTGCTCGGATGAACATGCCACCTTTTAATCTATATTAGGCCTAAATAAAGAATGCATTCTACTGCATGAAAATTTGGAACTTTATGGCCTAGTGGCTTGAAGATATTACTTTGCCAAAATATTATATTTATTATTTATTTATTATTTATTTAAACATATTTCAACAGGGTAGCCCGTTCAGACAAGATTATCTGATCTGCCACAGGGCCCTGTTGCCATGGGCTATACAGTTTATACAATGTAAAATGCAATCACAATTAATAAAAGGTGCTTAAGATTTATTATTGTGCAGCAAGATGTGACATTAAACATGAAAATATATAACTATGACATGCAACGTAATATACAAGGCAATAATGAATGTGACATAAATATGAACTTTAACAGTATATGAAATAGCATGCATTATATGACATGAAAAGAACATAGGAGGTATAGATTTTTACATGGTACTTTTTTAAAGACCTGTAAGGAGGAGCTGTTTCTTTGAGATTCATTTAAAGTGTTCCACAAAATACGACCTCGACATGAAAATGATTTCTTTAAGTCGTCTGTCCGAGGTTTGAGTATATATAAGTTATTGGAATAGCTATTGCTCGTATCATGTTGGTGAACTTGGTGAACAAAAGTGAACCGGTCGGTCATATAGGATGGAGCTAAGTTATTCAGACATTTAAACATAAGTATAATCGAGTCGGATATTCATGTCTTTGTTCAACTGAATTAATGCCAAGGGATATCTGTAATGCTTCATTCATGATTAAAATTGCGACTTTTATACGTGGGGCTCAATTTTGAAAGACTTTTAATGATAGTCAGACATGAAGAAGGCGTAGTCAGTATGTGAGGCGTAGTCAGTATGTGGCTGAATCAGGCCAGTGTACTTTTTCAAAGCGGTTCTTGAGGAATGTATCGACTGCACCTAAAGAGAGCACTTACTTCAGAGTAGAGGTTTTTGCATACCTTTTCAGGGCGATCCGACCGTATTAGGTTTTCAGTAAGCACTAACCTCAAGTAAGTGATATAATGTTATTGTTTTATGGGCTGGTCAAAAGCTGTCATATTAAGGTCTAAATTCTCAATAGAACGGGATCTGATGAGGATGGTTGATGGTCGGAATTTAATATTTCCTTGTAACATAGCAAATGTATGAAATAAGAATAGCCCTGAAAGTACAGTATTGTTAATAATAGATAATATTTCATTACGTTATGCGGCATATTTTTCTATTTTCAGTGGGCATTTATTTTCAGGGGCATTCTTCATTATAGTGTTACAAATTTGGTAGGTTGAACACCGTGTTAGAACAATGAAGAGAAAAAATGCGTTTAATCTACAATAATTTTTCGAATTTCTAAATTCAAATTTTAAAATATATATATAAGAAAATATTTAAGAGAATAACTGTGACATTGAACTTTTAAATTATGCTCCCAGGAAATATCTTGGTATACACATCACTATACATCAGTACCACTTTTAAAAGTTTCATTCCACAGTCTTTATGTGATGCATTCAGTTCATTCATAAAGTAGTCTTGTCTAAAGTGAGGACATGTGAACAGGCCTAAATATGTAACTGTTTATTAAATTAAAAACCTGGAGCTTTTTTCTTTCTTTTCCTCAGAAAATATGTAATAATTGATTTTAAAATACATTCATTATCTGGATATCATATCCCCCTTGAGACATTTGACCATCTAGGTCATGGTCACCAGTTTTAGAACTCTTATGAGAACTTGGATAAAAAATTATATATGTATCAAATTTTAGTAAACAATATGAAGTGAATCAAAGTTATCTGGTTCACAAAAAATGTCCTGAACGACAAATACGACGACAAAAACGACTTGAAGACGAAAACAACAGACAAAACACTATATATGTCTCCCTGAATGGTGCGGCCACACCTACAGAGTAAACAAACACTAAATATGATACAAAATTTATGAAAATCGAACCGTCCTGTGATATTTTATGCCAAAATAAGACTTTTCATTTCCGCAGAACAGCCATTTTGGAAAATGGTCGACCTGTTGACTCATACATGGACACCACACCGCCACCTATGTTTATCTGATCCTTATGATTTTATTTACCTGGCTTGATATGCGTCATGCTTTCTTCAGAAAAAAAAAACAAAGTACGTCAGTTGCACTATATAAAGGCAAACCCAATTTTTTTCACCATGGATGAAGGAGCTAAAATAGTCTGAAGGGGATAAAATAGTATTTTCGACCTCTTACACAATGGATATTGGGAATATTGATAAAATACTTGTATTTAAATTACCCCTAGGCCTACATATGCGAAATTTCTTGCTAACGGCAAGACCCATCTCTGTAGCCCAGAATTAGGCCTACTGAAAGTCAGCTGATCTGTAAATGGTGATGGAATGAAAAATGGTGAGAAACTGTGAAAAAGTCTTTTAATAGGTCCTTGAAAAAATGTAAAACCTTGGAATAAACTAAAAACCCTGTGTAAATTGCACCTGCAAAAGTATTGCGCCATTCCGATATTCGGAGCATCAATTGATACAGGTTGTTATGTAAAATGTCAAACGTACTCTCTTACTTAGACAAAAGGTGGCGCTCAACAACCCCATTGGTGACCTGACGAACAGGACTGGTTATAACGCCCATGTTTGATGGAGACTCGCTCCTGACAGTACCATCCCACTCTCCCAGAGCGATAATACGAAAACCTTCCGTGTAAGTAATGCGATCTTAACTGGAATTACTTAATTCCGGGGTTTCGCAGAATTCCCGGAGTTCGTCCCATCAAAGGACCAATGGGTAATTTTATTTTCGTATCCTCGGCTTCCTGGTTCAATTTAAAGAGGCCTTTTCCAATATCTGACGTCTGATTTACATACAGATGACCTGGGTTTGAAATGTAGATATGACTAGGATCATGGAACAAGTTCAATATTTAAATTAATTATTACTTAAGGGCTGCTAGCTAAACAGACATGCACATTACTCACGTCCTGTTATGGGTGTATAGGTCCCTTTCCTGATCAATGTTCAGCTGGTTTGATTTTCAAGAAATGTCACGTTTATGTCAGTAACACCATTATCTCGCATGCTAGACACAGCAGGCATACTTTTCGACTGCAAGTATTTTGTCTATATATAACTTTGGTCCAGTGATCATTCAAAGCTGTACATTTAAATTGACAACTTTTAAATGTGAATCATCCATAGTTAGATGAAGCACAGGCCATTATATAAAGGTTGAAATTGAATTCCATGGTCATTTGTCCAGAGACTATAAAGTTTTAGCTCAATCAAATTCATAGTGTTTATTCTTTAAAAAATCCTCTTTTTTATAAGATATATGCCAAAATATAGGGTGCAATTTGCCCCTATAATTTTGCTTGGTTGCTGACGTAAGAATGGTAAGAATGCCTCTGAATGGTATTTGATACTCATATTTAAGATATTTCGACAAAAATGAAGATATTTCCAGCTGTATTAAGCATTAAATATTTCGCTAATGTTATAAACAAAGTGATGTTGGGGTATAAATCTAACCCAATTTAAAAAGAGAGAGGGAAAGAATTATACAGTTGTACAGCCTGAAGGAACAGGTCATTTCCTTTCAGGTTGATTATAAATTCTGCATATTTCGTGACTTGTTATAATATTTTAAACCATTGCATTTGAATGTCATATTTCACTTTTTTAATACAAGTGAAATCGCAAATTTAAATAATGTCATCCTGGTCAAATACAGACTATCTTCCAGATTTCCCATCCCCTTATCCTCGTCATATGACCGGCGTGTTAACTGTTCACAAGAACAATATCACTGATAACCATAAAAGTTCACAAAGGGAACATCTTAGCAATGTCAGATATCTGTGTCGCATTTGGTGAAACAAAGTATCTCTTTAGAAATGATAGTAAAAGCCGAAACTTTGTAAAGCAACAGCTTCCTGTTCAAAGCGCATTTTGTTACTTATGGCCATGTCAAGATGTATTCTACAGACCACAATTTTGCAGCAATCGCTTTCAAACTAACACAGTTGGTTAACAATCAAAAAATCTGGAAGCCTATTGTTTTCGGTCAATATAGGTCAAAGGTCTAGGTCATCGAAAAACGTCAAAAACTACTTCATTTCCTTCCTCTTTGTCACTGCCAAATAATATTACCGTTTCTTCATCATTTCCGGCAAGCGCTCCACCTCTGGTTGTCTAATTTGTGTGTTTGTCATGATGTGTGTTTTTGTCCCCACTCTAATGACCGCAATTATTTAGCAATCAATCGTAAACTTACAGGGTTGGTTGAAAACCCAAAGTTCTGGAAGACATGTTTTTTGGTCAATACATTTCAAGGTAACGGTCATCCAATAACGTCAAAATTTTATTTTCGTCGTAACATCGTCAAAAGAGGTCTGTTTACATAAACCATAGCTCATTTTGCTCCTCTATGCTTTCTCCATGAGATGGTCTAGTCAATCGTCATCTCAGATGTGTCGTTGTGTCAGTATGTCCGTCTGTTTGTCAGTTTTTGTAAAATTCGTCCCCTTTCTTGTTATTTCGTCTGCCATACGGTGTTCCATGGGCCATCATTTTTTTGCAATCCCTCCGAAGTTATACTATTGACAGAACACCTAAATTTCTTGAAGTCTGATGTATTTTAGAGTAAATAGGTCCAAGGTCAAGGTCATCAAAGAACCATAAAACCGTTTTTCCTCATAAAATTTAAATAAAATTCTCATAAATGGTAGCTAATGATATTTGACATTCCATGCCCTCCCTTCTGAAGTGTAGCTGCATCGATCTGCTGTTATAATGGTTATGCATACTTTTTAGGGAAATTCATGATATTTAAAAATAAGGTGTTTAATTTTTCAGACTTTTCCACTTTACAGTAAAAGAGGTCTAGATTTTTGCTTCAGGCAATATTTGGTCAGTTTAACTCGACTTAAAACCAAATCCCATGAAATCTTGTACCTTTTCGCGTCAAATGAGATATAACGAGATTTCACTTTTTTTTTCGCTCTACAGGCCACAATTCTCGAGCGATCGGTCTAAAATTTATAAAGTTTATAGACAAATAAAACTCCTTAAGGTATTTTGTTTTTATTTGATATAGGTCCAAGGTCAAGCTTATAAAAAAACTTATTAATATTATTTTTCTCATAACATCGTCAAATTTTGTCCTATCTACACAAACTTTAGTTCATTTTGCTCGTCTATGCATTTCCTATTATGAGGTCAGGTCACCGGTTATCCAGATTATGTCAGTCTGTCAGTATGTCTGGCTGTTCGTCTGTTGTTGTCAACTTCTCCTGCCTGCTTCTAGAGTCCACATTGTTTTAGCAATGCTTCTGGAAGGCATACAGTTAGCAGGAAGTATGTTCTGTCTCTCTGTCTGTCCGTTCGTCTGTGACTTTTCAATAATAAGCATCAATAAATAAAAGTGTTATTGTTTCTGCTCTTCAAGAACATTGCTCATTCAACTTGCTGTTTTCAATTATTCTTCTGTCTTCCTGTCTCTCTGCCTTTCTTTTATATTTATACTCCTGGCAAGTGCTCGACCTGTGGTCGTCTAGTTCTTTTATTAGACTGATCCAGTCGATGCAGTGGTTAAGACTTTATAATTCCTCCCGCTGACAGAGCCATCAAACTTGCTCTTGCTGTGGCACAACGCTAAGAAAATAAAAGGGGCTGTCACCTCGCGGCAAATCATATAACTAATTTACGGCTCTCTTACTGACTGATTTCTTGACAAGAGCTGGCACTGACTTACGTCTTTCCGTAAAAGGAATCAATTTTTTGTTTATTTGCAAACCTAAAAATATATATTCAAGGATCGAAATCTCCTAGGGATCTAACCAAAAAAGTATGAACGCCAGCCTATATATTTATAAAGTCTATTTTTTATTATTCACCTTTAAGTGTATAAACCCTCATGAACTTTTAATCCTAAATATCTATGGTTACATATATCACAATCCAAATCACATTATATACTTTCTCTATCGTGTCTATTAACAGATTAACAGGGATGGTGATCATATACTTCACAGCGGTTCCTATCCTGGTTCTTTAGACTACTTAATCATAGGCCCGGGAACCAGGATAACATATATAGGTCCTACTAAATCTCTGTTGTAAAGAAGGTCAAGAAACGAAAATCACTATAAACAATATGTATACCTTTACATTGAAGTTACCTTGTATACCAAGTACATACCTAGTGTCCGGGCGTATTGGTGATACAAATGCAGCCCGGAGGAACGGATGCCTGGTTTAGATTGATTTGTACCATATGAAATGCCCCCCCCCCCTCCAAATTCCCAGGGTCAGCCTGTGAGGTGTTCATTGTCTATGTTATCAGCTACCTTTGTACGCCCCATGTGTAACATGATGAGTGATCATATTAGCGTTCCTGATAGTGTAGTCATTTGGCTCTATAACATTTATCATATGGTTGCTCAATAATCGAATCAAATCAACGGACGTATGTATACGCTGTTTCAACGGGAAAAGGCATTTCTAGAGTATGCAAGAGAAAGAGCATTGATTTCATACAGTGTACTATTATTAAAGAGCTAACCGGACAAAGGTTACCTTGAAAATATTTGATATGGATAATTTATAAAACTGATAATATTATACATTTGCATGTTCAAGCCTATCAGCAGTGACAACTCATATAATCGCATACAATCATACAATCATTTTATCTCAGACGCAAGTTTTTTTCTTATTCAAACGATGATTTGAATAAAGGACACACATTGCGCTTTTATCGCATGCTTACATATTAGCATGTCATGCAGGATGAGGGTCCTCATTTAAGAAAAAAAACCTGTTACATGTAAATAATAAACATAAATAATAAACAATGTCACATATTATGTTGATCTACAAAATTTGATGGATTGTTAATCGAGTATTGCAATAAAACCTCGACGATATAAAAGCCGTTGATGCGTAAGGTCCCTGAAAGACCACCAAAAAGGGATAAAAATAGATACGTTTTAAACACGCAAATTATAAAGGCTCTGATATAGTAAGTAAAAAAATGGTATTCAAGGTGAATGTGAAATTCGAATCTTTGAAATCCTTAAGTTTCTCCTTAAACTTTAGGCTGAAAAAGGTCTGATAGCGATTTTCTTGGCGGAAAATATCTTAGCTGTATATTGAAGGGTACGAGGTTCACATTGGAGATGATTATGCTCAAATGATCTATGAAAAAATGACAAAGCTCTCCTGAAGAAATATTAATAGTCGTGAATTCAGAAGTAGTCAAGTTCTAGGGCTTAACTTAAATTGAAAAAGCAGACAGATAGAAGACACGACATTAATGATGTGTACCCGGCATGAGCTATTTGAAGCCAATACATTAAAAGACCTTTCCAATAGATACTTGCAGGATTTTCAAGTTATCTGTACCCAATGGTAAAGTAAACTGTTTATAATTTTTTTCAAAGATTATGTATATTAATCAGATACCAAACTATTCAGCCAAATTATAAACAAGCAGGCGAAGGAACATGAGAATTACGTTAATATATACATTTTTTGTTTAGATCAGCCGAAGGGATTTTGTCTGTCGTGTGTCTGTCTGGTCGCCCACGCAAATCCCTCCACCCCCCCCCCCCCCCACACACACACACACACAAACACTCAGAGATATCCAACTGAATGTAAAAGATGATTCTCGGGAAATATATTTAAATCCAGAAATTAGGTCACGGTGACCTATATTCTGCGAACTAAAGGACAAAAAATTTTTTTTTTTCACTCTGAAAGTCAATCCCTTCTTTGTATTTATAGTTGCCGAGTGCATATTTTGGACTGATTCATAATATTAAAAATATTCTGCCTAATGAAGCCCATTCATGCTGTCAGCATGACAAGTTTGAAGAGAATCGGACAAGAATAGTCTTTGAGTTATGTGGCAATTAAGGCCTGCCAAATCACTCTTTTTTAAAAGAGTAAATTTTTTTGGGGATTTTCCTTAAAATCATTTTTATTTCGACATCACTCTTTTTTACTCTGTTTTTCGGTGGAAGAATTCCGATATATACTATTTCTCTCCTGCTTTAACAATCCAGTTAGAACAAGAATTGGACATTTCGTAATTTTATGTGTGCTAATGTCCAGCTTTTGTCACAACATGTGAAAAAGACCTTATCTTTATGCAGGGAGTGCACCAGGTATGTTTCTAACTTTTGGAACCATATATATATATATATATATATATATATATATATATATATATATATATATTTATATATAGATATATATAAACACACACAATTGTAGTATTCAAAGCACCTCTTTATTCAGAATGTGAAAAAAATGGGTAATTGATGCTTATTTTACTCTTTCTTTCACTCTTTATTTCAAAGTAGTTTACTCTTTTTCAAGCACTCACTTTCTTGCGGTCATTTACCTTTGGCAGGCTTCAGTTACTATATTTTATTGATATATTTGATAATACATGTATCATGTGTGGACGCGAATTTTTTCAAAAAGAACTGCGAGGCTCATTTCCAAATTTTACAGTAATATTGTTCATGTGACTTTTATTGCTGTAAACAGCAGCACATACACATCATCTATGTTGATCTGTTTTCTGCGAACTAAATGTCATATCTCACTTTTCATAAGAAAGACAGAACACAAAACCCTTCAGTTTTAATATTTTGGTTAACAATTCCATAGGTAAAGGCCCATTAAAGGAATATGAATGTAACTGAATTATTCTTTTTTTTACTTTACGGAACATTAAGTTTCGCTTATCACATATTCTGACAATTTCAAGTCCCTTCATACGTATTGAGGGTATGAGCACCAGATTTTACAAGCATATTGATCGTGTCACCGGTGTGTCAGTGTAAGCTGCAGGTGGCGCCAATTCAATTTACTTAGTTATGCTAGTCTATTAGGTTCTAAGACAACAATATTCATTCCAGTCAAGAATGTATTCTTCTTGTTCTGCCTTTGGAAAAAGTTTTCAGCTCGGTTGACTGTAAAGAATATAAACAGGAAGGACAGGTGGACAGGGATGGTGGATCTGACTATGGTCATTTTAGTCAGTATAATAAGCGGGAGACTGAGAAAGGTGTAAGATCAATAGCATCGATCAGTACCTTTTAACTTCATTGGGATTTCACAGGGTGTTTAAAACCTCACTGGCCAGAGGGTGGGATGACTCGTTACATTAATGGATACTAGCTAATCAGGTTATTGTCGAGGGGCGTGGGTGTAATTAACCGTACATCAAGATGGACTGACATGCTAGGGAGGTTACTAGTTTTTCGGGATGTATATGACCAGAGGACATTTTTAAAAAATTAAATTGATAATAATATTTATAAAAAGATAATAAAATAGTAATATCATAATAAGTATTATTATGATAATAGTAATAATGATTATTTTCAATAAAATAATCAAATAATAATAATAATAAAACATATTAATAATAATAATAATAATAATCCTTTAAAAGATAATAATATTACTCATGCAGGTGGCCTACAGTTTGACATTTAAATGCAGTTGCTAAAAAAGTATAATCTGCATGGTATACCTTAACGCCTCTATTGTAAATAAGTATGCTTGTGAAAAATTAGCTTAATCAGAATACAATATGGTCCATGCATTCATATAAAAATTCACTGGCAAGATTTATGGACCCTGTGTCACTGTCACAATTCTTGACAGGGACATTTTTAGCACCTCAGAATAGTTGATAAGAAACACAGTCCACGGTGGATGAAGTACTCCATTCTTCAACCGATGGAATGTTTGAATGTTTATAAAAAGAAAATATACATCAAAACTATATTTCCCAGTATCCGGAAAAGTTGGATTGAAATAAGTAAATGCTAGTATTTCGTGAAATCTATATATACCAATAAAAATATACGTTACGTAGGTACAAGTAAAAATTATGTACTGAAACGTTCATAGTATACCCAAACAAAGCGTATGCATGGAAATTATCCTAAGCTAAATAATAAGTTGTGGGGGAGCGAAATAATTGTTTTAAATTATCAATCTGGACAAAATATGTTGAATTTTACATGAAAATACAAAAGTACAATTCTTGATATATATATATATATAAATATATATATATATATATATATATATATATATATATATATATAATTATCATAAAAAATGGTCCATTTTTATAACCTGAAATCATTGTTTTGAGGAATCAAGGCATAAGAACAATAAAGCAATAGTCCTTATTTGTAAAAAAAAAATAAAATAAACCCCCGGTAAATAGAACACCTATATATGTGTGTGTGTGGCCTAAGAGAGACGGTACGAGGTGGAGAAGAGAGGTCACTCATCTAAAGCTGTGTATATGATACTGGCTAATGCCGTCTGATCCGTGAAATCTTCCTCACTCTAACCTTACCTGGTATTACTGACACCAGGCTTGGAAGTCATATACCTTGATGACAGGTACGCGGGACCCCTTAAATCTTATCCGTATAAGTTAGTGATTGCAGATTATACAGATTACATACTGTATAATATTGGTCCAGGGGTTTGTAAATAATATTTGTAAAGGTGTATAGGTTTTGTAGATCAACATAAAAATAAAGGGTTTGTAGGTTATATTCGAATATTATTATTATTATTTTTATTATTATTATATATATATATATAAATAAATAAATAAATATATATATATATATATAATATATATATATATATATATATATATATATATATATATATATATATATATATATATACAGTGGCGGATCCAGAGGGGGAGCTTTGGGGGCTGAAGCCCCCCCCCCCCCTTCCAGGGTGGAAACATTGTTATCATTTTTTATCAGAGAGGATTTTCATTACATTATTTCAGTTGCCGTCATACAGTATCACCCTTTCAACTGAAAAGTTGAAAACCCAAGGAATCGTTAGGAGAGGCGCATGTCTACACCAGGATCAGGCATCTTTTTATTCCCCTGCCGTTAAGTAAGAGGACTACTAAAATGAGCCGCGTCTGTCAGTCCCTCCGTCCTTACGTCCACCTGTCCTTCAAAATCCGTCCGTCCGTCCCACACCATCACTGATGTCACACTTTCCTGGTTAACATATGGCCGGGGACCATTGTGGCCCTAGGTCCTTTTGTATTTTTAAATAATTAATTGGGCATTTTCCAACATCGGTTATAGACGTTAAAAATTTCAAATTACAGAATCTATCATCCGTGGCTCGAGCTGTTGGGCTTCGACATCTTGCTTGTGAACATGATTAAGCGTTTAAATAAAAGGCAAGCATTTTTCACCTCTCTTTATCCTAGAAATAAAAATCATTTTCTCTTTTTAACAAAACTTCAATACATTATCATTCAAATAAAAAATAAACAACAATGTCTGAATATACTTACATCATAGCATTTGTTTTTCATGATAGGCAGTGGAAATTTACTGCCTCGTCATAAATAACATGTATGGGGGACTGGGATTTTGGCTGTATATATCAGTTTGAATTCTCAATGAGGAATCTGTGTTGAAATTATTTGTCCTTGTCGCTCTTTAAAAGAAAAATGTACAAAAAGGTACAAGAAACTTGAGGAAACTGACAATGTTTTATACCTTTAGCATCCTTTTATGGAAGATTTATTATCGATTACAAATGTATAAATTACCAAATAAATATGGAAATGATAATGCATAAATATGCGAACGAAAGAAATGCATTTTATACTTCAGACGTATAAATAAAAGAGGTCTGACGTTTGAACGTATAAAAGCAAGTTATAGACTAAAGAAGCAACTGCACATATGGTAAAGTAATTTAAGCTATACCAGTTTATCCAAAATGAACGCTGGTGAGTAATACATGTATATTAAAAAGTAGTTAGAGAATGATATTCAATCACAAGTTATTTGTTTGCCTTTTTCAATGATGTTTAATGCACATTAATGTTTTTATGTAGTTGTGTCTTTATTTTTTGACTAATCAATTATTTGAGATTAAATAATGAATGAAATGTTTACATCGTTTGGCACTTGTGCTCACATCTCATGTTCATACCTACACGACAACTTAAAAAGAGATTATTAATATACCTAAGTCTTATTTTTATTTTTAAATCGGTTGATAGAAAAAAAAAAAATTTCCAAATCATTTATTCTTTTGCTATGAATTCCCCACTCTTACTGATTGCCCCAGAAGAGTCTTTATTTGCTGAGCAAATGAATCCTCTGCGAAGCAAGGTATATCACATAATTATTGACGTTGGTTGATTCGTCTGTTAGCAGCTGTACTCAACAGTTATAGACGGACTTGTGAGGAGACCCAGAAAAAATCCAAAATAATTAAGAGTTTACCTGGATCACAATAATATTTTTATTTAAAAGATGCTTAACCATTGTGGAAAAAAAGGCGATCAAAAGACCGTCTTTATTTCTTGGTTTTAGGGGAATCTTTAATTGAATATAAATTTACCGAAAGAGGCGAGTAGACCGGGTATGCAAAATCGAGTTGGTGAACTTGTCTTACATTCCTCATGAATAAATATAATTATCGCGCTACAAACTGTAAATACAAACAATACACATAATATGAATTGCCTGACTTCAATGTCTGCTTTTACGTTTTGTCTCAACTTTGTTCATGAGTTTCCAGTTGTAAACTATGTCTGGGAAATATAATAAATTGCACATCTGTACCCATTTATACAAATTCACAATTTACAAATTGTCAGATCATATATGAAGTGGAAAAATGCCAAAGGTGTATTTTATATATCCATATCCGTGGAGTCATGTTTTCTTAGTTTGTAGTCTGCAAATTATTTAATGTTAAACTGAAATTAAGACTACATGTTTACAAGAGATTTAATTTGGTAATGGCTAGCTAATACCTCTTTCTCTTATTCATCAATAACAGTTGATTTTTTGTAAAATCATTATTCTGAAGTTCAAGAATGAAAGAGGGCAGTTTTTCGTTTTTTAAAACGGCAAAGAATTGTTTTTTATAGGTATAAAGTGACTTAAATTCATTTAACGTATTCAACGTTTCACTTATTATAACCTTTTGAACATCAGAAGTTTACTCTAGCAGTTGCAGAAACCATTATTTATATATATATATATATATATATATATATATATATATATATATATATATATATATATATATATATATATATACAATAGTTCTTTCCAGGCTGTTTGCAATGCACTGATGGCAAAGTGCCCTATGCATGGTTTATCTAGAGCGTATCAACATATATATCATGTGTAAGGAATCAAACGATTGTAAGCATCGTGTTGACTAATGAGTTTCGTACCGTTGTATCGCACTCTTCAGAACGGTATGACTGGAGGGGTTCCAGTCATACCGTTCTGAAGAGTGCCGTACAACGGTACGAAACTAGTTAGTCAACACTATGCTTACAATCGTTTGATTTCTTACACATGAGATATATATATATATATATATATATATATATATATATATATATATATATATATATATATATTAGTCCATTGGAGGGGCTACAAGACCCAGCCCCCCCCCTCCCACAGACACAAACCCATAAAAAACAACTCTTTTTTATCTACGCACAGGCATTTGGGCATTTCTGAGATTATTGTTATTTATGTTCTATACCTTTGTTACTTTTAAAAATATATTATATTGATAAAGTTGTTAAAAAAAGAATATTAAGAATTTTCATAGACATATACATCCGCCTCATTCCCTTTAGTACAATAACTACTTCTTTACAACTTAGTTCAATGTAAGTTTCTCATAAAGTTAATTGAAATCTTTATCCCGGAGCACATACCGCTTCGATCAGACAACTGATCATCTGACACTATTGAGCGTATATTAAGCGTGATTCTTTTCGGATTAGAAAATGGGTTTTCGCAAGTGCATTTAGTGACTGACTGATGTTTCCAAATTTGGAAAAGGTCTCTTGTTATGATCCTTGATTATTAGGTAATGCATATACAGATGGAAGTAAAATCATTTATCCACTTGACTCATTTCAACATATTTTAGATATTTCTGTATCACCTAAATCTTAAACATGCACCATTGTGAATCTATTACTTGGTTATTGCACGTTCAGCAAAAATAAGAAATGTTGATAGAAGTTTATCAATATACTCTCAACGTGTTTCTTAGAGAAAGCCTAAGATTTTGGGTACTATTCCAGGATTGTTTTGATCTTTTCCTACTCTCTGTTCACAGCACCCGCAAGAGCATAGTATTGCGCCCTGGTCAATTTGATCAAAATTAGCCTGATATAAATTGCAATAGTGATTTGTGAATGTCCCCAAATATGTTTAATGAACTTTGCTAACTTTGGATTGCCACCAACCACCGTGGTCTAGGGGCAGAGCACAGGGCTCAAAGCCGGGAGATGGCGAATTCGAATCTCCGCTGAGTCGGTGTGATTTTGCATGGTCGGCCGCACCGTAGGCAAAATGGGAACAATGTATACCACACATTCGTGTTTCACTCACACACGAGATCGCTTATCGGTGGTTCCTCGGTGTTATGGCCTAGCAATGGAGATAACACACACCCATGACCCGCAGGTGTTGTACACCGAGCCTTGTTGACACCAGGATAATCGTGAATAAGCCCAAGTCCTGTAGTCCGAAACCACAGACTACTCAATTAGTAAGCAAGCATTTAAAAATAAAACGGTTACCTCGACCAAAAAAAAACTGAGGGCCTTGTTTACTTTATGATATTGGTCTTGTAATTGTGTCCCGAGTTGAAAACTTTATTTTGGCGTCCTGATTACGGTTCAACTGATATGATTTAATGGTAAGTTTTATCATTAAGTAGAAGCCTGAGTCCCCATAGATTGTGACTCATTTGGCTGTTATCCACTTAGTCTTTAGGTAAATCCGGTTATGGTTTGTAGATTATTTCTGTATATGTTTATGAGTTTGTTGGTTATGTAAGTATTAATTCATAGCTTTGTATAATTGTTTTCAATATAGGTATAAGGGTTTGTAGATTAAAGTAGTATTGGTCTATGGGTTTACGATTATATAAGAGTGGTATATTACGGGTAATAGATTAATCACTTAAGGTATAATATATGTGTAGATTATATATGTACAGGTACATGTCTTTGTAGATTATTTCGATATTGGTCTGTGGATTGTTAGACTTTATCTGTATAGGTATATAGATTTGAAGATCATTCTTATAAAACATTGTCACATGAAAAGTGATCACGAAGATTTTAACTCTTGGGTGTCAGGCACCTTCTATACGCCGTACTCTGGTTGCATTCCTTCCATTAATTCATTTTACTCATTTCAGTAGAATGAATGCAACAACAGCAATGCTTAAGTTTAGCGCCATTTCAGCCCTCTGACAACACAGAGATTTTATGATAAGCGGACACGCGTACTAAGCGCCAGAGTGCCTCTATATCCTGAAATGAGGACCACACAGGGAGGCGCCACGAGGATTCAAATATTTTCGTCAATTTTACGCCTCATGACAAGAAGGCGGTCACTTGACATAAACCAGACCAGTTAAAAAAAAAATTACATTTGAACTCAGCATTTTTTAAAAATTCTTCTGCATGTATGTTGATTTTCTGAAAGCATGAATACAAGCATAACTCCTACGGGTTACTAGTCGGCAGCCAACTTGTACTCGATACAGGAAATACAATACAGACAGATTTTTAGTTTGGGTTGTGCGTTCAAATGTATTTTCTTGTGTTTAATCATCATTCCAAGCCTAATGTTAAGATTATCGGCTGTTTTTCAGGATATCAATGCAACAGAAGGGAATAACGTTGCAGTACATTTCCCCGAATGGCTTGTATCACGACTCGCGTGAACCTAACCTGTCGATTATAAAATGCCTACACTGAGTGGTGAATTCACGGCAATGCGTTAGTTGTGCATGTTCGGCTAAGCTTTAGCGGTGAGACGAAAGCTTATACAACGGTACAAGCGAGACGTCATGGATCATTTAAGTGATTTGGATCTAGTAACATGCGTTGTTTCCATCTTTATTGAATATTTGGTGATGACAGTGACAGGAATACTATGATAATTCCATGTCACATGAGGTTTCCTACGGCTGTCTACATTACCGTTAACTCCTCCATACATCACAAACCTTCCAGTGTCTTGTTGAATAAATAATATATTTTATACCAAAGTAATGGAATCGTCCCATGCAATATCTATAGTTATATATTTTAGAAATGGAATTTGTTAGAATTGGAACTGAAATAATAATAATAATAATAATAATAATTATTATTATTATTATTATTATTATTATTATAAATAATAAATAAATAAAAATGCATCAAATAAATAATAATAATAATAATAATAATAATAATAATAATAATAATAATAATAATTATTATTATTATTATTATTATTTTATTATTATTATTATAAATAATAAATAAATAAATAATATATTAATTAAATAATTACGTAAAAATTATAATATAATGGAACTTGGCATGCGTTTGTGTGAACCCATTTTAATGAGCGTTGGTGACCCCGGCATTAAGAGAAGGTTATACAAGACAAGCACCTGGTCGTATGGGTGTGGACTGTTAGCTCAAGGCTGTGATAATTACATGGGAAACGTTATTATCCCTCTGTTAGACCGCCTAATGTCTAGGCAACGAGAGGAGTCAGTTCTTCTACTGAACCTGATTACGGTGCTATAGTGAGCCGTTATTTGATCCATAATGACCATGCTGATGTCATCATTGACTCAGTCTGAACCAGACCGGTCTAATGGACTTCATAAATCTAGTAATACGGAACTGTTTCATCTCGCGTAATCAAAGGGTTTCATTGTGTCTCCATTCATTAACTGATTGAAACAGGCTACTGTGTAACTTTCATTTACTGATTGAAACAGGCTACTGTGTAACTGTCTTCTTATATAGAATATATTCTACGGGGATTTTGGGCTCAAGGATATGAAGATTTATTAGATTACAGAAATTTAATTTAGCATACTACATAGAGAAAATTAAATTTCACAGGATGGCGACAGGAATATCTCTCATTATCTCTCATAACCTTGGCGTTATCATATCATATTTTATTACAGAATTTGGGGTACTATGGTCCCCCTATTTAAAGGCTAGTAAATACTGCAAACCTAAAAAGCTCTTGTCCCTACATTATTTTGTGTACCTGTAATATGAACAAGGTTATCGATGTAATTATGGCCATGGAGAAATTTTAAAATTAATTTGTCGCCACATAATTATCGATTGAATATCTGTTTTTCATAGAGATATACTCGACTCGAGCCCCGGACTTGGGCTCCAGTCCGGAATAGAGTTTTCTTTTTCACGGACTCGGAAAGGGACTCGAGGGTTAATTCTGGACTCGGTTTTTTTCACGGATTAGGACTTCAGTACTGGACAAATCAGGCCGGGTCACATACTGTAAAGACTTGAATACTTGTGCCAACTTCTAAGAAAATATAAAAAAAGACTTATATATACCAAGCATTAGTTCCGCATCGGAAGCTAGACGTAATTAACATTCAAGTAAAAAGCAAATATTAACTAACATAAAAATATACATTTATATTTACACATGCATATAAATGATGCCAACCGCCAAAGCTCGAGAATAAATAAACATGTTTCAGCTGCGAATACAATAGCTTGACAGGCTCTCACAATCTTAACTGGATATTTTCCTGACTATGCAAATATAAAATAATCTTCATACCTATGTTCGGGTTCCTGTAACAGGTTAAGAAAGGTTACATTACTTTTACCACGATATCCATACACAGAATTACATGTAACCAAATCCATTTTCATTAAACCAATGGACTATTGCACTTATTCTTGTCAGAGCCATCGATATATCATATAATTAAATCAACATTCAATGGATATATCGATAACTCGATAATTTATTCTTCCTGAATAAACATGAGGTTGTTTAAAAGCTATCGGCACATCCATGAGCGATGTAATACTCGGCAATGACGTCAGCCACAGGAAAACCTAAGTGACTGAAAGCTTATAGTATTTCTGACACTGCAAGCCCCGGAATTTCAGGAAAGAATTAAACAATATATTTGATAAATTTAAGCAATTTCTAAATTTCATCAGTTACTTCACAGTTTGCACCAGCAAATCCAATTCATTGAGGGCCCAATCTGGGTTGTGAATACTTCTATCACAGAACAAACCTACATACTTAGACCTATTTGCCAAACCTTAAGAAAAAATAATCAACCCAAAAACCCAAGCCAGAACCTCACGTCCACATATAGTTACATACTATTTTTACCTCCGCCAAGTGGGGTTGGGATTTTGTTTTTAGCGGCGCTGGTTTGTCATTCTTAGAGATTGTCTGTCTGTTAGCAACATTACTCAAAAAGTTAAGAACGGGGTTTTAAGAAATTTTAAGGATAGCTCTGCAATGATACAATTGGTTAAATTTTTGGGGTGACCAACATCTCCATCTGATTCCTGGTTTTTCAAGGGAAATTCTGCATTTCTCACAATTCCATACGGCGATCTCCGAGTGCAAATTTCTAGTTATATTTTCAATTGTGACTAAATATGATATCTTTTTTTGCGTTGACAAGAACACTCAGCAATCTTTCGCCAGAGGTCTTTTGTATTCAAAACAACTTCTCTGTTAGGGGGAATGCTAAAACTAACTATTGCTTATTGCTACGTAGTTGGCATGTACGGTGGCTGATTAAGGACACAGACAAAAAAAAATAAATCTCGATCTCGACATAAAATTTCACAAAAAAAGTAATTTGCTGCAAAAAAAATTCTCGAGATCTCGAGATTCTTAGTCGAGATTTCGAGATGTTAAGTTGATATCTTGAGATATTATCCTCTCGACATAAAATTTCACCAAAAATATATATTGGTGCAGAAAAAAATATCTCGAGATAAATGTTTTTTTCTGAAACCGGCTTCTGTGGCTCAGGGGTAGAGCGCAGGACTCAAAGCCGGGAGATCGTGGGTTCGTACCTCAGCCGAGGCGGTGAGGTTTTTCACGGTCGGCCCCCACCCAGGGTGAGCGCTCTGCAGGCTTAATGGGAAGGCTATGTTATGACCCAGAAATGGGGATGATTACCCACCAAGGACCAGCAGGTGAGGTAGACACGGGGCCTGGGTGACACAAGGATACAAAAATAAAAATGATGGGAAACGAGTGTTACCGCCCTGTAACCCAAACCGAAATGGAAACTCTGCAGATGTACATACTTAGGTTAAGAATTAGATAAGTCAGCATTAAAAAAAAATGGAGGCGGTTAGCTCCACCAAAAAATATTAGAAAAAAAAAGTTTTTTTTTCTTCTGTGTCCTAAATCAGTCACCGTATAGGCATGAAACTATTCTAATAAAATTTCACAAAAAATATTTTGGTGCAGAAGAAAAAAATTATCTCGAGATCTCGAAATAATTTTTTTTTTCTGTGTCCTGAATAAGTCACCGTAGGCATGAAACTATTTTTATCCAATATGTTTTAATTGACTATCTACTCTCTTCACTACATGTAAATTTACGCCAATTTTTGTATTTAGTCTAGACCCACAATCCTTTAACAGCGTTGTCGTACTCTTGTTAGTGAGATTCGGCGCATATCGAGTGAGCAATCTGTGCAAATCATGGCCGGTAGGTGTTTGGTGAGATGTGTCTGTTTAATTTCAGGTTTTGAAGCAGAGTCGAAGACATGTTTATTTTTTTGTTCAATTCTTCACAGATTCGCTAACTCAAGTGACAGTGGGTAGACGTGGTTACGGGAGTATGGGATGTTGAAATAGAACTTTATAACATCACCTTCGATATATTTTTCAATTAGCATCCATATTGATCTTAACGCTACATTTTTCCCGATTTGCCCAATCAGATGCTGTGCATTCATGGTAACCGACACCGACTTCTGATAATTCCCTGAAATTTGAAATTGAGCCGTTTATAAAAAGCGTTAATATATTAAGATACGCCGTGTCTGTTATTTTATTTATGATTTTTATTTTCCACTGCTCTATACTTTTTGGTGGCAAAAATACCTGTAAAAAAGTGATATATAATTTATATTCCGGGACCTCATTTATTTGAGATCTTCGTGCCTTCAGTGCTCGCCTTGGCATCAAAATCTGATTAATGAAAAAGTCTTTTATTTTTTGTTCATGCATGATACACACTGAGAATCGAGGAAGTGGAGTCTGTCTGGCCGGCAAGTCAGGTGAGACTGTTATATGTGTCTGGCGGAGATAAGGAAGCCAGCTGTATTAAATCTCATATCTCTGTGGTTTCCTGTTAAAACAGACTGACACGCAGGTATGGGGAAAACTAAACATGTCATGTTTTGTATAGCTCATGCTTATTACAGAAGTAAATGGGAAAATCAGAAGATGTGTAGCCACGTCGCCACGACTCTTTTAATTTTAACCTAAAAAGACCCTACTGTGAGTTGAGAGGGAAGCTTTATTTAAACCAGTCTTGCCAGCTAGCTGTAGATTTAAAAGAATTATAAAAATAACTAGTATAATGAAACTATGTTCATCTAACATTGAAAAAATCAGATTAATTTTTATTGTATATGAAACGTTCAACAAGCGAGGATTCTACGGTATGAACAATTAGGATTATCTGGTGCATGTCAATTAGTATAACTTGGGGGGGGGGGGCGGATACAAGAGGATTTTAGAGCGGGGAAGGGGTTCTTATTTCGAGGGTTGGCGAGGGGCGGAATGCCGAAGGCGTAGTCATCGGATCCCCCTTCAGCGGCGTACCTAGCCTCATTGCCTCCCGGGGCGGTCTTAGAAATTGCCGCCCCTCTAACAAAACATTATATATATATATATATATATATAACTCTGAAGAAAAACAACACTGTTAATTGTTTGTATATATATACAAAACTGGATAACATATTGAAACATATCATGTCAAATATCCATGTTACAGGTTTGTATTTGACAACAACGCAATTATATGGATGGATTCACTGGCAGGGAATTCTTCCTCCACATATTAAAGAGCAAACATCTCTTTGCTAATGTAAATCAACAGATCGCTCGAAGTTCAAACAAGTATATTTCATTATGAAGTGAACAAAAAGGAATAATAGGTCTGGGTGTTCATTGTGTTTATTCACGTTACATAAAAGATCATGCAGGTCATGTTGGGTAATCAAAAGACAGGCATTTAGGTAGTAATCATTATATACATGATAGTGTCAAGTCTGTATTTTAACGAGACTGGTGTGAGAGTTGGGAGAATCATTGAAAAAGGGCACTTCAGGTTGTTTCAGACCGTTTAAATGTCATGGAATTTCGGAAATTCTTAGGTTCAAGAATGAATTCTTTATACTTTTACAAGGAAAGAGCAACAAAATTCGTCAAAATATTGTTCGCACAATGTGGACGACAGACACCCCATCCCCACCACAGGGGGCCATTGGTCTTCTGGCAGGGTTTTTCCCTGGTGATTACCAGCTGCTGCTAGGGATTTCTGTAAACGACGACCGCCCTGAAATGCTGGCCTTTGCATGATTGGTCAGTTTATTGATGGCCTTCCGACATTGCAAGACCACAGATCTAACAAAGAATAACTACAGATATGTTCTTTTTTTGTGTATATCTTGCCTCTATAGAGAACTTCCAGAAATAATTTGGTTGGTTCCACAGCCGAGTTTTTAATCCTGAAATTCTTGAAAATGGGACAAAAAGGCCAAATTTGTACTTTTTGAGGAACTCCTTATGCCACTGATTATGTACTAAATCCCAGGAATGCCGTCCCCCCTAAAAAAATGTGCAAATCCTTCGGTGATCATTTTGTGGATTCCAATGCCCAGTTTATAATCCCTAGAATAAGTGAAAATTGGACAAAAAAGGTCAAATTTGAACTTTTTGAGGAACTCCTCATGCCACTGATTATACTTAATCCCAGAAATGCCATCCCCCCCCCCCCACACACACACATAAACACACCAAATGAACAAAGCGTTCGCTGATCATTTAGTAGGTTCAACTCCCCAGTTTATAATCTCTAAAATACTTGAAATGGGACAAAAAGGCCAAATATGTACTTTTTGAGGAACTCCTTATGCCACTATGTACTAAATCCCAGAAATGCCGCCCCCTAAAATGTACAAATCGTTCGCTGATCATTTTGTAGATTCCACTGCCTAGTTTATAATCCCTGGAATACTTGAAAATGGGAAAAAAAGGCTTAATTTGAACTTTAGGAGGAACTCCTCATGCCACTGATTATACGTAATCCCAGAAATGCCACCCCCCCCCCCCCCACCCCACACACACACCAAATGTACAAATCGTTCGCTGATCATTTTGTAGGTTCAACTCCCCAGTTTATAATCTCTAAAATACTTGAAATGGGACAAAAAGGCCAAATTTGTACTTTTTGAGGAACTCCTTATGCCACCGATTATGTACTAAATCCCAGAAATGCCGCCCCCCCCCCCCCCAAAAAAAAATGTATAAATCGTTCGCTGCTCATTTTGAAGGTTCCACTGCCCCCCCCCCCCCCAGTTTATAATTCCTAGAATACTTGAAAATGGGACAAAAAGGCCAAATTTGAACGTTTTGAGGAACTCCTCATGCCACTGATTATACTAAATTCCAGAAATGCCATCCCCCCTCCCCACACACACACACACACACACACACCAAATGTACAAATCGTTCGCTGATCATTTTATAGATTCAACTACCCAGTTTAAAATCTCTAAAATACTTGAAAGGGGACAAAAAGGCCAAATTTGTACTTTTTGAGGAACTCCTTATGCCACTGATTATGTACTTAATCCCAGAAATGCCGTCCCCCAAAAATGTACAAATAGTTCGCTGATCATTTTGTAGATTCTAATGCCTAGTTTATGATCCCTGGAATACTTGAAAATGGGAAAAAAGGCTAAATTTGAACATTTTGAGGAACTCCTCATGCCACTGATTATACTAAATCCCAGAAGTGCCATCCCCCCCCCCCCACACACACACACACACACTCACACACACACCAAATGTACAAATCGTTCGCGTATCATTTTGTAGGTTCAACTCCCCAGTTTATAAATTCTAAAATATTTGAAATGGGACAAAAAGCCCAAATTTGTACTTTTTGAGGAACTCCTTATGCCACTGATTATGTACTAAATCCCAGAAATGCCGTCCCCTAAAATGTACAAATAGTTCGCTGCTCATTTTGTAGGTTCCACTGCCCAGTTTATAATCTCTAAAATACTTGAAATGGAACAAAAAAGCCAAATTTGTATTTTTTGAGAAATTCCTTATGCCACTCATTATACTAATTCACCGAAATGCCGCCCCCCCCCCCACCTCCTATATGTGCAAATTGTTCGGTAATCATTTGGTAGGTTCCACTGCCCAGTTTATAATTCCTGAAATACTTGAAAGTGGACAAAATAAGCCAAATTTGTACTTTTTGAGCAACTCCTTATGCCACTCATTATACTAATTCCCCGAAGTGCCGCCCCCTAAATGTGCCGCCCGGGGCGGACCGCCCCTGCCGCCCCCCCCCGCCCCCCCCCCCCCCCCCAGGTACTCCACTGTCCCCCTTCCATGATGTAGATAGTTTTTTAACATTAAGGGTGTAAGCGTGCAATAGGCGGTAGTGTGTCCATGTATTAAGCATGTATTGTTCTGTTTACCGAGAACTGTCTTTTGTCATTTTCCACCCCACCCCCCCCACCCCCACCTCTGAATCCGCTCATAGAATTAAATGCAGTTGTCAATATTTTACGGTGTTGGGAATTCGTGAGAAAAAGTGCTTGATGTTAAAATGTGATATATATTCTTATTTGGAATAGGCCTTAAATATTAATGTATAGTTCCCGGAAACATTTTATAATTAATTAGCACCGCTGTTCACTTCGAGGCCATGCAAAGGTGTACTCATGACATTCATGTTCTTTATATACATATTCAAGCAGTTATAAATAATTACGGTTTTGAGAATTCGTGAAGGAGTGCTTGATGTTAAAAATGTGAAATTCTTATATAGAGTAGGCCCTATAATATTTATGTATAGTTCCCGGAAACATTTTACAATTAATAAGCACCGCCCTTCACTTCAAGGTCATGCAAAGGTGTAGCCATGACATTCATGCTCTTTTTTTAATTAACTGATACGAGTCATGTTACAAGTCATAAAAGAACACCCATTCAAAGGGTCGGGTCAAAATATTGGCTGTGTGATAGTATTTGACATCAGAGGCTATTAAATGGTCGTGTTTAATTTGAAGCATATTTTGCTCCCGCAGTCTCCGTTGTCATGCCGTCATGACAGAGTAAATCCAGCCATGTTATCAATCACCGCTGCATGAATACACGTAGGCCTTAGTAATATTTATCAATTAGCTAAACAGAATACAGTCACGTATATCAACATAATATTACAAAATACAAATATAGTAAGTTTTAGCCATGTAACAGAGGCAAAACCATTAATATTCACGTAAAGGGCACTTGTAAACTAACATAAAATTTGAGATTATGTCAAATATCTTTTTTAAATTTCTTATAATAAAATACTTTTCATAAGAATAATTGTATTGAACTCGTAATCGGAATCGAGATCCAAATGTCTCGGACTCGTATAAAAGCTATATGGACTTTGACTCGAACCTCAAGGACTCGTTTTTCCTTGATTGTGATCATTGTAGTGACTCGGGGGTCCCTCTGATGCCAGGGAGGCAGAATCGCGCTGCATTAGCACGTGTACTGCATACCACAGTAGAAGGACTTATTTCATAACTGATCTATTAAAGTATGGGTTGACATTTTTGGCTTGAAGTGCTTATATGTCACCAATAAACGTCCTCTCTCCTATTTTTATTCCCACCCAACTTCTTAGCAAGGGGGGTGGTCAATGTAATCATCCCCCTGATATTGAAAGAAAAATATTCATATATTTGATATTAAATATATTAATAAATAGAATAATAAACTTAAACTTTGTCCATTTCTGAGTTTACAATGAACTATTTCATATCTAAAAATGGTTTAGAATTAATATATGTACTTGAAAAATGATACCTAATTTTTAGCTCAGCTGACTATAAGTCATCTGAGCTATAGTCGTGGTCCATTGTCCGTCGTCCGTCCGTCTGTCCGTCCGTCCGTCCGTCCGTCCGTAGATGTGGCACGTTTTGAAACCGTAAGACCTAGGAATCCAAAATTCAGCATAATGTTAGATGTCCCCAAGATCTCCTACCAAGCCGAAAACTGGGTCTTTGCGACTTCATTCCTTTGAGAAATTAAGGAAAAACCTCAATTTTTTATTAAAAACCTATTTTCACACTTCAGGACTGCCTAATATCAAAACCACTCATCTGTTTTTCCTCATATTTCCTATAAATAATCCTCTATATAATTCCTATGTACATGCCAGAAATTAGGTCTGTATTATATAATTTAAAAAAGTTATGGGCCCAAACATAATGCATTTTGTAAATAATCAGGAAAGAAATTTTATCACTCAACACAAAACTTGTTAAAGCTAAGCACTTTTTTCCAGTAATATTACTTTTATTAATCAAAATTAAATTGTATACCCAAAATTAGATCAAAATCTTTTAAATTTTTTAAAATATTAGCAAAAATAAAAAATTGGTACCTTAAATTTTGCCCAACTTTGACCATGGCACGTTTTTTTGCTGTAACTGCTGTGGATTTAATTTTCACAGCATGTGTTTGTTAGCATTTCAACTGTTAACACCAAAAATTTGAAACCAGTTGATCAAAAACTGTAGATTTTATTCAAGTTTTCAAGCACCATGTAACATACAGTTTACATAAAGCTAGTGTTATGCAGTTTGCTAGAGCTCAGCTCCCGAGCTTCAGCTCTAAGTTCCTTAAATTTGGCATACAGTTAGATTTCTCCAAAATCCCCTACCATGCCAAGTTTGTCACTAGGACTTAATTCCTTCGAGATATCAATGAAAAACTTCATTTTTCCATTAAAAACCCATTGTTACACTTTAAGACTGCCTAATATCAAAACCACTGATCTGACTTTGATCATATATAATATACATATTTTTCTATACATTCGCTATGCACATGCCAGAAATGATGTCAGTATTGTGTATTTTTTTTAAGTTATGGGCCCAAACATAATGCACTTTGTAAAAATCAAGAAATATATTTACTCCCTTAACAAGGGCATTGCTGAAGCTAGAGATTTTATTGTCAGGGATGTAACATTATTTAATCAAGATTCAATTGAATACCCAAAATTAGTTCTGAATTTTTCAAATTTTATAAGTTATTAGTTTAAATATAAAATTAGTACCTTAAATTTTGCCCAACTGTGACCATGGCACTTTTGTTTCCTGAGAGCACTGTTGATATAATTTTCATATCATGCACACATAAAGATTTCAGCTTTTTAGTTTAGAAAGCAGAAAGAAATTGGCCAAATATTGTAGCTTTTATTAATGTTTTAATGAGACCCTGTCAGACTTTGGCTCTCTCCAGCCCCTCTTGAGTCACCTGTATGTTGACCTTGTTGACCTTTCATCAAATTATGCACGCTTGAGGTGAGAATCCAGGCAGCTTATGGCCAGCCACAGTTGATCCAGGTGTCCAACCCAACTCATCTAGTAGTTTTAACCAACAACATAACAATAAACAATAAGTTAATAAATTTTTCTTGTTTTTTAATAACAAATTAAAGAAAAATAGAAAAGGAATTTGTTAGTTTATAATAACAGGAAATTAACTTGCAGTTACTGATGATATAAGAATCTTGTATCGATGGGTAGAATGTCACATATTCCAAATAACACCATGCAGTCACCTATGGCATTTTTCAGTTCATTTTTAATGATAAAGAAGTAAATCATATTATTCATTACTAATCATTAGGGATTATATGAAAGAAATTAATGATAGACAAAGATGCAGTTGATAATATTAATCTATATTCCTACTGTGTCTAGTGTGTACATTGATGTGAAATTAGTCCAAAATGAATTTTTTACAGTTATTTTTTAATATAAATAAAAGCCATAAAACCAGGTGTTATGATCATTATTTAAATGTGTGAATTTTGTATATTCTGGATTCTCAAAATCATTGTTTGGTGAAAACTGAATAAATACCAGACATGGTGCAAATACTTTGTAATTGTATTTAAATACGAATATGATTATGTACTCCTTTATAAAATTTCTTGCATAAAGAATGGGAATTCAGGTAAAAATGAAAGTATATGAATACTCGTGCAAATACTTTCAAAATGTATTCATGAATGCATTCATGAATATATTCTTTAATATTATTTTAATAATCATATCAGTTATATTTCATTTTAAAAAATCATATGATTCTCTTATTATTTTTAATAAAAATTATATTTGGGACAATATTTGTAATTTTTTACATAAATAGTTAAACTCTTATATTATATGTTCTGCTTATAAGTTATATGGCCAAGTCAAAGTCTGTGTGACAATAGCACTCCATTTGTTTATAAAATAAATGAAATCAATCCTCTTCCCTGTCTCCAAAGATACTATCAAAATCATACATAAGCTAAACACCCACAACTCATAATACAGCTTATATTTATGACCACACACAAAACCAGCATGTGCCTCATTTCTAAAAAATATTTTTTTATTTTTTATCATATATAACAGCTGAGCGTCGTGACCCATAGGTCCCTTGTTTTTAACCTATACTTAACTAGTATTGGGTAATATATATATATATATATATATATATATATATATATATATATATATATATATATATATATATATATATATATATATATATATGCATATATATAAGGCGAGGATGATCATAACCCCCCCCCCCCCATCCTTGAAGACAAATTGACGCCACTGCCTTTTCATCTGACACGCAGATTAGTCACGCAGATTTGCAGTGGATTTTGTGCATACGTGTTGTTTCACTAGGAAGCGAGGTGTAATATTTCCTCCTGTGCCACGTCAGTCGGTTTGTCTGTTAGTAACTTTACAAAAAAATATTCTGAAGGGATTTGATGAAAAAAAACGAAGAAGTAGCAGTTAAAATTAAGATACATTCAACAATAGTGGCTGAAGAAATTTCAATAAGGACCCAAGTCCAAAGTTTGATATTATAGGTAATATATGATATTTTATATTTGTTGACTGTAATAGACAAGAAATTCCTCTCGTCAGGCGTACTTTATAAATAATGAAAATTTTGCGCGCATTTTAAATAATTCAAAATATAATGGATGCACTTGCTGTAGTTTACTATGAAATAAATATTGAAAAAGAAAATGAAATTCTGAAAATTGAAGCTCGTGAATATGAATCCAACCACATGTATGATCCTCCTCGCCTAATGTAGACATTGCCACCACCAGGCTTCAGCAATATGGCGAGGAAACAGATGTCAAAAAAAGCTTTTCACTGACTAAAAACACATTAGAATTTTGAATTGATGATATATTTATTTTTGGTCTTGCATATTTGTACATTAACCTTATATTGTGGCATCCTTTTATACAATTTACAGAACTGTTGTTTGGTAATAATATTTGAACACCTGATATGTTACACTGAATCTGAATATGAGTTCGGTGGATCTAATTATACGGCACTACAGTTCCCGTCAGCCGAGTGCCAGAGCAAACTCCCCTGAATGACTGGAGTGTACACCTCTCACACTGGGTGGTATTGTCACAATAATCCCATCACTGCTTGATCTGACTTCTGGTAATGGTCAGGTGTTGTGAGTACTCATTGACCAATTCAGTTTGACGCAGAGCCGTGTTCCAGTCGAGGTGCCGTCTATAAATATATATATATATATATATATATATATATATATATATATATATATATATATATATATATATATATATATATATATATATATATATATTCCGTTTCCGTTTCATAGCCCCAAAATTTTGGAATTCACTTCCCATTACACTTTAACTCTTGTATCATTTAAAACTAATTTAAAAACGTATCTCTTTCGGCAAGCTTTTGGTAATTAATATGCATTATTTTTTTCTGTGTCAGCCACAGGGAGTAGATTTTTTAATGAAATTGTGTGTGTGTGTGTGTGTGTGAATTGCGCTGTGAGTTCAACCATCGGAGAATTTGGCGCTGTATAAATACTATATATTATTATTATTATTATTATATATATATATATATATATATATATATATATATATATATATATATATATATATATATATATATATATATTCCATAGCGAACCTATGAATTGTCTATAGTACACGGTTTTTTTATGGATTTTCGATGATAGGGGTCCAATGATACTTTTGAGAAGGGTTGTCCTTTGTAATATGCAAATTACGTCGCCATTGAAGAAAATTCTATTTCCTTAAATATCTCATATACCATGAAATTGGTCGAATATTGTCTAGACCTAGGTTTACTTGGTCAAAGTCGGTTAACCAAAAATGCCGCTTATTTGCAAGCAATTCTGAAAACCAAAACCATTTCGTATATGTTATTATTTAAACGCGCCGCATAATCAGAAACCTCATAATCGCAAAGGCATGGGAAAATATGGACAGAAAAGTAGAAAACTCACATTTCCTGCAAGTTCTTACCTGAGTCGGTGATTTGTGTTGGCCTTATCCTCAGATTATCAAGAACTGGAACCTTAATGGTAGCCGCTATGATAATTGCAGGTGCGATTTGAGATTTAGCGACATTACATGTGTACAAAGGGCCTTAATCGCCCTGTGCCTACTGCTCTTCGGGTTAACAATGGCAGATCAAAGTTGCGTCACGCATTTCAAACACCTTTGATCTTTGATCGCAACTCTCAATAAGCATGTGTTTTTTGTCTTTTTTTTTAATATGACAAACAAACTTTGTTCTTTTATTCTTTATTACCATGCGAATAGTGTTACAATACTTATGCCAAATTAACTAGATATTCTGCGATGACAATCGATCATTCGGCTCCCCCTTAAACATGGTAAAGGACAGTTTGACTTAACGCAACTTCGGTTAATTGCAATTAATTTGCTTGACGAGTGGCTTCGTATGTACACACACACACATACACACACACACACACACACACACATATATATATATATATATATATATATATATATATCCTGATTCTCATGTGCTGCAAGAGGTCTGTTATCATGTTAACATGATAATCCTCACATGTTCATAAGCTGCGGAAACTGGAAGAGAGATCTGATTAATTTTGTGACTGTGTGTGTGTGTGGGGGGGGGGGGGGGGTTGGCTCAGAATTTGTTGTTCTGTCACTGGAATTGCAAAAAAGTAATCAGGCACTTTAATTTAGATATTGCACATACTGGTACTTTTTATACAATGGAAATATTGCCTAACACTGTAATATTTCTCCGATATTGCTCTTCTCATCTCATATTAAAATAAAAAATAAATTTCATTATGGATTTTGTAGAGTCGAATTATAAACCTCAAGTCATGTACATTTAAAGATTTTTAGTATCCATGTAGCTGGCAGTGATATTTCATCCTCTTTAATTATGTATTTTACCCAATATATGTAAATGAATTAGACTGGTGAGTATATGTCCCTCTAGAAGAACACAGGACCGCCGGACATACTTAGACAATATCCTTATTTTAAATAACATTACCTACAGTCTTGCATGTTAAATAGACCTTTGAACTATATATACATGCACAAAACAGCTGGAGCCTGGGGCCATTAGGGGCACCAAAGAGATCTTTGAGCACTCTAAATAGCAGATTATTTCTTTTGGTCTTCCAACAAGGGTCCTTTAGGGCCATACTTGTGAAGAAATTCTGTGATAAAACTTGCCAAAAGGTTCTTGAGGAACAAAGGGTTATTGATGGGACTATACGAATAGCTTTCAAAGGTTTTTTTTAGAATGGTCACCGATGGTTCTGTGTAAATCCTTTCTGTACATATAGGGACTTCCATGAAATTTCTAAATAAAAAACATTAGCATCAAGAAGCATATACATACGTATGTATTATATTTATTATTTTGTTTTTATGCATTTATTGTATGTGCGTAGCATTTAGCATGAGCAAATTTATACAGTCGGTTAAGGCCTCAGAACTGTTCTAGGTTGATTCAGATTTCCACATTTTTTTAAAAAATGTTACTGTATAATCACTTGACATATACGTATATGTATATGTTTATATAGATAAATATATACACATGCGGTGTGTATTTCCTTTGTACTAGCCACGCAAATTATTGTTTCTGAGCAGTAGACGGTTTCAAGCACCGTAAAGTATTATACGCGAGTTCATACATAAACAATATATAAATATATATGAATATATATAAATATATATAAATATATAATAATATATATTATATAATATATATAAATAAAATATAAAATATACATAAATATATAAACACCACTTTTGTTTTGGAGTTATTCTTGCCTTTTTATTCGACGATAAAATAATATATATACTTCGCTGCCTATATGCAGTATACACCAAGTTGGTGGTCGATTATATTTTTTTTTCGAGAAATGAACCTTTTCATCACAGTGCGTCTGTAAGTACCAAGTTCTCAGCTGAATGAAAGGTGTGTTACATGCTTATTAAGTGCAGTTATATCAAATTCAAAATATTTTTTTTCGTATGCAGATTTTTGTACCAAAATTTTAAACAATAATTAATTAATTAATATGAATTTTTTTCAAAACCATTTTTATGATACATGGTTCCTAAAGTATGAAAATGAGTGTTGATGATTGAAACAAGGCGGATTTCTGTGGGAAAGCTCTTTTTATCAACTTTTTATGAAAATGAAAGTTGAAACTTGAAACATGGCATATTTTTTAGATTTTTCAAGTAGGGGCCGGACCATTTTATCAAACCGCGTCAAGTTCAAATTTCACGTCTGAAGGAAAGCGGGAACGGGGTGTGGTAAATAAAATCGACTATAACTACCGTAATATTAGATCTATGATAATTAATGCCATTTTACTTTTTTTTTTTGTTTTTAAATAAGACTGATATAATGTTGGTGGTTTCTTTTTGAAGGACATGCTCATAAAAACAGTTGAATCCAATAAAGAAACTAATGAAAATTGAGATTTTTGCCCATTTTTTTTTACTGAAATGAAACATTTCTAGATTTTTCTGAGCAATCTTGGATTGTTTTTGTGATTATTTTGTCTGGGTAAAGAAAATGCATATTTGCAGAAAGAAGTCCCGTAAAAATGGTCATGTGTATGAAATGCGTGAAACCCTTAAATTACAGGCTATACTGGAGCTCAAAATGTTGCTCCAACAAATCTAAGTCGAAACCTTTTTTTCTGCAAAGCTGCAGGAATTATCTTTGCAAAACTTATCTAGCTCAGTCATATTATTTTTATTCTGATCTAATATATACAAGTATGAACCGGAACATTTTGACAACAATAACAGCGTTAAATTATATCAGCACGTTACTATGGCAGCCAACCTGATCGTTAGATCAAGGTGCCAGGCTAATGTAATGCTAACGAGACCAGTCACATCTTAGGGGCAGACGAGTAAGCAAGAGACACAAGATGTCATGTATAAAGTAAAAAGAATATATGTACATGGGCACAACATTTACATGTTTATTGACGTCTCGACATGAGCGCCAGTCCACTGGAATGGTGACAGTTTAGAAGAAGGTCCAGGAATATTAATTGGATGGTATTTATTTAAAGGGTCTGATCCAGATCGCCCTTTGGAGGGAATCACGCAAATTTGAATTCAAAATGGATCTTAAAAAAAAAAAAACAAATGTTAGGTCCGGGAAAAATTCTGCCCTTTCTGACCCCCCTGTCAGGTGGAACATTTTGTCAAAGATAGCCTTGTATATTTCAGCAAAGGTTTTCAGGTCAAAGGTGAAAGGGGTCAAATGTGTGTGTGTACATTATAATTTTATAAATGTAAACCAAATTGATTAATAATTTGCCCCCAGCCTTGCAAATTAAAATGTTTAACCAGAGATCTGAAATTCTGGGCTCGATCAGGCATGATGTATATTGATTATCTATTAATTATATACCACAATGATACACAGATGTATACTTAGTATTATCAGAGACGCCTTATTCGTATGATATGTATACGTGTATAAAAAGTGTGGATTATATTTCTCTTCCTATATAACCTCAGACATTTGTCAGTTTATCTGGTTTCCTTATTTGATCAATACGGCATTATGTGTGTCATTCATTTATTCCAATCACAGGGTGATTCAGGTCTTTGTTTTATCATCATGGACAACGGTGTGCAGTCCGTTCGAATTATGTTGATAGCATTATTTAAAAATGCAGTGTGTGACATTCATCGTATAACAAACCTACAGTAACCGGTCCCTGTATTTGCTATCCAGAGTTTTCAATTCCAATTTAATCAAAATTCACTGTTTTGTATTAGATAAAATTTCAAATAAATTGTTGGTTAAGAAATATGCTCATTAAGCAAATAAAAAAGGAATAAAACGGTTGATTTAATAATCAGAGAACTGGTATAATGGAACTCACAATTCACATTGTGCTTTCCTTCATTTGAGCTTTCCTTCAGGTGCAGCTGTACTATATATAGCTGTAACATTTACTATGTGGTACTAGCCATATTTGCATTAGATGTGGTTTGATAAAAAGGCTTTTTTCCCCAGAAATCCGCTACAATATTATTGTTATTATTTGAATCAAATCCGGACCGATCTTTGATAATAACATTACTTCCGACTGCCTGATCTTGGGTTTTGTGCGTTTTATTTGCCGAGTTCATCGACGGATAAGTTTGGCTGGCGTAATTTCCACTAAGATAAACCCTTCTCGAAATCTCTTAAAGAGTGTCAAATTCGCAAGGAATTAATGGGAAATATTGAATATGACCCTCTTAGGGCACTCTTGGCATCGTTCCTGACACGTAATACCAATAAGGAGCATATCAGAACGTGGCCACAGAGGAGTTGCTGGACCACCAACTTTATGAACTGTCACTTTAAATATATTATATTTAGCTGCAACATTTACTATGTGGTACTGCACACGATACCATAATACACATTAAAAAAAATATACAGGAGTGGCAGCCATGTATGCTTTATTAGAGTCCCGAGCGTGGGTTGGTTTTTAAACATTTGTATTTTTAAAAGAAATGTAAACATCTTTAAAAAAATATTGAAGTTAAGTCTAAATATCAATAAATGATAATAACTATCATGTTATGGGTGATACCCTAGAGGTTGTGCCTTGCCGGTCCCAAGAAAAAGGAGGGTGTGGCAAAGGGTAAACCACCCCTTCCCGTAAAATATTCCTGGTTACGGAAACCATGACAGGGGCGGCTCCAGGATTTAGGAAAGGGGGGGGGGGGGGCAATCCCAGGAGGACTAATGAAAACCATAAAAAAATTTCCCCAGGTCTGGAAAAAGGGGGGGGGGGGGGTCCAGGCCGTAAAATTTTGTCTGAAGCCTATGAATAAAAAACGTTGCTTCTGATGAAAAGGGGGGACCTCCCCCCCCCCCCCCCCCCCCCCCCGGGATCCGCTTCTGCATGACAGCAACCGTTGTGATACATCGATCAACCTGTGATCAACCCGGGGGACAGTGTGGACCTGCGTTGTACCAGAAGAGAACTATCTCAGATTGGAAAACAGCACTATGACTGCTTTTGGTGAAATAATTAAAAGCCGCAAGGAAGCCGCTAGCACGACAAGGTCTCTGCTCAATCCAGAGAATCAAATTTAAATTGGAATGTGAGAACTCTGCATGCAATGTTTGGCCTCAGATGTCACCATGGGCAGGAACAGGATAGGTAGGTTGCTGTTTAGAGGGGTCGCCCCCTAAAATCTGTTCAATATATTTTTAGGGGGCACCCAATTTCATAAAATGTCAGGGCGTGCTCAAACCTTTTGCAAAATAAGCTCACTTAAGCCGTGGTCCCAACACGCCGTATTTGCAAGTGCGTGCTGTCTACTTGCAAAAACGTGGGCAAAACTTGGGGATCCGTACGTGGTGAGTACCGCCTAAGTACGGTTTGGGAACACGCAGACACGCCGTAGCATAGGAGGTACTTCCGCTGCGTTCGGGCTGCGTTCGGGCTACGTATTCACCCCCGACATCGGGCGGAAAAACTCACGTTCATCGCACTTTCACGCACTTACAACATGCGAGTGAGTAAGGGCACCGTACGTGAGCAGCACGTGTAAGTACTGCCTCCGTATGACAACGTGGCAATCGTACGGAGATCGTACGGTACAAGCACGTTGTAAAGCCCCCATCACACGAGAAGGAGACGTTACGGCGACCACGGCGACCAAGTAGATCGCCGTTTGTCGCCCTTAACATCGTAAAAACCCTCCAAGTATGACTGCAATGCCGCTCTCGCCCCGCTGACACGACGTGTGCTGGCGCCGCGAGCTTCGTCCGAGCCCAGACGCCAGCACACGTCGAATCCAACTGGGCGCAGAGAGAGAGAGCGCAGCTCTGACGTCATAAACGCAGCGGCAGCACCGTACGAAGCGTGTAAAGAGCTCACTAGGGTCACCGAAGTCTCGGTAGCGGCGGCGTAAGTGTGCTGGGGCAGCGAAGCGTAACAGATAGACCGATGCTACCATGTTTACTGGCGATCGATCTGCGCTGTCAGAAAGCTGGTACTGCGTTGCTGGGACACTGATGGCGATCGAATTCCGATCTGACTGCGCTTTAAATTCACGGCGACCCCGCGGCGGAAATTTTGTCCATGTTCAAAACTGGTCGCCACTCATGGCGTTCATGGTGACCATATGACGACCCAAGGCGACACTATCTCGCTCCTACGAAGCTCATGAAAACTTAAGGCCACTCTTGCTGCGCTCTACGACGATCTGCCCCAATTCGGTGATCGCAGCGAGATCGCCTTCTCGTGTGACGGGGGTGTAAGCACGTACAACTCACTTACCACGTGCACATCGTACGATGCACGCAAACGCTCACCGGCCACTTACACCTTGCGCAACCGTGCGTTGACGCACTCCCTCCCTACTCTTGCCATTCCCTCCCCACGTTTTCAGAAAAACGTGGCGGCCGTGGCCTCCCCAAAAAACGTACGGACTAAAAAAATGCAGGGTGGGTTGTGACGGGGGCTTAAGTTTTATTTGTAAGGCTCAGGGCATAGTTTATCACTTTTGTCTCCGTTGACTTAAATGGGTTTGTATTTTCTGTGCTGCATGAATCGATTTAAAGGTGTATAAATGTCTGTATATTATTTGTATTATCTCATGATGTCAGCTTATTATTAGCAAAACTGACTATCCCAGTTCACCTGTTTTATACGTTTATATGGTTCTGTATGTAAATAACAAAGGTCGTATGTGTGTGTTTAGCATAACAAGACCAAGTGACCTCGCAGTTGCGTAGCAACTCCCAGACAAGGAGAAAAAAACATAAAATAAGTAACACATAAGAATCACTGGTTTAAGCTAAAATATAGCCAGTTGTGATGCGCCATATTTGTTTTGTGCCAGCTTAGTTACACCGGTGTACAGGATAAAGCAAAAGGTTTTAATACCAAATATTAGCGGATACCATAAGGTTTAAAGGACAAAACACGATATTTCATGTATATTTAACAAACCTGGTACGTGAATAGGTCCCTTTAATATTAGGTGATTAATATTAGGCGTCAGCGTCAAGTGTCACGCCAATCAACTGCACGGATGTCAATTACCAGCTGTGCTAATCATTTTACATAAATTACTATCAGTTCGACATTGCGCATATTCCGTGGCTCTGTTTTCTTGAGCTGACTTTCATTAAAATCCTTGAGTGTAAATCATTATTTGATAACATAAATCACTGAATAAATTATTTCTCAACCTACCCTGTACGCTGACTCCATCATTGTACGATACAGCGGGTAGCTATTCCCCTTCTGCGTCAGAGTCTACATGTACTTAGAAAGTAGAAGTTCTGCGTCAGAGTCTACATGTACTTAGAAAGTAGAAGTTCTGCGTCAGAGTCTACATGTACTTAGAAAGTAGAAGTTCTGCGTCAGAGTCTACATGTACTTAGAAAGTAAGAGTTCTGCGTCAGAGTCTACATGTACTTAGAAAGTAAGAGTTCTGCGTCAGAGTCTACATGTACTTAGAAAGTAGAAGTTCTGCGTCAGAGTCTACATGTACTTAGAAAGTAAGAGTTCTGCGTCAGAGTCTACATGTACTTAGAAAGTAGAAGTTCTGCGTCAGAGTCTACATGTACTTAGAAAGTAAGAGTTCTGCGTCAGAGTCTACATGTACTTAGAAAGTAAGAGTTCTGCGTCAGAGTCTACATGTACTTAGAAAGTAGAAGTTCTGCGTCAGAGTCTACATGTACTTAGAAAGTAAAAGTTCTGCGTCAGAGTCTACATATATTAAGAAAGTAAAAGTTAGCCGTATAGGTTATATTGTTAAACTGCCTACTGAATCTGTTAATATTGGATGTTCCGCGTAGCTGCGTTCAGTATTTCGTATTATATATATATCCATCATTCAATTTTTGTGCAACAACTCATTCTTCAATATTTTTAAACTAGATATAACTAAAGAAAGTTATTTTACAAGAACTCTTCACGGATAAATAACCATGATCGCTTGAGCGTCCATGACACCCGGTTCAGGCGTGCATGTTGGAGTTGAAATTAGTCTTCCGGTAATTCAGGAGCTGAAACTGTGAGTACTTTAGATGGCGTTGTTCGTCCGTCTCGATGCCTGGCTGAGGGCCATAATACTATTAACAGAGCGGGGTACCAGTCCAATACATATTTATGCCTATTCTTTCACACTATTAGTTCAATTTTGCTTTATTCAAAAGTTTCCACGCAAATCCATCCGAGCACACTGTCTCAGTACCTCGCATACGGTTGTTAAATACCTTGTTATGGCTCTGAATGGTGGTAAACATTCCACGTGTGTCTGTTTACCATAACAAGACCGCGTGATCGGAAGTCCCGATTGTGAGCCCAACACGGGATGTTTCAGCCAGCGGGACGTATATAACTTTTTGGGGCCAAGTCAGTCAGGGCATCTCCTGCTTTTAGCCTGCAACATTACCACTACCTTGCACTACTACATCTACGACTACTAATAAAAATAATAATACCACTTTTGATACCATGAATACTATAAATAAATGCCAAAAGCAAAATATTACAAAGTGGTATGGTTTCGGTACCTGTGGATCGCAAGGTTTTCGATTCGAGGACCTTCTGACCGTTCTCCGATAAGGCCCCTGTCCTAGGTCTTAACCTCAAGTCAAGAGGAGTGCATCCTCTTCTCCCAGCATTGAATGTGTACTGCTAGAAAAAGAGGCACAAATAAATGTCAAGTAACAAAAGTGATAAATAACTGACAGCGCTGATTGTGGTGTACCAGGATGATATTCCCAGAGGGCCGAGAGGCGCTACAGGAACGAACATTAGATACCAGGGAGGCAATTTTAACCATTACCTTGTTGAGGAAGAATAAGAGGAAATAATTCTCAAAGACCTTGCCGTGTCTGTTATTTAAATCATTAAGAAGAAATATATGATTTCTAACTTTTCCTGGGATCTTTGAGAAAAACACTGTGATATCCTTTTCATATGGTGCCTTCTCTCTCTTATCTCTCATCTTTTTTATCTTTACGTGCCCTATGAGGGCATGCGTATACTAGTGGAGTCTTTTATGTTTCATCATTACCCTGTCTCTGGTCTTTTTGTAGTGATATATTATTCACTTTTATTCGACTTATCTGCCGGACGGGAATCATCAGTTGTAGTCATCAATGTAGTCTTTTGGTTTATATATCAGGACCTAGATAGCTTTATTGCCACACAAACCAGTTTGTCCTACACTGTAGCTTCATGTGCCTGGCTGTCTAGTTCCTTGCTGTTTGCCGTATTGATTGTAACCTAGGTAACCACCGCGCGTAATAGACCCCCTATACGAGCGCCTGGATTCTGCTCCGAGATGTGTCGACACTGTAGGTTCATAGCCTGAACAAACGAGAGCTAAGAGTGGTGGTCAGCAATATCGATCTACAGTGGTCAAGCGCACGAACGTAGGTAAAAAGAGAGACTGACCAGGGCGTCGGAACGGGCATGGTCAGATCCACGTGACGGCTACGACGGGAGTGGTGAGTTCTTTTCTCTTCTCTTCTGTTTGTCTTATTTATCCGTGAATACAGAGAACCTTACGTTCACCTCAGCCCTACTTCTTCCCTACATTTCCCGGTACGAAACGATTTCTGTTTTATAAACGGTGGTAAGTAATGTGTCAGATGAGAGTTTGCAATCAAACCATCGCTTTAACATTATAGATAAGTGAAAGGAAAGGGCAGACTGCCATTGATTACGCCCGTAGGTGATGGGGATAGCGGTTGATGTTGATTAGCAAGATGTGTATATTAACAATGTCAAGTTGATATAGTCTCAGCGGAGCCAAAATATTACATATATAGCTAATTTTCACGCAAAGAACGAATAATTCGTGACATGAGATTTTTTTTACAGTTTTTCAAGATGAAACATTTTATTGCAATGTTGCTTGTTCATTTGCCGGCCGGCATCTTATCCCTGGGATACCATATACTTAAACGTCTTGGAAATTTCACAAGTATAAAATAAATTTAATGCATTTTGATGATAATTGATGGCCGATCTTTATTTTCTCTTTTAAGATTTTCCATTTTCTTGTTTAAATTGATTTAAAGGGAAATGACAACGGTGCACAAAAAACGATATATGTGCTATGAATTTAGCAGGGTTAATAGATGAAGTTAGTGTCTAAATTGACTTCAAGAGATTTTATCTTAACAGCCGGCACTACTGCACGCTGTAATATATCATTTGTAGGTATGATTTACAGCAAGCCTCGTGAATATTGCGTATAATACTACAGTCTACCATGAAATGTAGAAAAAGTTCAATTCAAAATATATTTTACTTAATTTACTGATGTCACAAATGATTTTATCATTGTGAGTTGATACATAATTTGAATATTCTTATGCATATACAAATTGTGATACAACTGCACCAACGACAAAAAGGAACATTCCTTAGTGTGTTCGCATCAAATGACTCAAAGTACGTCACCTGCATATACATGTTTTATACTGGCTTTTGCTCTCAAAACAGTTTGATTAACACTTCATGTTAATTTAAGAGAGCAGCTGACTGAGTGACATTTCAATGACATACGCTCTGCAGCAATGGATTATACATATCACAATCGTATGCCGAAGCAGGATGCTCATCTAATGATGAAAACATCGTTAAAATCCTGCTATAGAGCAAGTTTACATTCCATTTTAACACACACACTAATATATTATAAAATTTTGTTTTAATTTTCCATACCATGGGAGGGGGTGACCCCTTTTCGTATTTCCTGCCCACCATGGTTAAATGGTAATATACGCCCCTGGCAAAGAAAGCATGGGGAATAACAACTATATGAGCATACGGAGTGTATAGTATAGTACAGTAAAGTATATATATATATATATGATAAAAAAATCTGTTCACAACATCATCTGATTTATGTTATGTCACTGTTTACATGCAAAAACTCTATCGACAGCTGTTGATCGGATAAATAAACTCTCTAAACAGGAATCAATTTAAAAGGTTAATGACTGTTAAAGTAGGCACATATACAGTCATTAGAATTACTGAAAAAAGGAAAATATTAACTACAATGCTACTGTATGTTATAAATTTTTCCTTATATTTTTCCCATTTTTTTAAATGTGCAGTAATCTTATATTTCTGTTCTGCCATGTTCAATTTTCTCTATATATTTCAATCTCCTTAAAAAAGGCATTAAATTACTTGTGTTCTGATGAAATTCCATCTACTTTGATAACACACATTTTAAATGTAAGGAGCACCTGATTTATTATTAATTGGAAACATTCCATACAATACTGTGTTCAAGGTTAATGGTGGCTTTATTTCTCCATTTGATTTCATCCAATCCACAATTCTAAAATACAGATTTTTTTGTTAGAAAACATTCATAAAAATGTGTTCCGTGGTCTCTGATTCTATGAAGCAATAAGCACATCGGTAACTATCAACTTACTTCCATTTATGTAGTAAACTATTGGTTGATAAATAATTATGGAGTATTTTAAATAAGAATTCCCTTGAGTACATATCCAATGAGGCTTTTTCGATGCCCTAAAGTAACTCTCCCAGTTGATATTACCATCCTGTACAGAATTTCTTAACTGGACCAATGGTAAGGGTGCAGTTGATTTTTGTACCACCAATATATCATAAACATATTTAGATTGTATATTTGTTATACCCTCAGTTGTAATTATGATATGCTCCTCTGATATACATTCATTAGATTCGATATTCTCGTCTCGCAATACTTTAGCCAGTTATATGGTATTGCGGCTAATATGGATCTCCATATGAGATAGACTCCGGTTCTAATATTTGGATATTTGTAATCAGTTCATACCTTGTTAGCAGTTTTCGTTCCTTTGATACAGTCTCTTACAAACCTTATTCTACAAAAATCCAAATGTTTGCAATACACTGACTTATTATCCACTTTAATCCACCTATTGATCAAGCGAGGTTGCAGTTTTACCTCATTTTTTATGGTTGGTTCTTTTGAAACAATTTAAAAAAAAATAATAAAATATAAAATTTTCATTGTATCAATTAAGATTACATATTTCTTTCTGTTAAATATGTATATTAATATGCAGTATATGCAGAATAGTTTACTTCACACAGGAAATTTAGCTTCATCAGTAAAATACTTAGAAAGTAATTACTTACTGTTGACAGTACTCGAAGACACGTTTAAAATTAGCGTTTTCTCTAGGCCTTAAATGTGCCAATACTTTTGCAAATGCCAACAGAATTCTTTGTGCTGCAGATGTTGTATCACATTGTAAGGCTGCGTTCTTCATGTAGTTATCACAAGATGTAAGGAGATATTATTAATGAATAATTAATGATTATTTTGACCGAGTTTTGTGGAAATATTTTTGATACCAATAAGTTACCGAGCAGACATTCATATTTCCCGGGACAGACCTTTGATTACATCAGGCCTACATGAACATTTTCATTTTCCTAGACGACCTTGGGCGTGTCAAGCGGGTTTCACGGTCATCCTTCCACTAATCCCAGCCAACCAAGATGTTTTTAATTAAAAAAAAAAGTCTCATTTTAACGACAATAAATCAGTTTCGGTCACGTCTGGGCAATATATAAAAACGATGTTGCGAAACGCAATATGCAAATCGTAGTATGGCTTTATCTATATATCGTTTATATCGCTCACCATTTATCGCTATCATATAGTAGCGAGACCGAAGAATATGTGTCATAATTCACAAACATCATTAAACTAGAAATAGCTGGTTCACGATTCGCTCCATAGTTTTATCAAAATCGGTTTCTTTGCCCTATATATATATCTTAGTGAAAGTTCCCTTGGGAGTTTTGTCATTTTCATTAATTATGATGTCATGGTATAACCTCCATGAAATGTCACATTTGAAAATAAAAAGCTGTTCTGGTCTTACACAAGGACGCAAAGTGACTATACCCGTTACAAGCCTTATATAAGTACGTTATACGGCTGAAAGGGTTAGGGTGCCTTTAAAATGCCTACACAGATATTGACTAAGACCTTGCGTACGGAACTGATCATGGCTAACTTCCGGTCCAGCCATCTAATTAACTTCCGTATTGTTTCTTCATGTGATGTCAAGGTAGGCATTCCAGGAAATAAGCGTGGTTTTAAGGCTGTCGCGATGGACGGCATGACCCACTTATCATTCAGTCGTATAGCTTTAATGTCTGGTATCTGTAGCTCTGTATATTTATTATATGGTCTTAATGGTCAAAGTTAAAATATCAATGGTTGACTAATCAGAAGTAACAGGAAACATCTTGGAAATCGTTCTACTGATATGAAGTAGAGGCTGTAGAAGTCTAAGTAAATGTTCCCTCGGATATGTTTAATTTCCTCCTGATATGAAATAATGGAATAGTCCTAGAAAATGCAGTGCTATAGTATAACATACCGCTTCTTGTTTGTTCCCTTGGTTATGACAGAAGATGAGTTACTTATCCATTATTGAAACCTAATGGTGGGTGTAACAAGGCTAGGATCGTAATAAAGCCTTTTCGCCTGTCTCAGACAGGCAAACGTGTGCACGGAAAGGAATTTTTTACTTTGTACCAATCCGTTGGAAAGGCGAACACCTAGATGTTTTCCACGTATGTATAGCTGATAGGTAGTAACAAACATGACATAAAACGAAATATTTTCGCGCATTACATTAACCTGGACACCCTGAACTCGGCCGAATTCGTATGCTCACCGAGAATACTCGAAGATAAGGCGACTGTAAATTCATATTCCCAGCTGCACTGGTGCAGCGCGGAGCAAAGCTATTGGCAAAGAGCTGCGAGGTTATAAAGAACCGTTAGATATGATGGTAGGATGCGTCTTTAGCGGAAAGGCAATTTTTTTCTGCGGAAAGGCAAACCTATATTTTAATGCCTATCTGTTGGAAAGGTAAGCATTTCAGAGTATTTCTTAGGGTTTTCATAAGCATTCGCACATTACATACCTCATAACCGCAGGAACGTTTATAATAATTCTAAGATTAAATTGTGGTTAACAATTTCAAACTGAAATTGCTAAAATTTACTGAAATCTACCCTTTTATTTAGATATATTTAACATTGACAAAAGCATGCAGACTTATTAACAGCTGTAGAAAAACACTACGTATTGTTTAATTATTGCAATATAAAAATGCACTAAACAAAAACAAGTCATTGATGTGAATCTAATAACAACCCGTCCCTTCTTAAGATCCCAAAGGCATGTATGGACTGCTTATAACATGTTCAAGCTTTTGTATTTCCACTGTGGCTCTACAGGCAAGTAGTGAGAATAATGGCCCGGCGTGTGTTTTCATAATAAAATACACAATATCACATGTAAGAACCGGTTGAAATATCCCGAGACAAGGACAAATACATCCGGTCTTGTCAGTGACATTTCAACTGCCGGCGGGGGATTCTAACGAAGCCACTACACTCCATTATGCTTCCCATGCATAAAGTCACAACTTACGGTTTAAGCACCGGAGGTAATCAAGTATTGTTGTCGCGCCAGAAAACGACACCCAGGCGGTTTGTCATGGATAGGAAGCCATTCATAAACTATGGCTGAATTTTTCAACTGAGCTGTCAGCTACAAATAGGATAAACATAACCTGACACTTGCCGAGCAGGAATACCTGTGATGTTCCCGAGTCTCAGTGGTTGTTGTTGACTTCTAAGATTAAGTATGTCTTGTTGGAAATATGAAATAATCCATTAGATGGTACTAGCAGTGAATTGGATGCCTAAAGTCGGACCTAGTATTAGTACTTATCTATGAGCTGACCGTTGTTTCGCCATTCCAGTCTAAACTCTGTATTTTTTTACAACTTTGTCAGTTTTATATGTTTGAATAAATCCATACAACGTTATAAGCAACTGTTGAGGGTACCGATGTTTATAAGAAATGAATTGGAATCAAAGTAAACAATATTTAGTTTAGACAAAGTGAGTTGAATCGAAATGCATGACAGACAATAAATGGCGTACGTACACCCAGGACAGTAAGAGGGCATGCGAAATGTGTTCTCCAAAGACAACTGTGACGTCACGGAGGTCACGTGAGTTAATTTGAAGGTTCCGCTCCACCCTTCCGCCAGAGGTCGTTTCTACTCAAAACGAATCTCTTCTGTTTGGGCACTATGGGAAGGACCGAACTACTTGACAAGTGTAACCTGGTACCAAATATATTATGCACCTATAGTACGTCCCAGTACCCGTGTCAACATGTTTTTCTTGGATGATTTTTCATACGTGTAAAGCAGGGTAAACCTTTCTTGTCAAAAACCGGAGCTATTCCTCCGACTACCTGCGTAAAAAGTAATGCCTTACCTTGTTTTGATTTTGTATGAGACAATCTAAAATATGACAAAACAAGTTACAGCGATTACGGATTATTCCTTGTCTGAGAACTGATATTAAAAAAGCCAGTCAAACATATGACGTTAGTCAATTGAAGGTGACGCGCGACCGATCACAGTGACGTCTTTGTGACGTCACTGATGTCTAACGAACACAAAAACACAGCCATAGACACGGAAAGTGTAACATGGAGGAATGTACTGTCCAGCAGTGCCGATAAGACGCCATCCACGGTATTTCAGCATAAATAAGGCAAAAGAGTCGCAAAGTGAATTCGTTTTACATGATAACTACTTTATACAAAATCCAACGCATTTTAACGGACTACATTGGCTCCTTTTCATCACTTGTATATTTCCGCTGTCAGTGTACATGTTGATGCTGCGCGGTGCATTATTGGAGACATCCCCAGACAGCAGTGTCGTACTCTTGAGAGTCCGAGTCTGCGCAGTGTGGGTTCCGCGCAAACCGCGGGGATATCAGCTCTTTTGTTCAGGCTTTAGATAAAAATTGCCATACTTGTATATCTTTGCTGGTTTGGGTCAAATAAGTGACTGCGGCAGTTTGCTTCCTGATTTATCTATAACATTACGCACCGACTGAAATCCCTCCGGTAAAAAAGAACCCTATTAGGACTTCATCACCATTGATGGCATGATCTGCCAAAGTCGTTATTTCTATTGAAAGATTGTTAAATATTTACTTTTAACAAACAAAAAAATGCGTTTACGAATTGCGGAATGTACTGTGGGGTCTGTCAGTGAGTATTCCCTGCAGTGATACATACAGACACCGTAAAGTAAAAAAAGACATTACCATGTTAACATTAGTTTAATAGATAACTGATTTGTTTATATTCAAATGGGCCTGACCCCTTTTATCTCCCTATAAAATACATATTTATCACGACAGTGACGATTTTGTTCCCGTTCTAAAGTGAAAAATGGTACATTTTATTTCAAACACGAGTCAGTTTTTCATCGGTTGCTACGGCAATACACACAGCAGATCGAAGGAATTAGCCACAGAACAATGACCATGTTCATTTTAGCGTATTTTCCATATTTAAAATTTGTCGCGTGACTGTCTAACAAGTACAGATGTATATTTTCTCACTTAAACGAGGTCCCTCAGGGGAACAGTTCGATCTTCTGTAAAAATATTTTAGGTTATTAAAAATGAAACAGTATGGATTGCGATTCAGCTTCAAAGTGAAAGAGTTTAACATAGGCCATACCATAAACAATCATATCACGGGCTCTGAAAAAAAAATGTTGCGAGCGGTTTTAAGAGTTCACCTGAGCTTTAGCGATCACTCTTTGTTCGTCGTCCGTCTGATCGTCTGTCCATCCGGGCATTTACAGGGCACCAATCGTAACCGCTGGACCTAGAAACTTCTAACTAAATACAAATAGAGGTGCATAAAGAATATCTCTTTCGAAAACCTAAAATTCGGTCACTGCGACCTATATCGTCAGAGCTATGAGTCTCGAAAGTACCTCCTAAATAATTAAAAATTTGATACAAAAGCTCCAGTATCTAAAAAAAAACTAATGCATTGATTGAATCTTTCCATGCATATTAATCATGAAGTATATCATCATTTCCTGAAGACTGGTGGCGCCACCATTATTTTTTTTCTAATAATTTTTACGCATTATTTCTCTATTTTGATACGCCCGTCTATGAAGTGACTTATAATGGTATACCTACAGTCCGTCCGTCCGCCCCTTAACTTTTAGTGTTGCCTTGATAACTTACCGGGGCTTTGATGAATTTTCACGAAACTCATAAGTACTGACCAAAGGATTATATCGCCCGAGTTCGATTATAGGCAATATCCACGCATATTTTTTTCGTATATACAACCCAAAATGTTCCTTTTTTCGTTATTTTAAATGCTGTTTTCTGGGATAGGTTTTTATCCTCTTTGGAGTCAGGGGTTCGTTTAGAAAGTGTTTGTAGTTGGGGTTCTTATCCAGGGGGTTGGGGGGGGGGGGATTCCGGGGTGGACCTTCTGTCACCTTCATATTTTCTCAGCCAACAAGACCCATGGCACAGCTAAACAAGAATGACAACCGATGCAGTGTATAAACCTCTGTCAATGCTAAACAATCCTATATGACCCCCCCCCCCCCCCCGTGCCGGATCCACACAAAATGTATTGGGGTCTTTCTTTGCCCGTGTGTCACATCTCCCAACAAATATGGAATTTAACAGACACTGGTGAGAAAAATTCTTCCATGAGGAGGTAATTAGAAGAACAAGAGAGAATAAGCATACAGACGGAAGAAGCGGCTTAGATTGTTGCGTGACCTATTGTCCTGTCCATATGCCCAGGCCCCGTCTTTGTCAGTGGTAAAACGTAACACTTTATTTATTTGTAGGGAGGACAGAAGTTTAGGAATTAGTTTACTGTGGTTGTTTTTTTTGTGATTTTTTTTTGTTTGCGATATTCGCGATAGGGAAATTATCACGAAAATAAAACCTTCGTGAAAAAGAGGTCACATCTACTCAGATGATGAGTCCTGTATACTGCAGCCTCACTGACATCTCATCTAGGTTATCCATAAAGATGATAAACTAATATTATAAATAAAAATATACATTTGTTATCTGTAAACTAAAAATTGTTGCGATATACAATATCAGATTTTTTTGGTATTATCTATAAGTAATGAACACGAATTTTCATTCCTGAAGTTTCCCAATGTTCTCTTAGGATTTTTTTATATTGACAAGATTGCGCGCGCGAATTTAATTATTAATATAATAATGGATATACTTATTTGCATATTATCTTGAAAATGGAACCTCGAGAATCACCGAAAAATGTGTAATCCGCGTAAATTATACCCCGCAAATATGAAAACAACAACAGTATCTGAATATGTCGGAAGAACACAAACGTCCATTATTCTAATATCACAAGTACTGGCTTAATTAATTATTTACCAGGTATAATTAATAAGCAGAATTAATAAGACTCTTTCTCATAAATAAACACTTATTACCTGCACTTTCAACTGTACTCACCGCAACCGAACAATTGCATAGCAGAACATAACAGATCTATTGTATACATCTTGCGCTCTGCATGGTGACGGGCCACCTGAAAATATGCGCAACAAGAAATAATTCTAAAATGCTGACAATCGGAACAGAGTTGCAACCGTAAAATAACCAGGCAATATTTATATATATATATATCAGGGTTGGGATCAAATGAAACTTGGTGCATCTAAATGAAAATGAAAATGATTCCAATTCATCTAAAGCAAGTTCAAATGCAATTTATAATTTCAAATGCAAATACAAATGCAATAAAAGATATCAAATATAATGTTAATGCGAATGCACTTAAAATGCATTTGCATTTCAACTCTCTATGGTTACAAAACATACAAATAGTGTCGGCTACCTTAAAAACTATTGATATATTCACAACATGGTGAATTTTCATGAAAGACTAACAAATAGTAACATAAGCTTTTGTTTATTTATCCCTTGAGCATGAGATTTTAATGGATTGTTGAAATTATGGACCAATACATATATTATGCCCACAGGGATGTCCGAATTCACATTACCACATCAAAAACTATTTACATCAGGTGGCCATTTCATCTAGTGTACATCAGCATCTCAAATTGGCTACCTTTATTACCAACAGTTTTAATGTAGTAATATCAGCATCAGCTAATATGTAATAGACTCTTGAAAAATTTGCATCACCACATTACACCAACATATCAGAGCAACGCATGAGTGTCTGTCAAATTATCAAAAAAAGCCTTTTTTTATTGACACAAGAGATCATTTTATTAATTGCATTTGCATTTGCAAATCATATATTTTATTATGTGCATGTAAATGCAAATGCAAAGCTACTGGCAGCTCTGCATTTAATTGCAAATGCAAATGTGACATTTTCCAAATGTAAATGAAAATGCATTTGCATTTGAACCCGACAATATATATATATATATATATATATATATATATATATATATATCCCTCGCACACGGTTTAATGTATATACACTTTTAACACCAAAGCGTTGCATGCACACTGTTTTGAATGATGAACCGCTCATTTGCATCTACATGTATCACATGTAATTAATTAGTTTAAAAAAGGGTCGCATGAAAATATGACAGAACTTCTGATAAAATATCTATAAAGGTCTCAATAAGATAACATTACGTAGGTTGGCTCTTGGAGAGGACCTTTTCAAAGTATTGTGTCAAGACTCCAAACTTGGGAGTTTCATTTTCTCTTCCACAATTTTTTATCAGCTGGTGATCAGTTAAGCACACTTATTTTTCACAGTAAAAATAAACTCTGTCGGTAAAGAAAACGTATATGACTTTAAGCATGATTGTTCGAGTACATCAACAGTCATTAGACAGAGGAGCAATTTACCAACAGAACACACTGTCGTCAGAAAAAAAAATCAAAGTATTAATTAAAGTGAGGCATCGAATATTATTATTTTTTTAGGAATCCAGTCACTATCGTTACCTGAATATAATCAGTTCGTCAGTTCAGTTAGTAAGAGTGCATGTGTTTACTTTGATAGTAAGTTTTGAAAAATTACCAGTGTAGCATGCATGATATATTCGGAAAGGAAAAAATGATTAATGAGTAATTTGTTGGCGCTTTCTCCTTGACAATTAACTTAAGAACGTGTAGCTTTCTTATTTTCTTCATTACACAGGTTTTCCTCTGTATTACGTCTACTAACCATAAGTACAATCATTCTTTAATATTATTGAAATAAATTTGATCAAAGAGTTATATAACAATGAGAGCGGACATGACTTTCAGCATGAACGCGCGATTACGTTAATAATTATAAGATAAAATATTACCTCATCAGCCGAACACTCTATCATTAAAATTCCAATCATTAATTAAACTGAGTTAATTATCAGATATTACTTTACTTTTTAAGCTGTTCTTATACTCCCTTTAAATGAGTATACTCAGTGTCACCGATACAGAAAAAACCAGTGTGAGTTCAGTCGGTGAAGCTGTGTGTGCTATTCCTAATACCTGGTAAAAGTTTTGTAATGTTTCCCTCGCAGCATCACATGTCCGGAAACTAAATATTGAAGCGAAATAATCAATAAATACTTTGCTCTCGACTCCTCCTTGAGCTTTTTATTCCGTGTAGCTCTCCAAAGAATAGCTCGAAAGTTATATTTTACAAAATAGTCTTTGCACATGTCAGACCTCACTGAATTGGGCCTCAGGTGGCGTATACACCGGACTTATTTGTTCGTCCACGGATCCTTGGCCGATCCTCATTAATAATGGGGCAATAACAGCCTGACCATGAGCAATTCAATAGTCAGCTCCAAAAGATTGGTTTGTTAGTCAACAATGCGTCCGCAAGGATATGTCAAGATGATCAATTACTGAGACTAATTAATAAAAAGCAGAAAATGAGCCTGGATATTTGAGGGGTAAAACGCTCGGTTTTCTCTGCTGGCGACTCCGTGCGTGGCTTTGAAAGTGGGTTATAGTGTCCGTCCATGGTTGATGATTTTCTTCGGGTCCTCCCTGATTCCTTCATCCTTAGACTACCAAACGCCGCTATCCGGTACATGGAAAGTGCTCTTTCTTAGTTATTATATAACTAGTTGTACAATCCATGTAAAATAAAAAAGTTTAGAAAATTTCTTCAACCCATCACAGGTAACATCGACACTGACATTGGGGAGGCAAAAACACTCGTAGGGCTGTCGACCCGTGATCTTAAATGATCTGCCTAAAAGTATTGGGTAGACAAATATACAATTTTACCCGAATTCGTGACCGTCTATGTTGAAATGTGACCTAAAAAGGGATGAAAGGAATAAACTGGCACAAGCATCGACAGAGTTTTCCCCACTCATATTATGAAATGCCATATTTAATAATAACTGCGACATGCGGGTATATTCTACAATCAAGACTACCGATTAATGTTATTTTGCAGATTGCTGAAGGAGTTCGAAACCCTTAAAATTTTACAATATGCTTAGATTTAGGAAAACATTTTCGCGAAACGCTCGAGTAGAGTATCCATTGTAACAGTGATGGAGATCAATTCCCCCTTACTCTTAAGGCCTTACGGGTTTTTTCCAAACGGATACATAGGTTGTTTTTATAGATAAAGCATATAGTTTCAGATATTTTTTTTCCCAATCATTATTCTAGTCAATTTTAATCTGGTTTTCAAGGAGTTACATATATATATATATATATATATATATATATATATATATATATATATATATTCTATTGAATGAACAATATTGATTAAAGGGCAAATAAAGCGTATCTTGAACAAGTCACCAGATAACATTTATGGACGAAAAAGGCAACTGGCCAAGTTTCAGTAAACCATTAATTTATAAGCCTGTTATTCTGCATTTTTGACTTAATTCACTTTTGTCGAACTTTAAATCACTTTTCAATAAAAATAACTTTAGTGATTTAAGTCACCTGGCGGGCTGAAATGCTAAGCCTGTGCCGAGGAGGCTTAATTCTGAGATAGATGCTGAAAAGGCGGTTTCAATGGTTCAGGCAACTTAGCTAAATCGCGTTTACTGAAATTGAACTATCTCGTGGACTTACATCAGCCGACTTTGGGGACGTTTTGGTCAAATTTGACTTAAGCCATCCCCTTTCTTACTGCAACTGGGCCCAGATGTTGTTTTCTGAGATAACGACAGTGTTCAGATTCAACTTAAGTTACGATATGGGGAATGACAACCTACAGGCAGTCCTTATGCCATTTACTCTGTTTCTGCTTTTATCTGAACACAAAGTCCGATCTCTACGCTATAAGCAGTCCATCTGTCCTGAGTAAGAGTGATACAGCGTTGTACATGCCATGGTTGACTGTCTGGAAGTAAGCGTATCAGATTAAAAAAAAATCAAAGGGAAAGGGCGTGTCCGCTACCACTGTGTATAAATAGCAGCACAGAATTACTGCTCTCTAAATCAATGATACGAGAGTGATATCTTAAATAATGACCGTTGCTGTTTGTACCATACGATTATCCACATGACTGCGTCATTATACCACGAGTCGGAATCTTTCCCAGCGACACCGCATCCCGTGTTCCTATCGATCTCCAACTCGTAAATCTCGTAAAAGGCATTTGAAGTGTCTGTATTTGAACATTTGGTGACTGCAAAAGAATCAATAAACATCTGACTGCTACAATGAAAGTACCAGAAATGGTTCTGCCAATATGTTTAAAGTTAAGTGTCATGATTAATTCTTTACAACACCACTCTGCGTTAGCTTGGTGTAAAAATGTCAATAATGTAAAAAAAAGAGGCGTCATGTTAGTGCAATTTACTGGTTGATGCATGGATTCAGGTGATGTTTAAACTAAGGCGTAACGTGACATCATTGACTAAAAAAAATCATCAAATATATCGTATTAGGTTAAATAGGAGTACGTATAGATGAGAGTAAACGGTGTACAAATATAAATTAGCTTTTATATGTCCCACGGGCGGATAAGGGGTGGAGAGGACGCAGTGGAAGCGCGCCCCCGTTTTTCGACCTTAAATGTGAAAATAGAAAAAAACAATTGCTACTCGCGCCGTTTAATTCCCTATTTCTATATTTATTTATATTTATATTCTATTATAAATTACAAAAGTTTATTGGTAGTCCAGGCAAACTCAACCAACCCACAGTCTGGGTGTATCCTTTCCCTCTTTCTTAACGTTTTCTATCCGGCCATATAGTAACTGTTGTGAATTATGTAAATTAAGAAGTAATGTTTGTTAGTAGATATAAGAGACGTTTTTGGGTATGACACAAAAAGCTTGATTGCGGGGATGATCCAGGCAACAGGTGGACAAACAACGGCCCTTACGACCAGTTAATACTGGTGATGTTATTTCTTTTAAGAGAGTGTCCCTTCAGATCAACATCGTTACCGGTTTAGACGCAGCACTTTTCGCAGTGCGCTTCCGAAAGAAATAGTGAATCTGGTGGCGTTATCAAATAGAAAGAAATTCTGAAACGGAATATCAGAATATATGTTAAGAATTAAAAATGTAAGTGCAGGACATTTGAATTAATACTGCATAATCCTAACCGCAACGAATAACTTGTAATAATTATATTTGATCTCTTTGGTATCTTATAACTCTTGTTTTTACTAAATGTAAACTCATCTGCCTGGATCCATTGAAGCTCTCTCTCTCTCTCTCGTGTACAATTAATATTGTTAACAATGCCTTTTGTGTCCAATCTTTACAATGAACGGGAAAATAAGATCCCTAGGATTATTGAACCTCGGGGGGGGGGGGGGGGGGGGGGGAGGTTGACGATAAACATGTAATATTCATTTTGGCAGGCCGCATGTATCAGTCATAAACCGAAAACAAACATGAAGGGATCATTGAGCTCATGTGGGACAAAACATACCGTAAAAGAATGGTAGATGAATTATTTAATATATAAAAGAATCAAAGCGAATCCTGCTGCCGGGAACCCATTTGAAGATAGAGTTATAACCGTATAGATGTGTACAGCCTTTACTGTGATTTGATTTAACATTCCATGCGTGTAGATGTACTCTCTCACGCGTCAACTCTCTACGGCCTTTCCTGATGCTGGAGTTATATGGAGTCTGTAGACGGTGTATGCTGACATCACTGTATAGATTCACAGATTTCAAAATTCACAGATTTACTGGGCTCCCGGATTTCCATTATGAAACTTTAGTTCCCAGTAGCAGACCAAAGAGAGGGATCCTCCTCCCTTTTCAGCCCCCGTAACCTTTTTCTTTCAAATATTTAAGGTTTCAAACCGTTTTGAGGTTCAGTTCCCACCCCCTCCCCCCGAAGCGGATCAAGGGGAGGGGTCAAGGGGCTCCGAACCCCCCATTTTCCGTCACCACAATAGTTTCAGATCATTTTTCGCTCGTGTGACCCCGTTATAATGTTATGATGTTGTAATGAATGTTGTCAATGTATGTTCTTTATTTCTTCTAATGCCTTCATTATTGTAATTTTCATTGCCATGTAATATAGCTTGTGTTCGACTTGAAATAGTTCTGTTTGCACATTGAGATCTATCCGCTTCATAGAAGAGATCTCGCGTAAGGAGAATGCCTGACAGACTGGCAGCGTCTTTACCATATCATGACCATGGTATCTCGGTTAATAAAGATCAGTACGGTACTCGTCTTACAGTAAGTCGTTACACTTATATACTGTCCATGGACTCAAGGGCAAACAGAACGTAATCTTGTGGTAAAAAAATTGGTAAGGGGTCCAAGCGTAATTGAGAGATTCGGTCGTGACACAAACCGGCACGTTATACTTAAGTGGATAAATATTAGACCATTATCCCCCCCCCCCCACACACACACACTCAACTTTTTTTTCTTTTTTCGAAAGATGTCTCAGAATACTGTATACCATTTTTTATTATCATTTTCATCATCGAATTCTCCCGGAACTTGATATACAAACATGTACATGCATGCAATAACGACAAAGTTTCCACAAAGATAAAAGTATTTTTCCTCAACAGAAAACTAATTACATTGGCAGATTAATGGCTTTCCATTTTTGTAAATGCGCTTTCACTGTGTTATTTTTTTCCGCGACCAATCTCTCCATACTTTCGAGGGTACACACTTTCTTTAAGAAAAAAGACAGAGGCGGGGTTTCTTTATCCCGGCTTTTGAATAACACAAACATATAAATCAATATGAAGATATCAATAAGCGGTTTCACACACTGAAATTGCTTCGTAACGTTAGAGCAAATTAAAACTGTAGCTTGGACTTGGCTTTATTTATTTGGGAGGGTATACTTTCATCCCCGTTCGTGTGGGTGTTTTGTGTGTTTTTTCACAACATAACTCACGCAATCATAAACGAAATCTCATGCAATGTTCAGACGATTTCGGGAATGGCCCATTAAAGAATCAATTAGATTTTGGTGTGGCTCCGGCACATGATCCAGATTCATAAAACGTCATCATGGCATATTCAAGAATGTAATATAGTCATTATATACGAATGAACCTGTGAATACGAGCCAAATAAGTAACCCCCCACATGGCGGAGGCTTGCTTTCCTTAGAATGCAGATGTCTAGTCTGGTGTTAAAGTGACGTAACTGTCTCCACCGCTTTAAATCTTGCTGAAGATTCGAGTATTTTTTTAAGCCATATCTGTTTGGCACTATAGGGTTCTGCGTCCGGCTCATAATCGATTTAAGCCGTCACTGACCATATAAGTGGACATATTATTTATCTACTAATCCTCCTTATCTGTAGCCGTACATTTAAGGACACCTCATACATATCATGCATGATTATATTCAGCAAAGGGAGAATTTTTCATTGGCCAATATGTTTCATGAATAAAACATGAAGAAGATGAAATGCTTGATCCTTTAATCAGAAATTAAAATATTAAAAAGGGATTTACGGATGATGTAAATTCAGCTTATCAAGCTCTTTAAACAATGTTATTTGTTAAAACTGTGCATATATATGTATTTGTTAAAAAGTAGTTACAAAGGCTCATTGACAATACGGGATCAACGATGGATTTTTTTTTTACAAATTTTTTATTTTACATTTGAATGGGGGTGTATTCTTCTGGAGTGATTTTCCGGCTGAATACAACAGATTCAAGATTTCTCGGTGAGTCACCAGTGCATATAATTAGAAAGGTCGTTCTGTTGTCGTATTTTATTTTACCTTCAAAATTACCATAGATGCATCAAATGTTTCACTTGAGTACCAGTTAGACCTTCTTTTGCTACCAGCCTTAATTGCGTGCCCTTTTTGCTTCAAACACTATTTCTAATTAAAATCAATGAAAAGAAATTATCCCCGGTGACCTTTAAACCTCTCAACTATAAGGGCATTGATGAACGTGATATTTATAGCATGAAAAACATCAGAACAAAGGGTTTATTGCGCCGTAACCTTTATTAGTGATCAAACGAACTGAAGTACCAAACCAATCTTACTGAAAAGTTGCCTGGATATTGTAACGATAAGTGTAAACCGGATAAACTGTAGTTTTGTATTGGGTCATTCTGAAACAGAAGAAGTAATTACACATCGTATAAAGACGCCTCTTTACCCGAATTTGCGGCAGTTATTATATTTTAAAGTAGTGTTTTCACAATACAGATGAATTATTATCTCAGTTTAATGTATTCTCCTTTCTGTTACATGTATCCATATGTTTTCAAAATGAGGTTACAACAACAAGAGATCTACATTTGAACTAGGCTAGAACTTGTAATCAAAGTGAAACGACCATTTAATTACACCCTCCCCCCTTGGGTTGATCAGTTGATTTCTATATTCCTATTTCGGTAAATAAAAAAATTTGGTTGAGCCTACTTATAGGTCCCGAGAGTGCAAAATCATCGATCTAAATATTTTTACCCTTTTTTTCTTTCTTCGGCCATTTTCTGTTTGCTCTAAATTTCATTTCATGCTTATTTTCAAAAGCTCAAATTTGGATAAAATATTAGATTCGCACCTGATATTTAGTTATGACATTGACCTTATTCCCAAGTTCGATCCCGAATATTGCCCAGTTAGGGACACCCCCCGTTTTTTTTAACAAAATATTTCACCCGAGTAGACGCGGGCCAAGAGACCAAGTTAAAAGACTGACGTTCAGTTGATACATTTAGTAATTCTAGTTCCGCTGAATATTCATAAGTTAACCAGATTTGAGCATGTTTTTGAAACTCTGAAATGGTTTCCGAGATGATTAGTTGCAGTACATCAGCAGTTCATGCCTACGTGATTTTGCTGCTCATCCATTTATACAACAGAGTTACAAGTATTTCACTTATTTCTGTTATTACCAGCTATAAAAACGATTAAGACCTGCGTTAATTTGTTTAAACATATACTTTTTGACCAATTAACTTTTAATAGGTATGGGCTGAGATAGCTCAAGGAATTTCATTGACTTTAATTTTTTTCACATATTTTAACTGATAACGTTCGTTTATCAGATTTTTTTTTGGATTAGTCTGGTTTAGCTTGTTGTGCCTGAACTCTCCTCCTTATCATGAGAACTATTTGAACGTTAGCGTGGTAAGCTTTATTTAAACTCCGACATCCTGCGGGACCGGGATACTTGCACAAACAAGAAAATCCCCACAGTCTCTTGCCACCGGTACCTTTTAATTAGTCATGAGCTTTGATGGGAACCCTCGGCAACAGATCACCGACGAACTGCCTGCCCGCAACGTTCAAATTGACTGGGACACCTCAAATACTTCCTGGCGTTTGTCATACAGAGCTTGTTTTCTTCAGCTCCAGGCATGGCAGCCTCCCCTGCACGCTACAGGAGTTAATGCCGCTGGCAGTACTTGATTGACGCTCTGACATACACGAGCGTTAATTAAAATAAATAATCTTGTTTGTCATGCATGTCAGCATGCGGGATAACACAAATGATAGCGAGGCACGCATGACAGGTGCATTGTGGGATATAATATCTAGGAGATGAAAACTAATCTAAACGCTTTAACAATGGCTTCACCAATCAAAATTAGAGGACGATAAACTTCCCGTAAACTTAACCAGAATAAATCTCAAAATAATGGCATGCCTAATAAAAACTATGTAATATATCCAAAACTGAAATGTTGTCATACACTTTTAGATAGACCACCTTCAGGAGCGCTCTTTCTTCAGTTTGTTATATCGCACTAAAAATGATTCGTATGGGAATAAATATTTCCCAATATTTTTTATACATGCATTTAATAATGATATTCAAAATATAATTTTTATTAAAAGCTGTTATGCAAACTGTTATAAATGATGCTGAAACCTCTATTATTCAAGTCAGGAAAAAATCGGCACAAAACCTATACTAGCAGTTAAATTTCCTATATTTTACAGATAAGATGGCGCCATGTATCAAAATAATTAATAAAGCTAGTGCTTAGGCCATTTATCGAGACTTTTGATACCATAATATATTTTATATGTTTTTAAAATTGGGATGCCACCCGATGCGCTGTGACGTTCTGAGAAAATTATGCTGATGGATCAAGCTACTTCTGGAGAGTACTCGTCATACACGGCCTGTAGTAGGATATGAATATTTATAAAATTAAGATGGGTTTTAGTTTCTTGAGATCTTCAGAACTGGAGATAAAATATTTTGTTTTATAACTAGACGTGTTATCCTTCATTATATTCCAATTTGGCTATTTTGAAGCAACACTTAGAGACAATAAAGCTTTCTTTCAGATTGCATGTAAAGGTGCTGGTAAACCCATTTTCTCTTTATAATGATATGTTTATGTCATGACAGGACTGATATAGATATTTCTTAAATGATTTTCCAATGGATAACGGAAACAAGGACAGGGGTTACTAAGGTTACACTAATTACAACCAATTAATGGATGACGGCTAAACTAACAAATGTCACGTTCGTGTACAGTCAGTGAACACGTTCAACCATTGTTAATAATGCAACAATTGCATTTACCAGTGATTATTTTAACAAAATAAATTCATTCCTGCAACCATGCTTCTTATATGCTTATTACCTATAAAAAAAGTGTTATATGATAATAACTGCACTATTCCCTGCATAATTCTGTCATAGAGTTCCTCCAACACCATCTATATTTTCCACAACAATTAACTAACATGAGTGAATATATTGGTTTAAAAATACTTATATATCAGTTTGTAACCGCAGTATTTACTTATCAGTTTTAGGTAAATCTAATGGGGGAAACAGGACAGTATATATAAACGGTACGGTAATAAAGGATCATTTGTCTTATATATATATATATATATATATATATATATATATTAATCATATGTGTTTATTTAAATCCTTAGTTCTTATTACTATCTGGAAATAATGAATGCATGCGTAAAAATAACCCAACATCACCTAATCTTTATTTTAAGCTTACATGTAAGGAATCTATGAATACTTAAGTTCCATTTCTTTCTTTAAAGATAAATTATAATATTCTCCTCGGCCAGTTAAGTATTCCTTCCAAAGGCTAATGCGCCGTCTTGGTCGTGATATAATCATGTAACAAAATGATCTCTTCTTCTCTGCATGGTGTTTAGCGAAACACACAACATCATTTTTAATTCAAAACACAACAGCAAATCCAAGAGACCATTTATATTAAATCACTTTTCAAGTCGCAGCATGCATGTTACATCAAAGGTATTTTTGATCATCATCTAAACCTCAATTACTCGTTTTATCTTCCCATTTTATCTTCTTTGGATCAATCCCGAGCCGAGCTCACGGGGAAGTTCTTATAGAAATAAGATGAAGGATCAAAGTAGTCATTATACAGGAAGGATTCCACGATCCAGAGAATCTCTACCTTAATATGCAGATAAAACAACGACAATACTGTCTCTACGACGAGTTATTTTTGGAGACAGAAGTCTCCGTCTGAAGGCTGTCCAAAGGACCTATGTCTTGTTAATAATGCATCTTTTAAGCAGGAACGACGTGTATATCAACCCCGGACGGAAGCCGGACGCTAAATCCTTAATAACTCGTTCCATTCTTTCCCCAGGCAGTGTTAAAGCATGTACTTACCTATCTTGGTTTAAGGATATGTTAATCGTATACGCTAATGCAACAGGTTGAAGACGAGATATATACAAGATCCTGATAGTGGAGCAATAAAACGTAGAGCGCTCTCTGCTGTACTGTTGACCATTGTTTGATCCCCGGCGTGGCTGAGAGTATAGGTTGTAGAGGCCTAGTCAGTGGTTTTCTCCGGGTCCTCCGGTCCCCCCCCCCCCCCCCCCATCTTCTAAGATTACTGAATGCCACCATCTCTGTCATGGAGTGTGCATAGAATTAGTTATTATAACTTTTAAACAATCCATGTTAAATTCATAATTTTTTTAAAAAGAAAGAAATATGAAATGGATCCGACCGCGTCGATCTTTTGTTCTGCCATTTTTCCCATCTGACATAAGATTATTAAACCCAATCGAGATGTCAGGGTGCCATACACAATAATAATTATGCAGATATTTTAGTCATTTTGACCACGCCTCGTGGCCAAGCAAGTACGCTGTCACATAAAATAAAACAAGATCAACCATTACCTATGTTTGTGTATTTTATCGCACACGTTGCTGGAAAATAGCTAAGGATAACACTGGAACTGACTTGTAACCATGGAGATTGATTTTCACTTTGGTTTATGAGTTCACATGTATTATTTTGTGTTAATTAGTCACTCGTAGCCTAATGTTAAGATTACCGGCTCTTTATCATGATATCAGTGCTTTAGGATGGATGGCCTTTCCAGTTCATTTCCCCGTATGACCTGTGTCAGAATTCAAATAGGCTAACCAGTCCAATATACATACCAACTAAGTCGTGTATTTATGACTATGTATTAATCAGCTTAATTAAATAATTACAGATATGACTCAGACCTGAATTCATGATGCAAACAATGCATGCAACGGAACTAATGTAAATAAATGCTGGAATATTATATCGGTAAATAAATTAAATCCTTTGATTTTTTTTTTAAAAAAATAAGTACAATACGTCAGCAGGTCATTTATCATTTTGCATTTGAAAATGACGTTATATCTACAAAGTGGGTGACTCTGATATTCCACATGGCATATGGCATTATAAGAAGACTATAATTTCGCATATATGTTTCAGATAAAATTTGTTAACCGTGTCAATAGGACAAATATGCAGGTTTCTTTACTTGTGTACTATACCCAGACGGTTCTCACCACAAACCAATAAGAAGGCACTCCATAATCGTCCGCATGTTAGTTGAGGTTTCATTGCGTCAAATAAAGTTTTAAGGTGTAATAAATGTCGTCTTATATTAACTGGACATACGCAGAGACTAACGCCCAAGCACATGCAAGCGCCTATATCCCTGAGGACATGATAAGATGTTTACCAGAATTTGTCAGTATGAAATGGAGGGAAAAAAAACTGGGCAGAATAACATATTCATTCTTCACCATTATGAATGGACAAATGGTATTAAGAAAATCGTATTAGATGTACTCAAGCAGCTCTCACTGCGAGATTCCAGGAGACTCTAACAACACCACATCACATTTACCAGTATGAGACTCGACTCATTGTGCCCTCCCCCCCCCCCCCCCCCAATAGGAAGGACAGGCTAATGGGGGTTGATAAGTTTATTTCTTTATCAGTCTTAAATTTAGGCAAATTAGGCCTATATTTTTTTCCAGGAATGGACTTTCTTCGGTCCCCAAGCACAAACTATCGTTTTTAATTTTTCCTTGTCTTTTATCCGTCAGTATATTTGCTGGAAGTGGGTAATTTTCCAAAACCTTCTTTTGGTAACAGCGGAAATCATGAGTGACAGATTAGCACCTGATTTTTATTTTTGACCACGACCTTATTTCGAAGGTTGTGTAACCCGTAGTGGCTGTTTCGGGGGGAGGGGTGGGGGGGGGGGGGGATTTGATCGCAAACATTTTATAAATATATTAGAAAAGTGATTATGAGTTATTTACAACTACTCATAATCTGTACTGCCCGTGACGCAGTGTTTACGTTTTCAAATTCGTCCACCTTAATGGGTTTATCGGGCTTTTGAATTTGGCCTTATTTTTATTGAGGCAATATTTATATAAAGGGTTATTGACGTTCTGTGTATATTCGGTTTCATGGTTTAGGTTTATATGTTTGTTTTACACTCTCTGTATGTGCCTTTGAAAAATTATGAATGAACAATTTTGCCTGTGCGTAAGTAGGGATTATGTTGTGATACTAATCCAACATTAAGTAATTTGATGTGTTTGATTGAAAATTATATTTAAGGCGTCTTTGGAATAACAGGTACTTAAAGTAAAGAGACCCAAAGTGATAAATGAATAGATAAGCCCTCGGTGGAGTGGTCTTTGAGCCGCATGGCAACAAATGTGTCAAAGAAACTTGATCACATACCAGGCATGTTAAATTTTCACGAAATGTAGTATTTGATCCTTAATACTATAATGTTATCTGCCAATATTTCGTTCTACAATTGTGTGCTTACTCCTGAACACAAGTGAGAAAAATTAAACTTGCACCGGGAGCGATCAGTGGTGCAGAATATAAATATAGCATTCACGCCATCTGATGGCCGTAACGCGCGACTTCACAAATCAAGGTTTTTTAAGCTTTTTTTTTCTTCTATGTTTCTTCTTTCATGTTCCTTCTCCTTGTTTGTGAGTTGTAAGCGCAAGATCAGACCTCTGGTCATGCAGTGTTGTTATGGTACACAGACATACATGGATTGTGTTTACTCACACACTGCCGGAAACCTTTGTACTCAGTCAAAAGATACTAATGATGTGAGAATAAGGCACACATTTTTACAAATGTTTATTCAATTTTTATTGTTTATGCAACAGTCATATGGCCATATGGCGTAGATCCAATCCCGACTAACCGAATTTCGGAAAATGCTGTCGATTCCCCGATTTTCGGGCTGTGGGATTAAGGCAATACAGTAACACTATCATTTGCTGGAGTTAGTACCTACTGTATTCTGTATACAAGGTACTGTAACCCACGCCTGATCTGTCAGTTTTTCCGGATACCTTCTCAATATGACACGTTTGCGATAAAATGCCAGAAAAACAATTTAAAGTGATTAAAGGAGGCATACACTGACATGTTTATTCGGCATCATTTAAAACAGCCGTAAACCCGGCGAAATCCGTGTGGTAACTCCCAATGCGCCCGATCATGAATTTTAAAACAGTAATTAAAACAAACATGTCACATGTCATACCGAATCTGGCATGTTTAAGCTCCGCCGGGGCTTATACACGTAGAATTTTCAATCTGATGTCAAATATTGGACTTGTGGTTTAGTTATTAGTATGCCTTGACCGTTTTGTCAAACCCGTCTTACGGACGTGCTCTTGTGGAGCAAAATGCCATTGGCAGAACTCGTATCATAAGTAGACAGGAACATGTACACTCATGTCATGATTTCATAACGGGTAAAATTAGCCTTCTTCATCCTGTAAGCGACACTGCAAACGATGGCAACACTTGATTTAAATGGTGACTTGAGTGGCTACTTCACCACGCCTGCTGTTGATCAGAATCTCGGAGAGACCTTGACCTTCACAAGAAGTACCGTACAGACATGTACGTCAATTTAATTCAGTGTTTCGCTAACCTGGATAAAAGCTTATACCTGAAGCATAATACCGTTAGAGCATGTATAAATCAAAATGCTTTATTCAGGCCGATATATCATTTAACTATGTCGCTGTTAGAGTATTCTGTTTGTGTCTTTACCAACCTTCAGGGTCTGGTGATTAAGAATAGAGGCGAAAATTTCCTAGAAGAGTGGTATCTAGCTTCACTGAACAGTGAACACAGAGGAGAAAACAATGGAGACCCCTGTGTCATATAGAAGGGTTAAATATGCGGATATTACTTTGTTTAACAAATGTATAACAGATGTCTGAAATGCCTTCTTCCACATAAAGGAAAGAATATATAATAAACCCAATGATCATGCATACGACTTAGGTTTTGCCCCCAAACTCGTAAGACTTTAGGGTGGGAGGGAATCGAACGAAAGCCCACAATTTGCTAAAGACTGTTGAGGGTGATTTTTAAAGATTTTCTTTAAAGGAACAATTCTTCAAAACATTCAAGGAATAGGTCAATAAATGATTAAAAAAATAGCTTATTCTTTCACATTGACAGGTATATTGGATATATGTCTGATAAAGCACGGTTTAATATTCACTTAAGGAATGTTACTCTCGTCACGCAGCGATTACACTTTGCAGTCGTCTCAGATTTCCTTCGTTTTAACCGCTGCTTCGTATAGCAATATTTTCTGGTTCCCACCACTAGGGCTGGCACAGAGCAAAGAATTCTAATCAGACGATTGAAAGCATGGTATCGCATTGTACGTCAAACTGCAAATTTTAAACTTGCGACACCCAATCTCCTTAGTCTGATTTTTGGGCCAGTGCCAGAACCGCTGAGTGAGGAGTGTAAAGGAACGTTCATTTAATATCTTTCTTCAGGTCTACTGACATTTGACTTCACTAGATATTAAACAACATCTTCAGACAACGAAAAAAGGAAATGATAAAAAAAAAACCCAGACGCCGTTCATTATGTGACAAAATCCTCACCGGATGTAACACCCAATGACTGGTGTTTCTACGAATTCTTTACTATCCATAGCCACCAGACATTTAATAAGCCAAACATACACTGCATGGAACATGCAAGAAACCATTCATTCTTATATCTATTGTCAAAGGAGAGGAAACTGAAACATTTGATTCACTCTATAGACAGACAGTGCACGTGAAAATAACCACTAGCCTGATAATTAATTTGGGATACATATATGAATTACGGCTAATTGGGATTTCTTTCGCCACTGCTTCCTCGGTCATTTTCACAATGGCAGCATAAGGATAAACATTTTCAATTGATACCGAGAATCCTTGACAAAATGCAGTCATGAAGAATGTTGGAAAATGTGCAAAGCGTTTGAGGTGAAGTACTTTCTGTCTCTCTCATCTTTTTTGGGCTGCCAAAAATTTGAAAATATTGAAAATATTTTAGCCCCCCTTAAAATCATTCTGATGTGCAGAAGAACCAGGTGTCTATAAATCCTTGTGGAAAAGCATGAGAAACAAAGTCACAAATACCTTTTGAAGATGGGGTGAGGTGGGGGGGGGGGTGCATAATCGTTGGTTTAAAGGGGTCTATTCCGATAACTGACATCCATTATCCAAGAAGATCCCTTGATTATTTTACAAAAATAGTCTATAGAAAACACCGATACCACCACACACATGCTGGTCCCTATGCTCCACGTGTTTATAACATGTGGGAGGCCCGTTAAAATATTCTAAAACACATTCAACAAGAACATCTAGTCAGACGCATCAGAGTTTTGGCAGATGGCGTTTTTCAACATGTAACCTTTAAAATTCCGCACATATGCAACCAAACACCTTCAGGTGCACATTTTGTTTCTGTAATGTAAACATGGGCGCATGTATCGTGTTTACTAACAGCTTGTATATACGTATAGTTATAAAACGTTACATAGGCGTTATAAGAATCTTTCTTAACAGAAATTACCTAAAGTTCACCAATATCTAAGTTAAATAAGCTAGAATATCCCATAAACTCTGCAGATATATAAAGCCGATGAAAAGCTTGCCTTAAGGAATCTGCTGACTTGAAAAAAAGGTTATAAAACAATTATTTTACCATAAATGAAGCGTTTATATTATGAATCAAATCACTTTGTAAAAAAATGAGAAAATAAAGACAAAACTTGTTAGTCTGTTCACAGGATAAATAAACTTCAAGACACATCGAAGTATTTCACACAAATTTGTTGACTGCTGAGCCAATTGACATATTTGTTCATACACTTAACATTGAAAAAATATGGACAAAGGACACACAGAACGATGCGTACGAGGCATGAGCGCGGCGGAAAGGCGGACAGCTTAGCAAATTGGAAAAGCCAGGCTTTGATAACGAAGGACACTTGAACATCGCCAGACAACGGGCTCTATAACTTCAGGTGGTTTCATAAGAAAATGGCGAAAACTAGCTCACTCTTTCTCTTTCTCTCTCTCTCTCTCCCTCTCTCTCACACACACAACAATTGCATAATAACTGTAAATTCGAAAAATAAAATATTTGAAAAAATACAGATCTTTGGAGGTCCTTTATTAAGCAGACACTCTTATTCTATTAGATTGCACTCGCTGGTAAAAATAAATAAATTTAAAAGAAGTTGGGATGACGTACGACAAGGGACATTAAAGATTAACGTTTAATTTTTACCCTAGATCACAGTAGAAAATCTGTCTCCAATTTCCAAGAGGTACAGGTATATATGCATAGCGGGAATTGTTAACATGTAGATCACTCAACAAACATATACACGAAAGCACACATGTAAATATATTAAAATGCATGTGTATGTGAATATGTGTATATACTATTTGATTTAATCTAATACATGTATGTAACGATTTCAATATGGGTTATATATTAACTGACTGAATCTACTTTAAAGACATTTACTATGAATGAAGTGTTTATCCAGTTATACATTCTCTGGTTCTGTCAGTAATCTCTAGACTCATCATATGCCGTGTGCGGCAGCTGGGCGAATGTTGAGGTTATTTTCTTTCTTTAATCAGTATATGTACTGACACCTTAATACTTGTATTTTTCGGGGGGCAAATGCAGAAAGATTTAACTTCTAGCGCCTTGTATGACTGCTCCGGCTGTATACTCTTCAGGAAATAAAAAAAAATTGTAATGTTGCCAAAGAGCAGTGCGCAAAGGTCTTTACCAATCTTAAGAGCGTTTGTGACACGAATGAGACAACTGTTGACAGAGAGAGAAATTACCATCACGTCGCCAGCTAGATTGGTATCATTATGTCTTGGGAAGTCGCACTGTCCAATTAGAGCCACTAACGACCCCCTACAAGGAAACATATTGATAGCACATGGAAAACTAGCAGATGCCCGGCCTTCAAGAAAACGGTTAAAAATATTCTTGGGTCGTCATTGACCGGCGTTCATTTGTAAATGCATCGCTGCTTTTGGTCCAAAACACCGAGGAGAATTTACGTTTGAGAGCAACGGCGAGTGCAAGCGTAATATGTTATAGAAATAGCAAATGCAGCAATCTTCAGATAGTTTTTACCTAGAAATCCTTAGAACAAGTAAATTGTAATTTACAGTAATCCTGATCTTGCTTCCCAGAGCTGTCTAGTGTTCGTACTTTGAATGATTTAGAGGTTAGAAATATATGTCTTTTTATTAAACGGTAGCTAATACCATAATTTTGCTCGAGGCAACATTTCTGCTGTTTCACTGTTAGAAAACAAGACCGGGGTTAGATGCAACAACGGTTTTCCCCTAAATAGAAAGAAGGCTAATGCGACAACATTGCGAATTGAAACCCGCCCATGGATCGATCTCTCGCAAGAAATGATTTGTTCAGATAAAATTCTCTTTCGGCGTGTTTATTAAACAGCATTATTATTCGGATAAGTGGTTGTAAATAACATTTTACACGATATCAGCGTGTATATGAATATGAAGCTACATGGGATAGCTTGGATCAACCACGTCAGCTGAATATCCAGCTGGCTGAGTCTAGTGGTCTAGACCCATTTTCCATGAGCAAATTTCCGCTCCCAGAAAAATCGTGCATCGCGCTATTGATTTTCCGCGTGCGGAAACGCGATCGTGGAAAAGGCATGGACTTGGATTACTCTGCGGCGATTTTTCTGCGCGCATGGAAACCGGTGTTTAGACTTCAGATATACCCCCCCCCCCCTCCCCCCTTTCAGGTCACCCACCAGCAATCTTAAAATCGATTTCAGATTACCCCGGGGGTAGCTTGGACCTGATTTCAGGTTACCCCCATACTGTTCAAATTACCCCCCCCCCCCTCCGAATCAAGCCTATATAATAATATTGTGTAAGTAGGAGCTCACAGCTCCTGATATATTTATTAACAACATCCTTAGCTGGCTGGTGATATAGTGGTCAGCTCCGTCGGGCCGTACATGTGTCACTCTGTCGCTAACAACTTCATAACACGTATTATCTCAAAAAACGTTACTCACATACAATTTTAATTAATTAGGCAGGTATATCTTATAGATCTCCGCACTTGATCAGGTTTTTGTCACTCTTATTTGATTTTTATACTTTTTAAGATTTTTTAACGCCCGTCTTATAGACGGATCTACCTTTTTTATGTACAAATCCAGTTTCTGACTTCAACAATCTAACTAAACTAGCCGATAAGATAGCTGCAGTATGCTTGTCAGTTACGTATTTCGTGATCACAAAAGATAATATTTAAATTTTGGATGTAACTCTTATATCACTTAATGTGCAAGACTAAATGTTTCATTTATAGTTGGTGTATTTATAATCTTACCGGAGAGAGAATGTTTTGTACCTTTTGTACTGCAGGGATAATGACAATTTAATCATAATCATCATCATCGTTAATTGTACCATAGTTATTATTATAAATAGAAGCAGGCGGGGATCGGGGGGGGGGAAGGGGGGGGGGGGTTCTCGTCCTCCCTCCGCCCCCCAACCCCCGCTCTTAACCAACGACCTATTTTCAGACAACTTTTATGCATGACCCCTCACTGCAAAAATAATCCGCGCCTGTAGTTGTAGTAGTAGAAGAATTGATTTCAGATTACCCCCGGCGGTAATCTAAAATCGGTTTCAAGTTACCGGGGGTAATCTGAATTCGATTTCATATTACCCCCCGGTGTAAAAGTGTAGCTTGCTTTCTAATTTCAGTAGTGTCGGAATAATACTTCCTTTTACAAGAACTTCGGTTAAGGAATTTCATCGCAACCTAGAGTTTCTCCAGTCTACACAACAATCAAGTGAATAAATATCAAACACTACCCTTCACCTCTTGAGGCTTTATTTTTCGTCACAATAAGGATTTACTGTAATTTACAGGCTGCTTTTATTATTTGACCATTTACATGGGTTATCACTTAAGCAGATGTTGTTTGTATTTAAGCTAGGGGCCTATATACCAAAAATCCTTATCAAAACTTTACAGGCTTACAATGTAACATTGCATCACATTTGCATATAAAATGTTAATTATAAAATAAATGGGTGAAGAAGCTTCCTTATTTAATCTAACAGACACTGCCGGGTCTGTGCTGAGAGGTTTATTTTAGTTTTTTTAGCTCTGCTGACTGAAAGTCATCTGAGCTATAGCGATCACTCTTCGTCCGTCGTCTGTCCGGCCGTCCGTCCGTCCGTAATCAGGGCACAAATCGTAACCGCTAGGCCTGGAATTTTCTAACTTGACATCCAGGGAGGTCCATGAAAACTCTCCTTGGAAACTTGAAATTAGGTCTCTGTTACCCATATTCTCCGAGCTATGGGTGTCGTAAGTACCCCCCCCCCCCTCCCCCCCGCAGAAACATCAAAAATTTGATACAAAAACTTCAGTACCTGAATAACTACTGCCTTGACTATCATAATTTTTTGCATGAATATTGATCATGAAGTATTCCATCAGTTCCTGCAAACTGGTGGCGCCACCTGTACTTTTCTCATTTTTACGATTTTTTTCTCTTTTATGATACATTCAAAGAAGCTGTCATCTGATAACAGGGCACAAATCGTGACCGCTGGACCTGGAATCTTCAAACTTGACTTCCTGAAAGGTCCATGAAATATCTCATAAAATCCCGTTAGATTAATTAATAATTTTATACAAAAGCTTCACTATCTGGACAACTGATGCATTGTGTTACAGGTGCTCTTTTCATTGTGTGACACGGGCGTAACTCGTATTGTGACACCCTCGCCGGGCCGTTTGTTACATTCTCAGTTTGATCCGCACTGGTTGAACTCTCGTTGTCATGCTAGCCTCGGGCTTTCTCGCCTGGCCGTGGTCACGTGGACCCTGGTATGTAGAGACACACACAGCAATGTTCTTTTAGATGATTCCTGTAACGCGTGTTTACTGTGTTGTGTAAGATGTTTTAGACTGTTCGAGAAGTGGAAAATTCTCGGCTTGGGGTGAAGAGTATATAAAGGGGCTGTGTTTTAGAGCCGAGAGAGAGCAGCAGAGAAGATTTCCAGCGGACGCAGAAGCGTGTGTGTCAGTTCCTGGTACCTTATCCGACGAGTGCGGCAATTATAGATTTTCTTCAGGCTTTCTCCTGGATTTTGTGCATTTGGACTTCAGTTAACTTTCTGGATTGTTACAAGAGCTTTACACTGGACTGTCATTCTCCGAGAGTATACATTTAAAGAACTTATCGTTGTGGCGGTGTTAGTATCCAGGTACTGTGCAATTTATGTATTTTACTGTGTAATTGTATTGATTTGTTGTTATACCAATGTTTTACTGTATAATTGTATTGATTTAGTGTATTGTAATGTTAGAGTTGTTTTAAGAATAAATTATGGTTATTTGTTAACAAAAAACCACTGACTTCTATATTCATTCTCCTAGACATTTCAAGCTGCCTATTGTTACAGAATCTGTTTTTTTTAATCTCCATTACAAAATTTGTGTTCATCAAGTATACGTAATCTGTTTATAATAGGTTCCGTAACAATTGATCACCATGATCTTTTGCATGGGTATTCATCATGAAGTGTTTCATTCATTCCTGCAAACTCGTGGTGCCACATGGATTTTGTCGAATTTTTGCGTGTTTTTTTTCTATTTTTGAGACCTTCAAAGAAGTGCTCTTCTATTCACAAGGCACAAATTGTAATTATTCCATCTTGAATCTACTAACTTGACATCCAGCGAGTTCCCTATAAAATCTCTGTGGAAACCTGAAATTAAGTCTTGGTTACTCATATCCTCTGAGCTATATGGCTCAGAAGTATCCCCCAGAGTAATTAAAAATTTTATACAAAAGCTGCACTATCTTGACAACTAATGCATTTTATACATTAATGCATTTGCATGAATATTGATCATGGAGTGTTCCGTTATTTGCTGCAAACTGGTGGTGCCACCTGTATTTTTCTAATTTTTACGAATTTTTTTCTCTATTTTTGATTCCTTCAAAGAAGCTGTCATCTGTTAACAGGGCACAAATCGTTACTGCTAGACCCGGAATCTTCTTTCTTGACATAAACGGATGTCCATGAAATATCTCCTAGGAAACCTGAAATTAGGTCTCTGTTACTCATATTTTCCGAGCTAAGAAGCTCATAAGTACACTTCACCTTCAGAATAATCAAAGATTTAATACAAAAGCTCAAATATTTGAATAACTACTGCATTGATCACAATGATTTTTTTTGCATGAATATTGATCATGAAGTGTTCTGTCAGTTCTTACAAACTGGTGGTGCCACCTGTACTTTTCTAATTTTTACGAATTGTTTTTGATACTTTCAAAGAAGCTGTCATCTGTTAACAGGGCACAAGTCATAACCGCTAGACCTTGAATCTTCTAACTTGACATCCTGAGAGGTCCATGAAATGTCGCTCTGGAATCTGAAATACAGGCTCTGTTATCCATATCCTCCGAGCTATGGAGCTCGTAAATACCCCCCCCCCCCCCCAGAATAATTAAAGATGTGATATAAAAACTCTGCGTTAGTTTCCAGAGAACTCCTCTAGGATTCTTGGAACAATCTTTCCAAAACCCAGCATAGTTTTTCCCTTCACCTATGTTGTTGTGCCTAACAAAAACAGGTGGCACCACCAGCAGTCCCTTCTGTGCAGTAAAAATCTGGTTGTTTTTAAGATAACAGCCCATATCTCAGGAGTGGTTCAATGTATCGTGCTGAAAGTTTGCATGTCAATAGATCTTGGATCTCTCTATCTCATAATTGCGACTGGTGACTTTTTGCGTTGTGTCCATCTGTGCATTGGCCATCTGTTCGTCGTAGTGCTTCTTCAATATATTTGTTTAAAACTGTTCATGTTCATAGATCCTCAACACCTACATCTCGTGAACAAGATGAGTGGCGCCGTCTGCAGTCGATTTCGCGTGGAGTCCATCGGTATATTTGCTTTTGGTAAAAATTGCTCATATCTCAGGAATGGTTCAAGAAATTGGTCTTAAATTTGGCATGTCCATCCATCTTGGACAGTTTTCTAGTAAACCAGACAGGTGGCACCACATACTTTCCCGGTTTTGTAGAATAAATAAACGCCCTTTTCTCAGGAGTGATTTGCTGTATTGGTCTGAATTGGTGCATACCTATAGATCTTGGACTCCTCCATCTTGTACTCAAGACTGGTGGTGCCATCTGCATGACAACATGCGCTTTGGGTGAAATTGCTCATATCTTAGGAGTGGTTCAAGATATTGGTCTGAAATTTGGCATGTCAATCTGTCTTGGAGAGTTTTCTCATAAACCTGACATTTCTAAGGATTTTTTGGCACTCTGGCAGTCATTTTGCTTATTGTTCAACATCCCTTGAATTCAGCTGTGCGTCTAGGCCAATGGGCCACTAGTTTTTTTGTTGTTGGAGGTGAAGGTCTCCATTTTTTAATGCTTGCTTAACTAATTATGTACATTTGCAGAATTCAAGTCCGGTTTTTAACTACGTGACAGGGCAGTAGCACACGCTTCCTCTCATTTTATATCTTGATATTAACCAAGCCCGGTGACTTCTGAACCTGCCGGGCCCGGGAAGTAATTGTCCCCATTGTAGTTTCATACCACCGAAGAACGCCCGAAAGGCGCCATTGGGCACGGCCTTCCCATTGCAAAGTGCTCATCCTGGACTGGGACCGACCGTGAACAATCTCATCTTCTCGACACAGATTTGAACTCGGGATCCGTCTGCGTTCTGCCACTAGTCCACAGAAGCTGAGAAGGTTACAATCCAAGACCTGTATAAAGGGGGACTCTATCTCCCGACAATCAATTTAATTTAATTTGTAACAATGCTAGGAGGCTTGTCTGACTTTGTGTATGTTTTAATTTTGAAACAAAGCCAAGATATGAACTATGTAAAGGTCTTCATTAATTACACACTTTTAAAAAATAATTAAAAGTTAGACAATGAACTTTCCATGAACTTTATGTAACCTAAAACACATATTCTTTCAATTAATAATCATGAGCAGGGATTTGCGGGCAACCAATCAAGTTTCTGTTGGCAATGTAAATAGTCAATCACCCGACAAGCGCAAAATTTGCATAATTTCTAAACATACCTTTGGTCACTATTGTCTTGTATACAGCTCTCGCAACCATGGTTATGGTAGGCCTTCTGTGTAGGAGCGTTCTGGGGGCTCATTATCATAATTCGGTTAAAGGGCGGAGCTTTGGTGGTTAGGTCAATTAAAACGAATCTTTTTATCAATGCTAAAATTTCAGCCATGTTCTACTCTCACTGAGTAGACAAAGGAGAGAACGGGAATTTATCCTCTTAAAACATGCTGTTAAATTCTTATCTCCCGAGGTTTCCTAGCCGAGAGACTCCGGTTTAGTCAGATGTTAGTAAAATTTAATCAATGCAGTGACATTACCTCCACAAGTGGTATCATTGATCGTCTGATTCTAGGAAGGAGTAGAGTTAAATGTAGATGGTGGAGACAACTCAATACAGGAGATATATAATCCAGCTGGCATATTAACCGTTGCTCATTGCTCCACCGAATATTTACTTTAACAACAATCACATATGAAAAAACGGGCTCATTTCTTAAAAAATGGTGTTTAAAGTTGATTGGCCATTTATTGATCAAGGACATGCACTGACTTTCGGTGAAACTTTTAATCCCACTGCGTACTTGTTCGATTTGCCAAACGTTTGTGAATGTCCTACGTTCAAGGCTACGTGAAAGGGTTAGGATCGGGGGCTTCATCTCATTCTAGCATATGGCCTGCTCCATTTCCAGTACAGATGATTATATGAAACTTGAAATAATATAAAACGCCCAGTAATTAGGAATTTTCCATATGGATAGGGGCCAACCAAGGTTTGCCATGACATTTTTTAATCATGCAATCATGTGAAGTAAGACAGTGTTGCTCATTGATCTATAATTTAACGCTAGAAAGAAAACAGCTACAGCTTAAATGTGGTCTGGTTTATGTTAAGTAACAGAGTACACGAAGGTCGTGAGGCGTTGTAAGAAATGACGGAAATACCTGTATCTCCAAGGGGCCTAACAGTACTCTTCTCGACATGAATGATCGACAGAGAGTTGATAAATCGCCGCTAATGCCTGGCAGAAGACAACGGCTTGTGTACAGCGATAAATATTTTTTTTTGTTCAAAGACGCATATTGTATATTATGTAGAAGATATGGTTGGTTTCCTGGAGAAATGTTTAAACCGATTATCAATCGAGTTTGGCTTTCGTTTATTAATAAGATTAAAGGAAACTGTTCACGTATCAGCTATTTGTACTGGATCAAAATGAAAGAAAAGCGTGAGATATTTCACAAATTGTTGCAACTGATTATGTAGATTTAAGGAGTTTGTAAATTTTATTTGCAACGTTCCATTAATTCGACTAAGTTAAACAAAAGGCTGCATGTTTCACTTAATTTTCTCTGAAACATCTTTATACTGTCACATTATTTGCTGCAAGATTTTCTAAATTGAAACACAAATCTTAACAAACTCTTCTTTTACCTTACCCGTTTCATGATGATTTTATTTATTCATTTTAATTGTATTTAGTCTTTTCAGAGCCATCGAATATCCTCTCGGAGATCAAATTTCATGGCTGACCACTTATCATTCGGGTTACAACTTCCAGCGTTATTCCATCCATACGGTCTAGCGCAAGCCAAATCCAAAATCTACAAGGGTAAAATTACATAGTTACATACACTGTGCGTTTGATTATTTCCTGTATTTCAGAAAATTCATTTGGCCTATCATGTTTTATTTCTGTCCTAATTAATAATCGAGGTCTCCTTCCTTTAAGCCGCTGCTATGCATAACAAAATTCTCTAGGTTACACCAGAAGGGCTTGCACAGAGCAAACAGTTGTAATCAGACCAATTAGAGCCTGGTATCGCTTGGTGCGCCGAATTACAATTTTTCAATTTTGGACGACCGCTGTCGTTGGTCGGATTATTGGCCCTGTGCCACCCCTTGTGCTGAGGACACGAAAAACGTGCTGAACAAAGCAGAGGTAAAATGAAGGGAGATCTCAAACGACCGCAGCGTGAGGACTGTATAAGGTAACACTAGCTACAGAATAATTACCTCCCCTAACACGCCATTAATGTGCCGCACGGACTTAGTCGCCTTTGATCCGTCTTTTAGTACTGATGGTCTTGAAAGATGAGTACAAATAGTCCTCTTTAAGTAAAGGTTATTTATTTTTATCCCTTATTTCATCCAAAACAGTATTTTAACTCCCTGTTATGTTATTTCCGTGTCGATGATAGTGAACGCTGCATCAAAAAATGTTTATAGTCACAATTAAGGACAATCTTGAATTAAGAATATGATAGAATATATATATATATATATATATATATATATATATATATATATATATATATTATTTAGGTTATCCCCGCAAAAAATGGTGTATAAGCTTTACGTGATCAGCTTTGGTTGTATGATTGTTTCTCCATGATGTATCTTCAGGAGGCCTCAATAGATTTCAATGAAATTCTGTGCCATGGTTGACCACATTCACTTAGTGTTAACAGTTAACGAAAACTCGCAATAACCGGCTCTTAGTGTCGGGACATCCGTCCATGGCTCTGTGCCTACGTCATGTATGTCAAAGGCGTCATGGATGTCAAAAGTGGATGAGTGGGATATAGTCAGAATGGATGTAACGTGAACACTGGATAAGGGTTGTACCCTAAGTCAGGTAAAATAATGAACAGTAATCAGTTAACGTGATCAGTTCCAATAAACATCAGATTTTCACGTTTACAGCGCCTACAACGACAGTAGTTTATACATTTCTTTCAAATTTATATTGAAGCTTATCGGAAACTAGTTGTTGAATGCATGCATAAACTTCATCTAAAGTTATTGTATCCGCCAAAACAGAGTTTTGCGGATACTATGTTTTTAGCTGCACGCCGCCGCCGCCGCCGCGTAGGTGTCCGGAGAACTCCTCCGTAACCGCTGGGCGGAAATTTACGAAACCCGGGATTATGTTCGGGTCACATGTGAACTGCTGCGCCCCGATTTTGGTTTGACCTCTGACCTTTCCTCTGCGCTCTGCGTCCGTCTGTGCGTCTGTTTCAACACATAAACCCACATATCTCGGGAACCGTTTGACGGATCAGGAAAATTTTTTTTGCACAAATGTAGCCCTTGGAGAGCTTTATAACATACACAAAAATGGTGGCGCCACCTGCAACCATGTTTGCACAGTGTCCATCTGTTCGTCTGCCTTCGGTTAAAATCACTCATATCTCTGCAGTGATTTGACTAATTCACCTGAAATTTGGCATGCGTATACATCCTGGATAGCTTTTCTGATTTTATGACAGGGTCGCCACCTACATTCACGTTTACGCTGCAGACATCCAAGCTCATATCTCGGGAACCGTTTGACCGATTTTGCCAAAGTTTTGCATGTGTATAGATCTCACATAGCTCTTTATCATACGCAAAACTGGTGGCGCCACCTGCAGCCATTTTTGCACAGCTCCCGTCTGTTTGTCTGCCATGGGATAAAATCACTCATATCTCGGCAGTTGTTTGACATATCTGCCTAAAATTTTGCAGGTTTATACATCCCCGACAGCTCTCTTGATTTTATGACAGGTGGCGCCACCTGCATTCTAGTTTATGCAGCAAACATCCAAGCTCATATCTTGGGAACCGTTTGACCGATTGGGCCAAAGTTTTGCATGTGTATAGTTCTCACATAGCTCTTTATCATACGCAAAATTGGTGTCGCCACCTTCAACCATTTTTGCACAGCGTCCATATGTTTGTCTGCCACGGGCTAAAATCACTCATAAACATATAGTGGTTTGACTTATCTGCCTCAAATTTTGCATATGTAAACAACTTGGACGGCTTTCTGGATTTTGTGGTAGGTGGCACATCCTACATACACCATTTGGCTGCAGACATCCATGCTAATATGCAACACTTCACTCTATTTCCCCTTGCCACTCAATCCATGCCTCACTTCACCCGTTCCACTCTGATTTAGGCGGATACACGTAGTCGCTTGTCGACTACACGTATTCTAGTTAAACTATATGGCTATCTTCTGAGAGAATATATAAAAAGTTACAATCAGACACATAAAACATACATCTAAATTTTTTAATGGAGAGATTTTTAATGACTTTATGTCAGTTGCAATCAAGTAAAAACAAGCAAGTCCTAAACATATGCAAGCGTTTTCTTATACACGTTTTAGAGAAACGGCCTTTTCGGCCCTCCGACACTGAAGAGTGCACGATCAGGTTTACCAGCCCATTAGACTGACTGGGTTTTCACGTTAATGACGGAGATGCTATCAAGGTGTTCTTGTGTTGTTATTGATGTAGTGAACACGCGGCAAAGGTGTGCATACAATGACGGTTTTAACACCTTCAGCTAAAAATACCTAATCTCGGGGACAAGACTCAACCGCCACCTCATACTAACAACCTGTTTACTAGTGCATCCTTGATTTAATTGGCTAGTTCATAGGTTTGAGCACGTCATAGATTCATACTAAGCACATTTTCAAAAAGAGTGTTATAGCTGTTTCATCATAAGATTTTATAGAGAGGTATACGATAGGTATATATTTTATATATATAAATATATATATATATATATATATATATATATATATATATATAAATATATATATATCATGTGTAAGGAAACAAACGATTGTAAGCATCGTGTTTACTAATTAATTTCGTACCGTTGTACGGCACTCTTCAGAACGGTATGATTGCAGGGGTTGTACATTGAACAACTTGTTCACTGGAGCGTGTTTGTGGTTATTACAATGTGGATTTGTACAACGTACCTAATCTGGATTACTCTTTGTGCTGATTTTACGTAATAGTAGGTGGGTTAAATGACTTTTGACTTCAAGTCATGATGCAAAGGTCCTCTTTTGCAAAGAAGTACCTTAGAGTCATAGAAATAAATTTATCCAAAGACACAAGTTAGATCTCCCTTAGTATGTGAAATATATGTAAATTATTCAAAATGGCTGCCAAAAATACTCCAAACCCCATATGCTTGCTTCTGTTGCAGATATAATGACAGATTTTGTGTCAAAATACACATTTTTGTGGTCAAGGAATCCAATGAAATAGATTTCAAGATTGAGAAAACAATGGGTTTCTCCTTACCATGAAAATCTGGGGTAAAACAGGCACATTTCATAAAATATCAATGATTTCCTTCCATCATGGTAATTAACCTTAAACACTTCTTATCTATGTGCTTGGCATTGGGCGGTATTAAGCAGTTTAAATAGATCCTGGAGACACATCTCACTGAAAACAATCATCAATCGACATATATAGAGCATAAAACCACAGCAAATTTAATGCATTAACTAGAGAATTGCTGGTACGTGGCACTTACTAAATCTGAGTTTAGGCAGTACAACAGGGCCATGGTATTACAAGTACCGATATACAGTTTGTTCTTTATTTAAGAATCACCAAATGAAATATCCGTATTCGTGGTCTTGCTTAAAAAATACGCACACGGTTGAATAAACCCACACAGGATGCTCTATTACCAGCAAAACTACATAAGGCCTGTATTTGGTTTCTCCACATGTTCTGTCAGTTCATTTAATAAATTATCTTGGTGATACGGCAGATAGTGACCCTTCTCGACCGCACAACATGCATGGGATTAACTTGGCAAAAAACGGAGTACCAGTACACAGGAATGGAAAGACATTCCTGTAACAGAACTCTTGCCAACTGTAGTTTCTTCCCAGTATCTAACATTTTGATTCGACAGAATGTTTTGCTTGAAACACATCTTATCTATCTCATGATGGCCAGTCCTTGTTAGTACATGATCAAAGCCAAAAGCACAAAAGTCATCAGTCATTGACACTCTTGGTTCTTATGCGTCGATCACCAGTTAGTTATAGGGTTTTATAGGGAAATACACGTATCCTGAAAACCGTGTTCGTATTTCTATTTTTTTTACAAGTTACGTCAGGTAACTGAAGAAATCAGATGTCTTATGTTTTATTGTGGATGAAATGATTGTTGAAGTAATGAAGTAATTGTATTCATCCTACCTTGGAATTATGGGAACAGTATGCAAATTTCAATAAAGTTAAGTATCATCATGAAAACTTTAATCATCTCCGATTAGTATTGTATTATATTTCTTTATAAGTTCTTGTTTGTTATCTTGATAAAGACAGGGGAGCAATTAAATAGCAGTGTATATGTACCCGATGTTTGCGATTCACTGCATACATAGCATAAAACTACAACATAGTGGCAAACATTTTTGTATAATGTGGAAAAATAATTAAGCTGTATGCTATTCGAATAATATCAAATTATAATTATGCTTATAATTATGATTAGATATAATTTAATTGAACATGAGAACACGCTTCCAGAATCTTGCCTTTGAAAGTTTCCGAATTTACTACCATGTCCTGGAATACAGTATCTGGTTCATACCCCATAAAACCATACGTATTGCATGGCTTAAACAGGTTTGTTTTGTCACAGAGTAATTAGCAGGCGTACGTAGTGGACATGAGAATTTCTTTATTGCCAACAAAAGATTACCGTCTGCTAGAGCTTCAATGTACAACTTTCAGGTCTTGTGCGATATAACCATCACATAATCTTTTTAAGATGTGCATTTGATGAAATGGAAGCACATATTTCACAGAATCTAGCATTCTGGATAATGAAGTCCACTTCACGAATCACATTAGTAAAAGTTCCTTATGCACAGAAAGGCAGTACTACTATCAGAGTTTTCACAGGACAGTCACAAGTTGATAAACTTGGCCAAACATAACTTGTTTGCAGACCTAGTTAAACTGCATTTGAGAATGTTAGTATACTTCTGAAGCCTAATCCTTAAACCTTTGACAGCAGGGGCGGATCTAGGATTTAGGAAGCAAAGGGGGGGGGGGGGTCCAAACCAAGAGGACTAATGAAAATCCTAAAAAAAGGTCATCAGATCTGAAAAGAGGGGTCCGGACCCCCCCCCCCCCCCCCCCCCCACGGATCCGCTTCTGTGACAGGCGCTGATGCTGTTTATCAACGTCGCCCATGCCTGAAAGGGTTATACAGAGGAACAGAGGCTGCTGGGGCAACATGACTGAATAGGATTTGCTAAAATAAGTTCATCAGAGACTACATAACTTTGGAGAATCACTGACAAATGGTCAGCTTTACAACCCTCTATGAAAAATTGTTTTCCACTGATGGATCTAAACGGGTTATTTTCTTGGTGTATATGCTACAAGGTACTGATAACTGGATTTGCTTGGTTTGTTCGGTGTATTGATAAGGTTAAATGACATATTATTCTCACTTATGCATTATCACGACGTGTGCATTTCCAGGTTTAAGATGTATTTTCATTGCATGATATAAGTAAATCAGTGTCTAAATCTCTTTTATATGACGAAGGACACTACCATGCTTCTTTAATTTGGGTCTTACTGAGATGAAAATTATGTACTTCCAAATGGAGATTGAACACCAGGAACATATGGACCATGAGGTGACTGGATCCTCAGGGAGTACATGTGAGATCCTTTTGCCCGAGGATTATGGCTGATTTTAGACAATGGAAAGAAAACGTCCTTGGACGCAATGTTTTTTTTTTAAAGAGCTAATAACTGAAAACATGGAACATAGGAGTCGAGTGGTAATAGACTTTGATCTCTGTGCTGGCTATACTAGGGTTCTATTCCTAGAACAGCTATGAGTATAGGTGATAGTGACCCTTTCCAGGTCAGTAGTTTCTCCGGGCCCTGTGGCTCTATGGACTAATAAAAGCGGTCATTTCTACCATGGGGAGTGCCTAGCATACTTTATTTTAACAATTTGCACAATCCATGAAAAGTAATAAAGTTACAATTTATCAAATTCTAAATTTTATTGAGTTACATTTAGACAACACATTCAACCCTTTCTGCTTTTCTCTTTTGACTCGTGCAAGAAGTTATATAGCACGGAAGTTAGAGGTAAAGCCTGTTAGGCGGACTTGGCATCATGCCTTCTTGCTGTGTTCATACTTGGGTTGCAAGTTTTTATTTTTGCATCATTAACATGTTGATAATCAGTGGCAGTGTTTCTAAACAATACTGGATTCATTGTCATAAACTGCACCACATCCTGAACAGTCAGCACTGCCACCATTACTTCAACAATCATTTCATCCACAACAAAAATATAAGACATCCAATTCCTTCAGTTCCCTGGCATTACTTGTAAAAAAAGTTTTCAGGATATTTCCCTGTAAAACCTAAACTAATTGGCAAAGCATAAACACCAGTGTCAATTACTGATGGCTTTTGTGCTTTCAGCAGTGATCATGTACTATTATGGGTTGGCCATCATGAGATAGATAAGATGTGTTTCAAGCAATATATTCTGTTGTATCAAAATGTTAGATTCTGGGAAGGAACAACAATTGGCAACTTTATTGAGTTGTGCTACAAGAATGTCTGCCCATTCCTGTGTGTAATGGTACTCAGGTTTTGCATATATCCCATGCATGCTGTACTGTCGAGAAAGGTCAATTTATGCCGTATTACCCAGATAAAGTATAACCTGAAGAGACAGTATATGAGGAAAACCCGCAACCAAGACCGCATGTATTTTGCTGGTTTTATATAGAGCGACGTGTGTCGACTTATGGAATCATGTGTGGAAATATTGTTGCAAGACCAGGAAATATTTCGCTCGGTTATTTTTCAAAAAAGAACAAAACGTATATTTGTGCTAACCATGTATCCGTCTTGAACTGCCTAAACTCAGATTAAGTAAGTGCCACGTACCAGTAATTCTCTAGTTAATGCACTAAATTTGCTGTGGTTTTATGCTCTATATATGTCGATTGAGGACTGTGTGCAGTGAGACGCGTCTAAAGGGTCTATTAAAACGGTTTAATACCTCCCAATGCCAAGCGCATAGATAAGAAGTGTCTGAGGTTACCATGATGGAAGAAAATCGTTGATATTTGATGAAATGTGCCTGTTTTACCCCAGATTTTAATGGTAAGGAGAAAACTATTGTTTTCTCAATCTTGAAATCTATTTCATTGGATTCCTTGACCACAAAAATGTACATTTTGACACTAAAATTGTCATTATAGCTGTAATAGAAGCAATCATATGAGGTTTGGAGTATTTTCGGCGGCCATTTTGAATAATTTGCATAAATTTACATACTAAGGGAGATCTAACTTGTGTCTTTGGATAAATTTATTCCTATGACCCTAAGGTACCTCTATGCCAAAGGGGACCTTTGCCTCAAGACTTGAAGTCAACAGCCTATTTTATGCACTTAACCCACCCGCTATAACAGGAATTTGTTAGCGTGTCTACAACTTGGCCATGTTTTGTTTACATAAAAAGAAATATTTCTCCCACAGGCATAGGTGACATTTGTTAGTTTCTGGGGAATGTGCTTTGGCTTTTCTGAGTATTTTCCACTGTATTTCAAATTTGACGTTGTTCTCTTTTAGCTCCCAAATGTATTTGCTGAGTTCCGTACTATTCCTTTTTTCCGGGTGTCTGAACGATGTTTTATGGTTGTTATATCTTGTTTTGAAGGAGTTTTCCGTGAGACCGATGTACGTTTTATCCGCCTTTCCGTTTTCTGTACTGACTGTGGCTTGATATATGACAGATTTTGTAAGGCATTGTCCGGGTGTTGGGCATTCACGGGGATTCCTGCAATTGCATCCGGTAGATGATACGTTTGTTATGGCCTTCTATGTGTTGTTTCAGGTTGGGCATACAACTGAAGCTTATTTTGACTGTATTACGGTTGAATATTTTGTGGAGAACGTGTTTTTTTAGGAAATTCTTCGTCCAGGATTTTCAAGAAGGATTGTCCTATGTTGGTGGCGACGTTTTTGCTGAAGGGTTAATTGAAAGTCTCACTTGTACCTTTAAAAATTCTCCTCACTCAACTAAAGTTTTCTCATCAAAAACCACTAATGTTTAGGTCAAGCAAACGTATAACATTATCTTGTCACATTTATGTTATATCATATGTTCCTTTTAAAGTTATAAATATAGATTTATATGAAATGAATAAATTTTTACGGATATATTTTTATCTATTAATTATTCAACGAAATAAGGTTGTGTAAATTTTATTAAATGCTCGGAATTGACAAGAACAGCGGTTTCGGTATAATCATTAGTTTTTTTTTTTGCAAAAAATAAACATGTAAAGCAAAATACATAGCACACTCTGATACAGCGAGGATAAAACTATAATGTTAAAAAAGCGACAAAAAAGGTATGGTTCTCAGGCACTTTTTTTCAGAATTTTGAGCGGGCGGGCGATTTTTTTTTTACCTTTTATGGTATGTTTCGATAAAATATCATATAATAAGGTAAAGCATGATGCCAAAAAAATTAAACAATATAAATATATGATAATTTGGTTTATAGTCCATGTGAAACAATAATAGAACTGTGGTAAGTATCACTGAAAATTCATATATGTCACCTGAGCTTATATAACATTTATTATTAAAAGTAAACTCTGTAATTCTGTTTTACGATCAGAAATAAATAAATATATATTCATCGCTCAGCTGCACTAGGCTATGACAGAAAATTATCAAAACTTATTGCACTTGAAAATGTTATCGTCAAGCCATAAGAAAACAACCTATGAAATAAAAAATCTAGATCTCAGCAGCTTACTATTGTTTAGTTCGAGTATATCTACATTATCAGCACAACATTTTCAGGAAAGCATATAAAAACATGTGTTGCAAGAGTTATGTCATTTTTCAGCCAATATATAACATCATGGTCCAGTCTCTGTTCTGGATGCAACACTCCTCATCACTTAACAGACCCACGTGCTGATACGTTTACCCAACCTTGAGGCGTCAGCGAGGCTGTTTCATTCATGTTATATTGAGGACTGTTGACGTTGTATACGTGAGGACGGTAAGGTAACGCTCTTTATTAGACCCAGGATGTGCCCGTTTAGCTCAGGGCTATAGTTATTGGTATTCAGAATCCTGCCGTTGACGCTGGTATTGTTTGGATTATACACAGATTGCGTGGGTTATTCAGTGTATAAAGGTGTGGTGCTGGTTTCATAAAATCTTTTTTGTTGGGCTCATGTCTCCAAGTGAAAGTCCGGCCATGTGTTGTAAAAGCACATGCTCATGTAATCTGTAAAAATACTTCAAGCCTCTTTATCATCACACTTGCAGCTTAATCCATATTTACATAGCATAGTTACAAAACAAAGACTGAAACTGTAGCCTGAATTTTGATGAACAGTTCGTTGTTCCCGCTAGGAATTTAGAATGTCTGGGGTTCTTTATTCAAGCTTATTTTAGCGATTGTTGACCCCTGTTGTAAGGCAGAACAAATAAAAAATCTTATTTCAAGTAGTGACTGTGTTTCACCGCAATTGTTAAAGGGTCAGATGGGATAAAAGTTTTCTGAGGAACCGGCTTGTTTTCAAAATTTCCCTTAAATTGATATATTAATGCAACACTGACCGCCTTTTATTCACAGATATTCTGATTTTAAAACTGTACAAATTTAAAGAAGGGGAAAAAGTTAAACCCATGTTCTTACTGCACAGCGCTTTTTAATTCATTACGGATGCTGCTTTTGGCCATATGAAAAAGTCCTCTTTATACTCATTGAGCGTGAAGATACTTTTAAGACTGATACTCCCTCCTATATATTCTTATTTATTTTTTAGTGAACAAACACCAACCCCTCGGTAATACAGCTGACTGCTGTTCTTGCTTCAATCCATTCAAAAAGTGTTTATAAACCATGGAAAATGAAAAAGGTTCATGTTACCATTTCAAGAACCGCAGAAAGCCCTTTTTCGTATATTCCCTATATACGCTTTGGTAAAATTCAACAGATTTTGTTTCGATCGATATTTATTATTCTAAATAAAGAGAAGAAATAAAAATAGGACTGCTCTCTCCATGGCCTCAGTCCAAGATACCATAAAATAATTTTTGAACATATTTATGGCCTTACGAACTTGTATCACCTGTATTGGATGGACTTCGTAAGAACAGAACTGACTAATTGGTCATTACGGCCGGTCAAAGCCGGAAAGTTGAATGACCGCCCGTTTATTCTTGGATCTTTGTCGGCCCACCTGTCAAACTGTAAACATGCATCTCCGGTGGGTTATTAAAATCGGCCGAGAAGCGAGCTCCTCGCCCCGTCATAAAATCCGGCCGACATCCGTCGATTTTTATATTGTGCATGGTCACAAAAGTAGCGAGGCCGAGTCCAATGATTTTTTTCTGCACCTGAAATATATTATAGCCTGCGTCACATATCCAACGGCCTCCGGCCGAATTTGTGGATCGCCAGAAAATCGCCGAATTCTAAGGCCGCCAGGACGTCGAGAGTATTTTACGCTTAAAATCTAACCTGTCACATATCCGACGGGGATCGGGCGGTGCCCAATAAACATTGGTGATCGAAAATCGCCCGGCGGCCGACAGTTACCAAAAGGTAGTCGGGCGAAGGCCGCCCGGCAGAATGAAAGGCGCCGTCCGAGTTGCGATCGATGGTCATTTGGTCCGTCGATGCACGCCAGACACCCAGGCTCCAACCGGGCGGGCTCCGCCCGACGTCCTGCCTGATGTCGTCCGACGACCGCGCCTCAAGTTTATATATATGGAATGCAAAAAGTTTTTCATATCATATTTCTTAAGTGTGCCAGAGTGAATAGCACTGCACAGCTACTTAGTCATAGTGGCTAGCTAAAATGCCGCCAAATAAGACCAAGGGAGCAGAGAAACCCGTTCCTAAGAAGGAGGTGGCACGAGAGCCTGAGTCCGCTTCATCAGAGCATGAAATGGCAGCTGAGTTGACAGGAGGAGCCCGGCTGGGGGCCGAAGTAGCCGCCCGACGGCGGCCCGACACCAGCACGGAGCGCGCTCGCAGCACTTCGACTTTGTACAAGTCGGGCAGGATACGGGAGGGGGTCGTTCGAGTATCGTAGGGAGCCCATGCGGCAGCCGCGCAGCTCTCTCGACCTCCGTCCGATTTTTAAAGTAACATTGGTCTAAAATCGTCGGATTGATGTCCGAATATCGATCGCATGTTGGCCGCTGCCCGAGCGATCTACGGGCGACCTGTTTACGAACTCTGCGACCTAAAAATCGCCATTGAAAAATCGCTGATTTAAGAACAGGTTTCGGTGCCCTGCGATCGTTGTCCGGCCCCTAAAAATCGAAGCGGAGTCCGCAGTGATCAGGCGAACACCGGCCGCATTCCTGGCGAAAATGCCCATTTCAGCTCACAGAGAAGTCGGACGGGCTCCGTTTTGGATATGTGACGCAGGATAAAGGGGCCCGACAGGACGTCGTTGGAAGCACATCCGAGCCTCTCCGAACATCGTTCGGAACTCGTCCGACGCTCTTTTACTCGACCGAGCCTCCTCAGTGGTCCGCCGGACCAGTTTGGACCTGTCAGCGTTGTCCTGGCGGAGTTCATACGACTGGAAAATTTGACCTGTCCTCATCGGAGCTGGGAGTCCCGACGATCTCTTCCGAGCTGCTACCGAGCAAAACTCTCGCCGAATTGACCTCACCATGAATTTTACGTGACCTTTATAGCGTATTCATTTATTGAATAATCATGAGCATAACTGTTCCGTGCAGCCAATCGATCGCCGATATTCCTTTTAACCGTCAGTCGCCTTACAATAACAAAATTTGCATAATTTGTGAGATCTCTCTTGAACGTCTAGTACATGTAAGTCTATACCAGTACCCTATTCGGCATGTTTTCCTGGATATTTTATTTATACAAAGCAGACAGTAAAAAAAGGTCTGGGCCAAATGTTGCAGGAGCCATCCCTCCGACTACCGAGTGAATGTTAATGTCTTACCTTGCTAGTAGTTCGTATGAGACAAATCATCCAAAATATATTAAAACAGTTCACAATGACTTCGATATACTCAACACTTGAGAGCAGAGATATAGCGATTCGAGTTGATGACGTCATCAATGCGACACTGTACGTCATCAACCTTTATGACGTCACTTTTGTGTTGTAAAGAGCTATCGCCACCATGGGTATGGAAAGCCTTCTGTGGAGGAGCGTTTCCGTTTCAAGGGTCTCATTATCATAATTAGGTGAAAAGGTCGGCGCATATGGGCTGTGGTGGTGAGGACAATTTCCAGCGAGTCCTCGTCGCTCTTTATCTCCGCGCAAAAGAGCGACGAGCTCCCAAAGGAGCTGTTAAAATACTGACGAGTAAACAATTTACGGCCAAAGCACGCCCGAAAAGTGCATTTTTTTGGCAAAAAAAACTCTGTAGAGGCTCGTTGACGTAATATGACTGGGGTTTAAGCATGTGAACGTAAAGTTTAATCAAGTTGTGTATAAAAAATGGTGACATTCAACCACCCCCCGCAAGTGATTTAATATCATGTATATGCGGTCGTGTGTGTCAAGTGTTTGCTAGCAATCTGATCAAAATTACTACCTCTCCTTTATCTATTAAGCCTCAAATGACCTGGTGAAAACTAGATTGGCCCAGTTGATGCAGTGGTTAAGACTTTATAATTCCCCCCGCTGACCGAGTCATAAAACTAACGCTTGCTGTAGAATAGGTACTGCCACCTTTCCAAAGACATCATGATATCTTAAATATAACCTATATTGGTCAACCATCCAAGCCATATTCGTCAATTTCTAGAATTATGGTTACCCAAGAGACTGTAGTTAATCAAAATTGCATAAAGTTAGAGCTGACATTACGGATCAGCATGAATGGTTGAGGGTTAATATGGAAGTTGATCGTAACTGGTTCTATAAAATAAATGAATTCCATAATGATGAAATAATTGCTTGCATTGTCCGATCTACTATCTGGACATACTCTCAACATAACATATATTACCAACATTTAGAGGGGCATCTGTAAATAGATATTTTTTATGTTGGACAGAACCTCAAGGAAAATCGCACCAGAAAGTATCTTATACTTATCCTGATTGACAAATAATTGATATTTTATAATAGTATGACTCTACACCATATTATTATGGATAAGACAAAGATGCAAAACCAGTTTCATACATGACACTTTCATTATGGACATTTAACATTCTCGATAAAGGAAACGTGAATCACTACCATATATTCGTAAAAAGCAGCAATATAAGATACTGAAGAAATAGGTATTTTAGCTAATGGTGTTCTAATTATAAAAAAAGCATATTTCAAATGAAGGTTGCCTCGATCACCTCATGCTAGATTTCAAAATGAGTGGTTGAAAAATAGAAGTTTTACCAATTGCGACCCTAATGTGCTTAGTAAAAATTAAAAAATAAATTAAACCTTTGATGGTTTAAAATGAATGTTTGACCCTGAAACCCTAGGTATAGATACTTCTGACAAATTGTCATGGTTAGTTCTTGAGATACTGGAAACAGTAGATTTATTTTTGTCAATGGCGGTCCAAATTTGCATTTATGTAAAAAAAAATTGCATTATGCTGACGTGGCGGAAACCAATCCTTACTGTAATTAGTATAACCTACCATCAAAATCCATAAAAAAACCTTTGTGCTATAGACACCTCCTATTTACCCCATAATTGCAACTAGACTATAAAGCCGGGTGCTCACTACCCGATTTTATCAAGCGACATTGTCGGGCGATTTTTTGGGCAGATTTTCTCAAAATCGGCTGAATATCGGCTTGGTTTAGTTGGCCGATTTTCGGTGTCACATTAACCGACGCGCTTGTTCCCACCTCCCGATTATCGGTGAAGGAGTCTGTCTCATTATAGCGATCTGATAAAGAGCTTTCTATGAGAAAAAATAAAAGGAAATATTTGTTCGCTTTGTGGCTTGTCCAAAGAAAAATATATTGTGGCGGGAGAGAGACCTGTCGGTTAAACCTTGGCTTGAAAGAAGAGATGAACTAGTGGCATGTAAATAATACACTTGTATGCGAACTGAGACAGGAGGGTTGAACCGTCCATCATCAATTTAATGGTTTTCTCCGCATATCTCAGGGGCGGGTCCAGGATTTAAGAAAAGAGTGGTCCAACCCAGGAGCACAAATAACAAAACCTTAAGAAAGGTTCCCAGGTCCGGAAAATGTCCGAAAGGATTGGTCTTAAACCCTTTAAACGAATGCTGCGGCTGATCTGCAGGATTTGGTAAAACCGAACATCCACCATCATGATACTACATTCAGAAGGGCTATTTCACCAGACACGAACTCTAATTTAGAAAATGACATTCTACTTGCATGTTTGTGTGATTTCCAGGATTTCCTGTTTCTAGAAATTCAAAAAAGTGATATGTTTTCTTCATCTGTCCTGTATAAACTAGAAACACTTTATCATCCTTTTTCATTTGACTGCTACACACAACAAACGCCAGCAGCAGCAGATATGTTGCGTGATTAGGTTTTAATCTATATTATTAATTTCCGTAGCAAGTGATGATCAGTTATATATCTGGCGACTCTCTGTTATGTCAGAAAAAATATATTAAAACGTATTAAAGTACAGCATCGCCACCAATACCGCCGTCTCCGTGAAAAAGATTAGGTGTACCAGAGATCCGTTCACGCTTTTGCCTATATATTGGGTTACCTGTAAACATCAGGACTGGTATGCTGCGTGCACTGGACTGGATGTTGTATCACTCAAAAGTTTTCGGCTATTCATTCATATCTTCTCTCATTTCCTCTTAATTTGGGCTTATTATTTTATTTAGACACTTTCTTCTCTGGCACCTTTGTTTTTGCTAACTTTAAGGAGAACCTGTGATAGGACAAAACACTGTGATGGGACAAAAAAACTATATTAAGGAAAGAAATTTATAATGATGGTTAGAGATTACAAGCAGATATACAGTTGATTATTGCCATCCCTGAGATGTAAATATTGAATTGTTGTATTTTTCCCAGGAAACTCTTACATAAGCTTGAGTTAATTGTTCAGAGTAACTCGTCACACAATGGGAAGGATTGGTAAACAGCCCAGCAATAAATAGGCGTTTGCAAACATACACCTTGTTCGTTCAGTCTTATGTTTACAGAAATGTTCGCACATTGTAATTATATGAATGGATACTCCTTTATAATTATTAATAAATTGCAGGTCGTCTTATAGGAATACATGAAATTTGAATCTTTACCAAAATCTGTCTTTATTTCTTTTTAAAATACAGAAATATGTCATTATACAATATATACTTATTATGACTAATAGTGACAACGTACAGAACGTGAACTCTGACATACAAAAATAAACAAAATCGGCCGACTTTGTCGCAAACATTGGCTCACTACACGATTTCGGTAATCGCCCGACAAAATCGGCCGATTTTCTTTGACAGTGCCAGACTCTTGGCGACGGCGATTTTTCATGCCGACGCCGACAAAATCGCGTCGCTTGGGGTGTCACACTACACGACAATGTACCCCCGTCCGTACATAGTCGGCCGATCCTATGAATCGGCCGATAAAATCGGTAAGTGAGCCGCCGGCTTAACTCTGTATACTAATATATTTTAAGGTCAGATTCTGGATGTCACAGCTGCTCGTTGTGTAAAGATGTACATCCCCCGCTCCATCTGTCCTTGTCGCCGGTGGGGGTGGCTGCGGCCTGCTACACCGATTAACCAGCTGCACTTAGCTCCGGTTGCGTTAAATAATGTAACCCATCGATAAATAATCCAGGGATCCAATGTCAGCAAAATGCCAGGAAATTTGCAGCTACAAGTGTCAGTGTGGATACTGCTATAGGCAAATACACTGATTTAGACATTGCCCAGACTGCTTTCGTAAAACAGAAATATTTCTAGAGGGGAATTCGGGAAACTACAAAACACTTAATCAATGTGTTAAAATTATTTGTTTGCGTTGCAGAGAAGGACGTTTTGACACTGACATTCCTTCGTCGACAGTGACGAGTGAATACAGAGCGGATCTGTCAAACAGGAAAGAAAACTAATTGGAATATCAGTCACTGGCCAATATAAATTCAAGCATGGCTGTATTCGGTGGTGGTCACAGACGAAAAATTGAAAGTAAGTTAGCAAATACATTTAATGTACCGATGTATTTAAATTCATATACCGGCATATGTAATTTCTTTATATCTAGATAGGTCAACTTCAAATTGAGGAGTGTCATTTTGCATTACAGAAACAAACTTTCTTACAGCTTGAAAAAAAAATACACATGAGCCTAGGTATCCAATTTTCATTACACTTGCATGTTATTTTGTCTGATGATATATCCAAGGACTATTGATCCTTTCCATGGTTCATCATTTTAGGATTATCATTTGTACGGAGGATGATTAAGGACCCTTTTTTGTAATTCGATATTCTATTTCGGGATCCGAAAATGAACAAATTATTATATATAAAAGGTATGACAAACTGAACCATTTATCTTCAGGGCCAATCAAAGCCTCTAAATTTTCCTGATCTGATTCATTTTTCTCAAAGTCCTTAACTTTTCACCAGCTGGACAAAAAGTTAACTAATTTTTCAGGTTTTAATTGACCTCTAGGTTGACTGGTAACTATGACTACAACAGAATAAAAAAAATATTTGTTTCGAGAATCTTTTTGCCTGATACCTATGGCTCCTTCATCCTCGGATAATTGAGGCCTTGGGAATTACGAGGATGGTTGAAGCTACTTTTCAAACACTGATCTTTTTATTTCCAGGTATGACAAACTGCGTCGTGTTGCCGAACGAGGGGGAATTTGGCGGTCCTCCAGATATAGGAGGGCCCCCAGGATCAAACCCACGGAAGAACCTACCAAGACCCCCAGCGGAGGTTCAATACAGAAACCTGTTCAAGAACTACCGCTCCACAGTCACTCAGACTGAACAGTCGTCTGCTCAAGAGGAAAACAACTCCGGATCTGCCAAGAAGTCTCTACCACACGGGGGAGCTCAAACAAGAAAAAAGACTTCACAGAAAAAAACAAAACAAAAATCCTGACTGACAAAGACATTTTTGTCAAATTATGTGACTGTCAAACAATGCATATTTTAAGAAGACTCACTGATGAAAGTTTATCTTGCCGGTTTCAACTTTATTTATATATTTTGTATATCTATTTATGTTGGTAATCTTATCATAAATTGAACTGGCATGGTCTGAGGTATCTATTTGTCGTTTTTTTTTTCATTTTGATTGACAGACAAATGAAAGGGTAGGGACCTATAATGGCGTATCTTCAAGTAATGTCCACTCTGGGTGCAAACAGAACTGTTTTGAAATCTCAGAGGTGGAAGAGTTTTAATAAAATTTGTTCAGGTATCCTCATTCATATAAGATTTTGTCCGTAATATCTTTCTGTCCGTGTTAGATAGGTTACGTTCCTCGAAGACTACTATTCAATAAAGGGATCGTCTCAAATATCTGTAATAGAGAGGCGTTCACATGAAGAGGTTCCATTTGTATATATGTGAAAGGAATGCGGTGTTCGTATTGAAATCGTGTCATATAGAATTTTATATATATATATATATATATATATATATATATATATATAACAACATAAATTAATCAGACCTAATATTAGATGTGACATTCAGGATGTAAATATGGAATCATAATTTATATATATATATATATATATATATATCTGAGAATTCTTGGGAATTTATTATGAACTGAAATATATAGAATCGTACAATACAGAATAATATGCATGGCATAGTGGTGGGAGTCGGTTCCTTTTTCATAATCGATCATCGGTTTGGGCAAACCGATCGATGATCGATTATTAATCGGTTTAGACAAATATAAAGAAATGTGCAATTATTTGTGAAACTGTACTCTCTTACCCCAGCCCGCTTGCTTAGTAATTCTACCTTACGAAAAGAAGTTTTTGCCTTTTTTATATTTTCCTTTTATCACTAAGATATGCTATTCAAAGTTTCATTTTATTACTTATAGTAATCAATTAAACCACAGTCCAGGACACCCACTTGCTGGCCCTCATGAAAATTCCCGCGTATCATTTTAACTTCACTACCAGGACTTTCATTTTATAGCAATTATGACTGCCGACATGCATACTGGTTTCACAGGCCTGCCAGAAAAATTACAGGCCCATATAATTGTTTGTAAAAATTAAAAAATAAAAAACTGACATCAGTTGAGGAGATTATTTCTAAGAGAGTCTTGCAAAATTGGCATAGACCTGGAGCATTTTAACGCCATACCGCCTCTATTTTGCAATGATCATCTCGTTAGAAAACCAGTTCACAGAGATTAAATAAGTCCTCCATTAATTCTCTCATCTACCGTTTTATACTAAGTTATATACTTAGATTATTTGGGAACACAGACTCGTTATATAAAGCGCGGAATGTTGTTAAAAATGGAAGAGTAATTTTTGCCTATAACGTAATGACATTCTGGTAAAAACAATCATGAGTATGATGTAATCGATAGTTGCCTTTCGTAATCGAGCGCTTGAAAGTTGCAGCAAAACGACTGCTTTCGAAAAAGCTCGATGATCGGCCCACCACTAGCATGGCATATCATGGTATCATAATTCACCGTGTTCATGTAACTATCTATCCAGTTGTATGGAAATTACTTCATATCTTTTTAAATTCCCAAGAATTTGATACTATTAGATATATTAGTTGGAATTGTGACGTATTGATGTAATCAAGTCGTCGAAATATAAGATTTTACGTGAAGAAAGACTTATACATGGACATCATCTTTTATATCGTTTTCTTCAATCAACGCTGCTACAAAAAAAAAACACAGGTGCCTTTATATACCAATGATCAAAGTTCACGATAGTCAGTGCTGAATAATAATCAAAACAAAACGATCCATGTATATACATTCAAACATATGATAGTAAGATAAGTCTAAACAATCATTTGTATAACAAATGATTACAGGGTGTTCATGCAGTGTTCGTGGATAACCAACGAATTTCACGAAATTAAATCCTCGACGAGTAGTTATGACAAAATAGTATACGTTGTCATTGATGTGAATAAATTTAATAATATCTTCATAACAGGCTTGGTTTTGTGTCTTTGTCCTATTAAGAAATGCTTAGTCCTGTACAGTGTTACGGAACCTAAAAAAAAACAGATCACGTGATGCCTGATGAACATAAATTCTGTAACGGAGATAAAAAAAAATCAGTTTCTGTAACACCAGGCAGCGTGAAATGTCTAGGAGAATGAATAAAGAAGTCAGTGGTTTTTTGTTAACAAACAACTATAATTTATTCTTAAAAACTACCCTAACATTACAATACACTAAATCAATACAATTATACAGTAAAACATCGGTAAACAACAAATCAATACAATCACATAGAAAAATAATGTGCACAGTACCTGGATACCAACTCCGTCAAAACGATAAATTCTTTAAATGTTAACTCTCGGAAAATGACAGTCCAGTGTAAAGCTCTTGTAACAATCCAGGAAGTAAACTGAAGTCCAAATGCATAAAATCCAGGAGAAAGTCTCAGAAAATCTATAATTGCCGCACTCGTCGGATAAGGTCCTAGAAACCGACACACACGCTTCTGCGTCCGCTGGAATCTTCTCTGCTCTCTGCCCGGTTCTAAAACACAGCCCCTTTATATACCTTCACACCTCGAGCCGAGAATTTTCCACTTCTCGAACAGTATTAAGGATCATACACAACACAGTAAAAAGGTGTTTCAGGAATTCTCTAGAAAAAAAGCGCTGTGTATATATCTACATACCAGGGTCATCACGTGACCTCGATCAGGCTTGAAAACCCCCAGCCAGCATGACAACGAGAGTTCAACCAGTACGGATTAAACATTAAGTGCAACAACAACACGAGTTACGCCCGTGTCACACAAAAAAGGAGCACCTATAATAACAGAAAATAAACAGTATCGATATAAATAACTGTTGAAGGCTATTAAATAATATAAATAACTGTAGAGTTCTTTGAGAGTACATTCTGGCTCTTGGGGTTTTGGTTTACTTCATTTGTATATGAAGAAGAAGAAAGTTTCAATTTATAAGAATAACTCCCGTCTGCAATGCTGCTAAATGAGATACAAACATCTCTTATGTTAAAAGTTTGGTACTAAATAATGTGAAAATTTATCAGAGTTATTCAAGTGTTAATTCTTCAATGACCAACACAAATAGGTCGCACATTTTAACTAAGGTGGGTGTGTGTGTGGGGTGGGGGGCAAAGTGCCCTTTCCCCTAGCTCTCACCTTTAGGGAGAATAAACACACAATTTTTAAATTTCGAGACTGTATCGATCAGTTAATAGTGTCGTCATACTTTCCTTAACATTCCTTTAGTTATGCATCCCATAATGAGAACTTTTAGGATATTACGTGTCGATCGCCGTGTTTAAATCAAACGTTAATTATGGATAATAGATTGCTATAAACTGAGTAAAATATTTTCTTATGATGAAGATATATGCTTCAGAATATGTACTGGAAGTGAAGAATATTATATTTCGATATTCTAGGAGAGGGATTTTATCCGGTTTGTCTAATAGGTTTGGATTTTTTAAATTTCGAACTAGTTTAAAATTATGGAAGGAAGAGGGGGAGGGTGCTTCTGTGTGTACTCATGCGAACTGTCCCCCCTGTCATTTTCTCTGCAAACAAGGCCCATGCCAGCAAAGTTAGACCAGCAGAGACTGAAAAGTTTTAATAATTTGATATAATCAAATGCCAATGTTCTGTACTTTTATAATTCTTAAACAGACTTCATTAACCGCTCTCTGCATAACTGAAAAAATGTTTAATATCAACTTTTTTTCTAGACAAGTACTACCAAAACATTAATCTCTTTTGTAAATTCTGACCGCAAGTACCAGGCTCGTCTTTTATATAGAAATTTTCCGTCAAGTAATGTATTCTCTGTAAAAGTTTTTTCCGTTCGAGAGGCAAAAATCTTTTGATTCTCTTTTACAAACCACATGATCTGTTCTGTAAGTATGAAATTCAAGATTAAAGACAACCAAGCTGTATATAGTAAGAAGTGTGCGATGTTCGAGAAAATGAACTTTAGTCTGTTGCAACTTAAGTCAAGAGAGGTATTGGTTACTATGGTAACCATTTTGACGTCAGAGTTGTCACAATGATATCTATACGCTTCAATGTTGTTGAACAGACCCCGGATACCATGGCACAGCGATGAAGTTAGTCAACGACAAAGGTTTTATTGAGGTCTGAGATTGATACTTGGAAAGTAAGGTAAGCAAAGCAAGTCAATATGACCGTTAAAACATATATTTCTACTCCATACATCTTTCAACAGGGGAAGACAGTGCCAATGAATTAAAGGCGAAACCACCTGTCCCAACCGGTGACAGACTTCATGGCTTCCGGTCAAAGCAGACGACATTTGGCAGATGAAAAAACCTTGAAAAATGGTGAAAACAAGCTGGTCGATATTTTAGCTGTCGATATATAGTTTGCAGTATTTACATAAATATACAGAATTGTATTACAGCTGCTAAACAGTTTAACTACAGAGCTATGGTCATTTGTGTTAATTGTGATTTTATTATTGCTTTATATATACACAGTATATGCAATAAAATAAAAATGTTACAAATTCGAAGGAACACACGTCTTCAAAATCGCATGAATCGTAGCCAAAAAAAATATTAAGGTCAAATACTAAATCACACTAAAATTCAAAAATGAGGTACGTATATACTCACTGATAATTGGTGTGTGTGTGGGGGGGGGGGGGAGTTTGGGGGGTTCATTTTTCCTGAGTGTAAAGTCTAGGTCGCTGGCATCAGGTAATTCTCCTAAATGTCCTTGGGCGGGGGTAATGGTGCGGGGCTAATTGGAGACAATAAACCCAGAAAGAGTCATTCAGTAACATACACATGATTCTGTATTTTCAAAGTTCAATGCAGAAACTTGTTATAAGCGCAACTTCATTTATTGCATAGTAAAACAGGTCGAACAAGATGAAAGTAGATAAACATCTCAGACATTTACACATTATCTGTGCCACTGTGCTAGTTAGAATTGTATAATAATAATTATAATAATAAAAATATCAATTATAATAATAATAATAACAACAATTATAATGAAACAATCCATCAAATCAGTTAAGCGCAGAAAACTGTTGTGTCAAGCTGCAATTCATGATTTCCTATGTCTTGAATCTAAACATTTATATCTTTATATAACTATGATATTGGTAAAATTTTATGACTTGGTATAACTATGATATTGGTAAAATCAGAGTTTTTAGAATAATCATATCACAGCAAGACCTATTTATCTTGCATTACATCGTCAGGTTTGTTAAAAGAAAAAAGATTGGCATAAAAACAGCTTTATCCTTTGACCTAATCTAATTGCATGGAGCAAGATATTAAGGGCGGATACAATTTCTCTACAGAGTAAAAATGTTCTTAACAGTGTTCAGTTAAGTTTCTTTTCATTGTTAATTAGAAGAAATAGCGCACGTGAGCAAACAACTGTTTTACCATTCCTCTCGGCTCAATGTGAAAATTCAATTAAGCAATTTTAAATAAAAAAAATTGCAAAAAATGTGCTTATATCATGGAGATCAGGGGAACAGGTGACTTGACTTCGAAGAACGGTACGGACACTCATGCCTGATCACGTGATGACGAGATTTATCTGTGACATCAAAAAAGTTCAGATCGAGACGGTGAGCCAGCTTTCGAGCAAGACGCCCGAGTTTATGGTGCCTGTATGTTGATGACGTCAGAGATTGCTCTTCCAACATGAACCCGTTCACTACCACAGTGTAGATGGTATCTCCATTTGCCGTTTTCTTGCCTTTCAAGCGTATGTAAATATTATGATAGTGACCTTTATATACAAGATGATCACCTTTGTAAAATTCATACATTTTATTATTGATATCCAGCAGATAGGTGCGTTTTTGCCAGAATTCCATAAACTGCCACAGCCCACCTATCATACATGTCAAATGTATTGTGAAATACAAATCCAAAGGAGCTGACCAGTACATAGCTATAGCAGCAATTGCAGACCCAAGTGTAACAGTAAGACATAACCAAACTGTACTTGGCCTTACCTCCATAACGTAGACGCCTGGCTTTGTTTCATTGAACGGAAATGTAGGGTTTTCTTCCAGGTTTTTACGAAATCTGACCTCGGCTTTTTCTATAACTTCAAGTCCCCATGTCGTAAAAATACCAACAATGGGTCTTTTGCGACGGACTATCATCTCGATTATCTTGATACGTTTATCAGTTCAATGAAATGGTGTTGATTTGACTCATGAGTACTGTATGTTATGGGGTTGGGATACCTTAAGTCTGTCGATATTCGCTGGAAAGGGTCTCTCAACAAAACAGCGAATTCTGTGATGAAAATGATCATTTGTGACGTCATAATTGTGACGTCACAGAACTTGCTCGGTTTTATGTGATGTCATTGGCACAGGAGAGCACACATGCTTTTTTTGTGCCACCAGGCTTATTACCGGGATGGGCAAACTTTCTTCAAGGGTGCCACATTGTAAGGCACCATTGATAAAAAACTTAATTTACCTAATAAGAAAGTTATTTCTATAGAAACTTATAAGGTATTATTCAATATATATATATATATATATATATATATATATATATATATATATATATATATTATTGGTACAAAAAACATGATAGATTAGAATGAAGTTACGGTGTGTTGCTTTATAAAATATCAACAGTTTCTCAAGTGTTTAATGGAATAGGGCTATATATATATGCAACTGGACACAAACCTGTACAAGGGTTTTAGAATCAGGATTCAGCATTCAAGTAGTTATACTCAAAGCAGAGTGCAAATTTGAGTTTGCTCAATACAAATAGTTCTTGATCATATTCACACACGAGAAACTCTGTTTGAAATTTTAAGTCGAATGAAACAAAGAATACACACAATGATCTGGCAAACTTAATGTCTCTGTACTAATAGATTTTAAGAACTCTGCTTCAGAATAATATTAATTAATTACAGCCGGGCGCGATCACTGGTGCCAACATAAACCTGACACGAACGCCACCTGTGTTTGTCGTTTTAAGGCGTACAGCAGGTATTTCACAGCAGTCCACGTTGTTGTTTCGACTTATTTTTTATATATTGCGCATGCGCAAAGTCGGGCCCCTGGGTCCCCAGGACATAATCTTAATTAAGCATCTGAAGGGGAGGTACTGAGACCATGAAGAAATGGACATATCAAGTTCTTTCTACATTGGACTAAAATGGCTGAAACTCACACATACCCTCGAAAGGATGAAAAAGATATGAGTAAACAAAACAATAAAATATATTAAAAACTAACTTACAATTCTCTGAAGAGGCATTCCACACAAGACCACTAGAGTCTATAGAGTCACACAAAATCACTTAATCCGGTTTACTTCTGAATGAACACTTCACATGAGAGTTCCACTTATTTACACGCAGCTGATCAAGTGACCGACGCAACCGTGACATTGATATGCCTGCTACTAGTCCGGGCAGCTTAAACGATGTATACACGGGCGGTCTCTAGCGCTTCAGGCCGCTAAACAATCTTGGTCGACACCGTTCACCACTGAAGTATGCGCTCGCCATACAAGGGGAAAATCCTTTATCACTGACTGATAGTTTCACAGCCTTCTAATAAGCGTATAAATTGTCCTGGTCTGTTACTGGACTTCACTTAGGCAGAAACGCATAGGCGGACCATTTACAAGTACTTCGATCTGTAAAATACGATTCCACTTTAACTTCCATTAGTAAGATTTTTCGTGGCCGTCCACAAACACTGACGTTTTACACCCAGAAACATCTTCTCTCAGCTGATCAGACATATACCGGACCCTCCTTTAAACCGGTGACAAACGGTCAGACTACACTCTGGGGCTTGCTGACTTAGGAGTTATTTTAAGCCCTCCAGCATCCACAAATTATATACGCCTGTTTACGTCACACATCCTGACCACCTTGTTGTCAATTACACTTAAACACTCGCACTATTATGCGGCCTGTCAAAAATTGCATGTTTAACAAAATGGACAACCCTCCGTAGAGCAAAACATCAAGTATACAGGTGCATTGCCTTTCAAGACTACAGTAAACAATGTTATTTCAGGAACCGTCTAGACATGAACCGATTCCCAATTGAATTATAACTGTACTGACACTAACATCAAATAAGACACCTGGGTTCTCTAAACTAAGTTTTCATGATAACATCGATATATATAAGCTTTTTCAATATAAATTTTCAACAAATTATAGAAACAATCATCTTGTTATACTCCTTATTTGAATACTAGTATGCAATAAAATAACGGAGTCACAATACTCTCGTGACAGGTGTACTGGGATGGTTTTGCTGGGAAACTTTTGCATAGAGCAAAACTGATCTGACAATGTGAAAGGACAGGCATTATATTGCTCCTGATTATGTCCCTTAATCCTCATGGGCCATATGCGGCCAACTTCCGTATTCTGCCCACCCCTGCTTTAATAGTACAGGCACCGATAAACATTAACCAGTAAAACATTAGGGGGAAGAAGATTATTTTAATTGCCGATAACGTATCGGATGATCAGGCCATACACCAGTGTCTAATTTGCAAGCACTACTGTAAGCTGGAGTGATTTGGAAAACGGGACCCTTTCACATCTCTCGCGCTCTCTGTATATAGGCGTTAAAACAAAAGCCCTAGGGATCAAATGCTCAGCCTATCATACTGTGCATGTCAGTGAATGATCAAGAAATAAAGCAGTGAAAATGAAAATGAATTTAAGCAACAGTCCAACATCGATGTCACCATCCATAGTTCACATGATCTGCTGACCAGTAATATCAATACTTGCAGAAATTTCTGAGACAGCTGGTGATGCAATCAAATGAAATAAAAAAAAATTAAATTTCCATGAAAACAATTATTTAGACAATAATTTAACACAATTCTTATGCATTTAATTTCAATTGTTGTACAAAATTTCTTTCCATGATATTTAAGCTAGATAATTTATCTGTTATAGGGAAAAGTTTAATATCGCTTTGATGCAGAGCAAAGTTCGGCACAGGTGGATCCACCTCCAACTTGTCCTCAGAATACAGGTATATTAGCAATATTCATTTAAATATGATACTTGCAGCTGCAGCTGATCCTAAAGGCCAAGTCACTCAAGTTGGTACGGAAAGCTACGACCAGTTACGGCCTGCAATCATCACGGATAATGGTAGAACGGTCGTCGCAGTCACTGATGGTCGCGGCAGTCGCGAACCATCACAGGAGGGAAATCGGTCGTTATAACGTCTTTGGTCCCGATAAAAACATCCCTACGAGTGGCATGGTTGTTGTGAGTCGTAGTTGATCGTATGTTGTCTTAAATCCTAGGTCACAACCGACTGTACGGGCTCCTATGGCTTGTTTGCGTTCAAATTTTGTGCAAATTCCCACGGGCCACACAAGTCCGTCTTACAAAATTTCGAGGTTGCAGACAGCCCGTAATAAACCCACGGCAGTCGCAGGAATGACCTATAAACGGTAAAACAAAATAGGACCGTCACAAGTAGAACGTGCGGCAATCGTTGGGCTGTCAAAACGTAGGGCCTCGGATAACAAAAAATCGCACGAAAGTCGTAGGTTTATCGTATCACCGTCGTAAGGCATCGTTAAATAGAACTACGAGATCGGCTTGACATAAAGAATAAAATACGACCATGAACAAATTATGAACATGTTCAAAATACTAAGGCAAAGGTCTACGCAAGTTTTTTCCCGTCGCAAGACACTTGAATTTCGTACGACACACCCACGACTATCCTAGAAATTTCCCCAATTTTATGTCGTAGACCTGTCGTAGGCCTTTATGTGTTGTGCGATGTATATGACTTGAGCACGTACGAAGGAGGTTGGACATGTCAAACAATCTGCGAATTCTCAGCGAACAACGAGGCCGCAAGTGTAAAATGGTGTAATTGTCCGGTGACTGTTTAGGGAATTATCGGCCATAATCAAAGATTGTTTGGGAGTGGTGGCCGATGATCGTACGATGCCCGCCAACCTGTACACGATCCTTTCTAGGGGGATACATTAATTATGTGCAGCCATGACAAATTATTTAATTTCTCACTGTTGGAGAGGCAGTACCTCTTGATGGCTCTTCCAATTAAGGCAATTGATGGGCGACCAGTTGCTGACTATTCGCCGATTGGTTGTCATAATTTCATGTTGATTGTCAAATGTCTAACAATGGGTTGGCGTTAACTAGTAGCTGAAAGAAGCAGGCCAAAAAGTGTTCGGCGACTGACGGTAACTAGTCCGAGACCCATCTGCGAGCCGTCGCCTATTCCTTGCCGACAGAATAAAGATCAGCAAAACCTCACTACCAGTTTGGTTGGCACAAAGTTTTACCTGCAGCGCCCTTTACCCCGAGCCGATAAAAATGGCCTGAAATCAATCGCCAATCAATCAAAACATGTTCATGACATCGTAACATCCTTTGGAAAAATTCCAGCAACCAGAGATTATAGAAGCTCGAAAGTTAGTTGTAACCTATGAGTGACTGAGGTCTAAGATATTTGGTTCAAAACATTACATCAGGTGAGCCAATGCATCAAATTGTCAAATTTTGCAAATTATCAAATATTAATTTTACATATATGCGCCATAAATTTTGAAAATATATGTAATAATTCAATCCATAATAAAAGAAGTCACCTTCCACTAAGGAACTGTCTACCATAATACAAAAGCTAAAGTGATGATCTTTTCTGCCCTATCATCAGAAATTAAAAAAAAAAGATACAGAACTAAGTCAACCAAGATGGCGCCACCTTAAGCACAATATCAGATAAATTACACTATCATTATTCTTTTAAACATATGATGCTTACAGCTATAGCTATTCTTGAGATATTTTATAGGGTGTGCCAGCACATCAGAAAATCACATTTTGTAGTCTATCATATATACAGTGATTTGATTATGAGCAGAACCAGTTTAATTTTGGAGATACTGTACGGACAATGATACGTTTCAGCAGGCAAAAGAGACAAATTTGCATGGTTCTGGATCAAAGATCCGCATATCAAATCCACTGATCCGTTCATCAAAATTAAAATTGTTCTTCTCTAGCCTATGGTCCATCGTTCCAAAAAAAACCATTAGAATCCACCAAGAACTTTCTTACACACACTCACATACACACACACACACACACAAACACGGTTTAACACGTAATCCCATGTCACCTTCGCTGGTGCCGGTAATAAAGAAATGAATAATAACCACAGAACCTCTCACCCACCCCCACCAACCCCCATGTCAACTCGGACCTTAAAAGAACTCGGCCAATGTCAACTCGCTCCAAGGAAAAACTGACCCGCATTAATCCGGCTGAAGTCACGTGAACCTTTCCCGTCGCAAGATTGGGTAATATACCAACAATCCTGCCATGATTTGCGGATGAGGGAGCGGTCTGGCTCAGCAATTTCAAAGTATCAGGCGACTTTGGGAATACCACTCAAGAAAGACGCACGGTCGCCTAGTAAAAATGAGTTGTAGGCCTATATAGCACCACCAGTCCTGTGTAAAAGTTTATTGACATGCAAAATATCAGGCCAATAATTCAAACCACTCCTGAGGTATGTGTGATTTTCGCCCAAATAGACATAAATGGATGAACGCCACGCTCAATGAAAGCTTCAAGATATTGTCATTTAGATTATTATTAACCCATTACAAGTGGTTCGCTGTTAGTCGGTACTTAAATTAGTTTGCTGTATAATAATGGGAATAAAAAAAATATTAAATAACCATATGAACATGAATGTGAATTTTATAAATAAATATATACCACCATAAGGAACTATGTACTAGGTTTAAAATGATATTTGGTATATGGATCTTAAACAAGTTGATTGAATTTTAAAAGGGAATTTGCCAGGGATGCTCACTTAAAAAATTTAACCAGTTTTTGCAACAACTTTCTGGCGCCTTGTCACTGTCAGTGCCACTCGGCGAAAAGCAGGCGCCAGACAGACTGGGAAAATACTTCCGAAAATCAGCCGGAGATCACCTCCTTAAATATTGAAAGGCATATGCCAAATACTGCCGTCAATTCTTTTTCGGCCACTGCATTAAAACTGAAGAAGTCTGAGTGCAAGAGATTTCCCTGCACATATAAGTAAAAGAAAACAACGCAAACAAGGAATATCTGTACAGACTTGTAAGCAAGACCTAAGTACTCTGGTACTGCACAAAGTTACCGTCACCGTACACAGTCCTCATCATGATAACTCAAATTGGTTCAAAATGGTAGAGAGTTTAAATATAAGGCATATATTTATCCGCATCCGCTGACACCTTAATGGGTGCGGATGGAGTCTTCCAAGCTGATATTGAACGATGGTAAAAAGGAAATATGTAACACTCTTTGTTAGATCTCGTGACATTGTAATTAAACTGATGAGCTGATAGCGTTTTTGGTTTAGTTGATTTGTTTCTCGTCGCGAATACGAGATTCATGTTGAGCTTGTGAGTCTGGCGCTAGTACGCAGGGCGAAGACTCTATATATATAATGTCAGAGGTCCGTAGTGAGCTTATTTCTTTCTATCCAAGTGACGACTTTTTTTTAAATTTGATTGAGTAATTTAATGAGTTTCTTTACAAAGAATTTTAAGTCTAGCCTCTGTATTTTTATGTCTCCCAGATCAGTTTCTACATCATATTGGTAACAATGCTGGTATATTTTGTTTGCAACCCTGAAAGCGCTTCTTTGACTTTTTGCAAAACTATCCTAGTAAATATTCTGAAAAAGATTCAATACTGAGCCGCAATATTCAAGTCTTGGCCTTATGAGTGTCTCGTATGCTGTTTCTTTAGTTTGATTGGAAGAGTTACATAGAATTTTTCACAGTAATCCTAACATGATGCTTGCCTAATTGCCTCCTCCAGGAAGGGTATGCGTCCATCCCCGTTCGTGTGTGTGTTTTATTGTGCGTGTCCTTTTGATCACAACATAACTCACGCAATCACTAAAGGGTCTCCTGACATTTTCAGGGCATTTCGGGAATGGGCAGATGAAGAATCAATGAGAAAATTGTGATCCAAATTGGACAAAATTTAGCTGAATTTATCCGGCAGCCGACTTAGCTTTGCAAAAAGTGGGCGGCTCAAAATGGCTTGTCATAATTTGCGTCAATAAGGCAATGTTGCAAAGTAAAATATAATTTATGGCAAGTTGGTTATGAAAATCTATATGTTGACTGTAATTGATTTTATATTGAATATACTTATATAGTGTTATACATTTTATCAACTGTGTATAAAACTATAAGTTTTGATTATATATTAAAATTATGAGTCTTAGTAGATTTGTCGATCTACACTTCTAACCCGAACACATTTAGTATGCTTTCAGCAGCAAGAAATTAATATAAAAAAATAAACACGTAGTTTTAATCAATAAATCAAGTAAAGTCACTTCAGTCCCCAGCAGGCCAATCAGCAGCTGAGCAGAGGATATCGACCAAGCCTACCAAATGATTACACGTCCCCGACAGGCCTTTTAATGCGGGGTGTAGTGGCTGCTATGTCTGCGATCCCCTCCGCAAATACGTAACGTAGACTTCGAGTTTTATGTACGCGATGTCACTTGGCATGTGTGCACCTAGAAACAGCGTATCAGAAACCCGATATTTATTTATTTCGTCCCGTCGGCGTTACGTTGAGAAATTTTATAATATATGTTCTGTTCATTTACGACTGCATGCGTTACTATCCATTTAAGCGCACTTTGTATACAAAACACTATACGCCGGAGTTATATGCACTTGATTTCCTCGTATGGCAAACGCCTTAAAAACGAAGCGGTGTTCGAACACCACCCCTTTTCACCGTCAGGTGACACTGCTAGATGCAGGCGAGGCACCATTGGATTCAATAAATCCTGTGGTGAAGTTTATGTATTAGTCTTTATGTTTACAACCCCGTCAGTGGTGATTTGAATTCCTGCCATGTCCGGTTCTAATTTACCTGTAAGGGTGGAAATAGAATAAAAGTCTTTTTCTTATAACATTAAGAAAACACTGCGTTAACAGCTATTACATTTTCCTGAGCATTAGTCTTGATTCACTTCTTGGACAACAGAGGCAACACACCTAACCCCTCCCTTCGAAGGGTTATGACATACTTCCAAACGGTTTGGCATAATGGTTTGGACATTCAGGGCACAGCCCCAAATACTATGAATGTCTCCACTATTCAGTTTCCTCATTTGCCTGTCATTTTCCCGTCGTACTTTAAACTTATCCAGAATTCATGATCCTCAGTCTCCAAGGCTTTGCAGAGACTATAAAGCCTTCTCCGTCGGCATAAAATAGGCCTATAGGCAAACTTGTAGAAAATTGGAAGGTAAATTAAGAGTCCAGGGGAGAGACAGAGACAGAGACAGACTGAGAGACAGACAGAGCCACAGAGAGAGAGAGAGAGAGAGAGAGAGAGAGAGAAAGAGAGAGAGAAAGAGAGAGAAAGAAAGAGAGAGAAAGAAAGAGAGAGAAAGAAAGAGAGAGAGAGAGAGAACAAAAACATAAAAGGATGTTTGAAAACTCATACCTATTCAAAGGACTTAGCCAGGGAAATGGTGCAGATATTACCTTGCCATTAATGATCAATGAAAGTATTTACTATTTGGCATAAATGTGATTTTTAAGTCTTTGACTAAATCCATTAATGTAGAATTACAAGTGCACATTTCTATTTACAACCAAACAAATAGGTGTTACCTGTACGTTTAAAAATACCTAGTTGGGTCTGGTGACTGCTTGGCTTAAAATAATTAGTTTCTCCAGTGAACGACAGCGATCTTTTGTTTAAATAATTTAAAAAATACAGATATAATGTATTATATGACTGTTCTCTATGACCGGGAAAATTATCTATATAGGCGCGGAACCAGGATTTTGATGGGAGGGGTCAACAGGTGTCATGCATAAGATTTGTCTAAAAGAAAGGTTTCGACCCTCAAAACTCCTCTCTGGATCCGCGCCTGCTATACATATACTGGCCTTATTCCGCTAAGATGGATGTCAATCCATTTCATTTCATAATATTTCTAGTCCAAGTCTTTTTCGTCTTGAGCAATAAGATTGCTAACCATCTTCAAAGACTGTCATTATTTTCTTTTTTTCTTGCGGAAGGTACAAAAATGTGATGGAAACTGTTAGCCGGAGGTAATGGTGCTTTGAAGCGATGATTCAGTACCCCCTACTCTGGCTGGTTCTTCTACATGGAGAAATAGCATTTTTACACGCACACTTTGTCAATCCATATTTAGTATTTTTTAGGAATCTAGCTTTTGGTTTATTTGTCAAAGATTTTGATCTACTTTGTTAATCCATGCCAACATTCCCCTTATACTGATGGGGTTAGACAACCAGAAATGGATGCCGGGGGGGCATGTCCGGATGTCCTGGACCCCCCCCCCCCCTCTTTTTTATCCGAAGCAAGCTTTTTTAAGGGTTTCAGACAAACTTTTTGGCCTGGACCCCTCCTTTCCGGACCTTTTTTTTAGGTTTTTCATTATTCCTCCTTGGTTGGCCCTCCCCTTTCCTAAATCCTTGGTCCGCCCCTGGCAACTTCATATAGGTTTTCCGGATTTTTGATCTGATGGTTGGCTATCAATAGAATCAATAGTAATATTCATATCGGAAGCATTTCAAAACTATTTTTTGAGTCTAAATCGTTCAAATTGTTTAAATGGAAAGAACGAGCGGAAATTTGGTAATTCACGGTCAATACATATCAAAGAATACGTCTGTTATCAAGGGAGGGTATTATATGCTAATCATGACTTATGAAACCAGGTACCACAGTTCTCATACTTAATACTAGCGTCATATCGACCCTCTGGCATTACGACCAGATTACTAGCGCCAGAGTATCTTTACATCTAAGTCTGAGGAACGCATTATAAGGCCTTATGAAGATGCAAATATTTTCGTCATTTCTGGCAACGCTTCATGGCCTACAGGTACACTGTCTATCAACATAAACCAGACCAATCGTTAGCATTTTCGTGTACTTTCTAATAATACCAAAAATGAGCGAGAAAAAAATCCGTTTAAACAGAGAACATTGGATATCTTCTCGGCATGTTTGTTGAATTTATGACCGCATGAACACAAGCATGGCTCGCACGGGTTACAGGACGCAGGCAGCTTGCAGGCGATACAGGAAATGACCCGTGTCCATGGATACGGTGTTCAGTTTTGGTTGTAAGCTCACATGTATACTATTGTGTAAGTTCATTATTCATAGCATAATATTGAGATTATGGGCCGTTTACCACAATATGAATGCAATTTGATGCAAGACCACTGCAATACATTCCTCGATATTACTTGAATCACGACTCGAGTAGGCTTACCAGCCCAATTATCTGATTGCCTACTGAGTCGGGTTGTCACGGGTAACTAAATACATGTTTGTCTCCTACAAAGCAGAAGCAAATATGATTATATATTTCAATGCATTCTTATATGTTATTAGCATCTTTATTTTATATGGATTATACAAATAGTTATTATAACAAATCCAGGCACTCTCCGTGGCTCTGGTGGTCGCGTTCAGTAGTGTCCAGAGGTGGAGGAAACCGGAGAACCCAGAAAAAACCACCGGCCTTGGACGGGCCACATTAAAATCCACTCTCATACTCACGCCGGGAATCGAGAGAGAGAGCGTTTTACCCTTCGACTGTCCATCCCACATATATACCCAAATCCGTGAAACGTGGAGATCAAATACAAATTTATACCACTAGCAATCTGCAGTACGCTCTTTACACAGCGCTTTACCTATAGGCCTACTACCTATATCTTAAGCGCTGTTTGTTTTGACCTCGTATCCTGAATCTCTACACCAGAGGGGAGCACTGTATTTTGGTCCAATCAGATGAGACCCTGTTCTGGAAGACAAAACGGTTTACCAACAAAGCGAGGAATACACGGAGATAATGTTGTTCATTTCGTTTTGAGTGACAGATCATCGCCCCGGCAACCGTTTGAACAGGCCACAGGCTCAGAGAGAATGGCCCCACACGTGGTTTCTAGGCGGAGCCTGATGCCTGTCGAGTGTTTGTTGACTGGCATTTGGTTGGCTGCTAGTCACATCAGCATTATTATGAATTGAGTCAGATTATTTTCAAAATGGCGTCTTTAAGGAATCCAAAATCTCCCGAAACTAAATTAGACGATCGCAATTTTGACAGTCTAATTTGTTTTTATACATGATTTAAGTCTTTCAAGAAATATCTCAAAAATTCCTGCAGCTATAAGCATAAGATTTTACATGAATTTGGATCGTATGACTGTCAATCTATTATAAGCAGCGACTGCCACCACCTGTGATGATTTTTTTATTCTTTGCTATTTTTTCCGGGGTAAAGTCAGACACGATTTTCATATGTGATTCAAATCAGGAGAAGCAATTATGAGCAACCAAAATTGAAAGAGTACAACAATAGTTGATTTACATGTATTTTCAAAATACTGTCTTAGTGGAAAATTTAAATTCTATGAGTTGATGTTATTGTGTAAATAATGTAATCACCAAATAGCTCAATAAATACTACAACTATTGACTGGTTTAACACACACTAGTATTTACCACCTCGATTGAACTACTCATTAATGATATGTTTTGTCTTATTCTTTCATTTCATAATCATTTCGATATTCTGCACATTATGGTTAGACCCCTGGGCTTCTTATTAGTTTCATGTGTATTTTTTTTCTTGGAAGTTACTGGATAGAATCCTGTTTCTCTATAAGCTTCCATCTTTTCTGAATCAAGTTTCCAGTCACCTGATAAATGGTTGTAAAGTTCTTTAATTAAATCATAAATGCAGGCCTTCATGTATTTATTTTTTTTTGTGTGTGCTAATTTTTTTTAAACGCTTTTGTTTTTGAGTTATTGTGATCTAATAGATCTGAGATATCACACTTATTTCGTAAGTTCCATAAAACAAATCATTTACTTCCTGTTTTTATATGAACGTTTAACCAAGAATATTGAGAATTCAGGTTACTCCTTGAGGTGTTACTGAATAATAGTTTGTAATAATGATATTATTACTAAGCAACTTGCTGGTACAAAGTCATCATCCCCGTAGATGATTACATTATTTACACGATAACATCAACTCATAGAATTTAAATTTTCCATTAAGACATTTGAAGCATTCTCTTGGAGTCTCTATCACTAAGTTTTTCACTGTGAATGTTTGTTGCAGATAACTTGTTCCATTGTCTTGTACCAGGGACCTCTAGCGGATTCAGTAATAACTACCACCTCTCACGGCGGGACTGCCCGAACATGCCTCGGCCCATCACCTTCCCGATGTCGCTCTCCTGAGTTGAAGTCACAAAATAGCTATTTGTTTACATCATGGCGGATCGTTTGAACTTGCGCAAAAACCAAAACTAACCCAGGTAACTAAGGAATATATTTAGAAAGGTAAGATTTTAAACCATACAGTTATGTACAATTGCAGTTTCTAAATACGTACTAAGCGATCATGGTGTCCTAAGATTCAGGGATCTGTCAACTGTAAATGTTAACCGATTGATTTTATGATAGAACTAGAAGACCGTACAAAACTACAATAGTACATGCCTTCACTGGCTTCAGTGCCTGTCAATGCCAATGGCTTCATGCTCCGCAGCAGCGAGTCTCGGTACGACTTTACAATCAGTACCTACCTCCTTTATCCACAGTGGATACATGTTCAGTGTTATAATGATGGATCAAACTACGGTCCCCCTAAACACCCAAAACACCAGTGTTTAGTGTATCTGTGGCGAAACACCACGAAACACCCACTTCACTTCGAACCTGAACCAAAAACGTAACACCAATCGATAGATAATCATCTGATGAATATATCTCTGCAATATTGTTGCATAAATTCATGTCATAAAGATAAAAACGAGTGTTTCGTGTCGTGGTCGGTTCACCGCCGGCTATGACCCTGCCCCCTAGTGGCGCAAGTCGCAATCAAGCAGCGCACTTCTCAATTGTACAAAACACTATTGCTTTCTTTAATTTTACAGAAAAGTGGCACAAATTCTGTATTAACATATCCAACAGATGATGATTTATTAAATGATACAAGTGTTTTGCTTCAAATTCGAATTTAAAAGGGTGTTTCCTGGTGTTTCGTCACACGTACCCAAAACACCGGTGTTTTGGGTGTTTAGGCGGACCCATCAAACTACTCCTCTGTACTTGAATTGACTCCTATAACCTTTTCACTTATATCTTAGCCCGTTATAATGTATAATTTTTCATTCTTCACGCGATTCAACATGCTTGTATCAGTCATGATTCCTCCCTCTGCTTGTTTACACCACTTGACTTATGTGCACATGTCCTCATTGTCCTGCCTACGTCATAAATAGACGTTGTGTTGCACCCTCATGGCATTTGTATGCACACAGATCACTTTTATCCCAGGTATATATTTGTTGTATTTCAAGGGTTAGGGTTTACAAATAAACCAGTGACTCAACCTTGTCTGCGTGAAGTGCGAGACGGAGTACACTAAAGTGGCAGGCAGTTAACAAACGGCTGAGGGTAAATTTTTTAAGCTTAGAATGAATATGGGTAAATATTAATACCCCCCCCCCCCCCCCCCCAGGATATGACAATCAACATGAGTAATGATTAGGGGGAGACCCCCCAAACCCCCCTGTGAGTCCTAGAATTATCTGAAACATTGTATCGAGATGTGATAAATCCGACTTAGAGTTACGCGAGGTTGTGAAGGTGTGAGTTATGCCAAAAGGTTGGGTTTTCCTGATGACGTATTAAAAAAATAAAGGGAATGATATTTTATGCGACACGTACAGTTTATCATGTCAGACGTAGAAGGATGTTGATATGACTACATGGAGATGGTAGATAAAAGATGTATTATGTCATAACCTGTGACTGAGTATTGGTAAGAAAGTGATATTTGAGTAGTATTATAGGCAGTTATATGTTATAATTAGAAAGCGTCCCTTGTTGTATGACATGGCATAGTTGGCACTGTATAGGTGCGTGAGTTTACAACAGAGCCACAACTGGGTCTAAAGTGCAATGGTACCACACAGCCCTTGGGTCATCTATTTGAGACCCAAGCTAGGACAGACAGTTGGACATTAATATAGTAGGTGTGAGGGAACAGGTTGGAAGCAGGGTGTCTGACTACTTACAGACAATAAACTCAGCTCAGCAGTTGACATGGAGCTTAAAAAAATAACAAAAAAGAAACTGAATCAGTTTAAATGTGGGATGCACCTAATTGATTCTATAGCGAAAGCCTGTGACAAGACTATAAAGGAATATTAAGTTAAAGAGTTCTCTAACAGAAATTTAGAGAGAAGTGGGGCCCTGCCATTCACTAGTAGAAGAGAAAGTGTCACCCAGGCATTTTTCTTACTGCTAAAATCTTCCAGAGCACAAGGTATTCCTGTAAAAGAGAAGTCTTCAAACAAGGAAAGCAATATCTAAAGAAAACAGAACTGGATATTACAACTTTGTGGGCAATAGATTTCATGTTTATTTTTTAATCAGTGGTCAACTTTTTCACCTGTGTGGCCATCTGAAGGAAATTATTACCACCTCATATCCCCCTAAAAATGCAGTGCATACCTCCGTTGTGAACAGACTTAAGTTACTTGAAGCAATAAAAAATAAAGCTTATGAGACTGGTGAATTGAGTTTTGGTCAGCGTCAAGCAGTTATAATCTTTAAAGAGAAAAAGGGGAAAGATAATAGATTAATAAAAGCTTGGCGGCCTATAAGTTTGCTGAATGTGGATACTAAAATTATTAGCAAAGTATTAGTCAAAAGATTAATTAATTTTTTACCTGGTATTATTCACACAGATCAAAGTGCTTTTGTCAAAAACAGATTTATTGGTGAACCTGTTCAGTTAATATCAGATATTTTATATTATGCAAACAAAGACAATATGGGTGGGCTTCTAGTAGGAGCAGACTTTGAATCTGCTTTTGATAATTTAGATCATAATTTTATGTTTTCGGTATGGGATAAATACGGTTTTGGAGAGTCTTTCCGTCAATGGATTAAACTTTTGCATAACCATGTTCAAAGTACAGTGTTAAATAATGGATTTAGTTCAGAATATTTTACTCTTAGTAGGGGTACCCGTCAGGGTGACCCTTTAGCACCATATTTATTTATACTGTCACTGGAAGTATTAGGGGAAATGATAAGGAAGAATGAGAGGGTAAAAGGAATAAAGATAAATAACTTAGAAGTAAAGATGGATATGTACGCCGATGATACAACCTTGTTTTTAAAAGACCTTGATTCTTTACATAATGTTCTCGCTATATTTGATGTATATTCGACATATTCTTCATTGAAAATAAATCTAGGTAAGTCTGAAATCGCATGGATGGGTAAATGGAAAAATAAAGCTGACAATCCATTCCAACTTAAATTAGTAAATTTAAAACAGGACGCCATGAAAATACTTGGTATATATTATTCATATAACCAGAAACTTGTGGATGAGCTTAAATTTAACAGATGCCTTGAAAATTTGAAGAAGGTATTAAATATATGGAAGGGTAGATCACTTACCATTTACGGACACATAGAGGTCGTTAGATCACTAGCTGTTTCTAAAGTACTATATGTAATAAATATGCTTGAACCTCCTAAAAGATTTTGTAATGAAGTACAAGATACTATAAATAAATTTGTTTGGAAAAAATAGTAGGGCTAAGGTAAAATTTAGCACAGCAATTTGTTCATATACTTTTGGCGGATTAAAGCTACCAAATATAGATATACAATATAAAACACAAAGAATAATTTGGGTAGCTAATCTTATCAGGAAATTTAAAGGAACAGCTAGAACCCTACTTGATATGAAGTGTAAAGCTATCGGGGGTATAGACAGAATACATCAAAACTATGATATTAAATGTTTTCCAAAGTCCTGTGCTCCATTTTATTTAGCATGTTTTAGAGAATGGTGTAACTATGCTAACAATCCACCAACAACTTTAGCAGAGATAACAAGTCAATTCCTATGGAATAACAAATATATATTGGTTAATAATCAATCAGTATTTTATCGCCGTCTCTTTGACATGAATGTAAAATATTTAAGGGATATAGGTAATTGATGAAAATGGTAATTTCAAAGCATTTATGGAACTCGATTTCGCCAAAAGAAGTGCATCTTTAGAACTGACTGTTTTCATTGAACAGCCTTATATGTGCTATACCAAGTGATTGGGAGAAAAAACTCCAAGTTGATGTTAAGATTATGATTGGCAATAAAGAAGAATATTTGTTAAAATTAGATAGTAGAACAGTGTATCAAAAGCTGGTAAGCTATTTGTTTAAAGAACCTGCATATGTGAATAGACTACTGGATAACAGTCTGGAGTATTGGCAACAAGCATATGAAGGAATCTATAGTTGCACTAATGAAACATACCTTCGTGAGTTTCAGTTTAAAATTATAAATCATTATCTACCCGTCCACAAGAATCTTTATAGATGGAACTTGATAGACTCTCCAAGGTGCAATTATTGTTTTGTCTATAATGAATGAATTGCTCGTTTATTTTTTTACTGTAATACAGCAAGGAACCTCTATATACAAATGAGAGAATGGTTGTAAGCAGTAAATCTTATTTTGCCAGACTATAATTTATGTAATATTTTATATGGTTGTTTTCCAGTGACTATGGATAATGTGTTGATAAATACTGTGATTCTTGTTTATAAATATGTACTATATAGTAGAAGATGTGAAAAACATGGACATTTATTTCAGGTAGTTAAAAGTAAATTAAAAGATATGCAAAATACTGAATATCTCATAGCATGTAAAAATAATAAATTAAACCTTCACCTTAAAAAATGGTCACCAGTTAGGCAGCTCTTGAGCTAATGTGTATTTATGTAATTATGTTTCCTTTCATGTAAGATGTATTGAATGTCAGGTTTGTATGCATGTCCTTGTCATTACATGTATCTATGTTACATGTGTGTAAACAACATCTGTATGTGGTGCTATGAAAAAAAAGTTACTTGAAGCAGATGTAACAATACATGCCCTTGGCTTGTTTGGGAAGATTTAACTATATATATAAATATTAGAAAAAAAAATTATTTCAAGTAATACAGTATATTCTAGTGTATTATATAAAATAATGATTTAATAGTGAAAGTAATATGTTCCTTTTTATCATAATGTACTTATTAACTTGGAGATACTAATCAGGGCTGTCACAGGGTCTGCTGGGTGTTACATATTAGGGGTCATGGCACATCAAGTGCAGGTGCAGGTCCAGGATCATCAATATGAGACAGAATAAAGGATCATCCAGGATCATCTAGGATCTACAACATGTGACAGAATAAAATTGGTACCCTAAATTGATCTTTGCATATAACTGCCATTAAAAGCTGTAAAAACTGTATATTATGTAGTTTATAGTGCAGCTGATGGTAGTACAGCAGAGATAAGTAATAACCCTCAATCCATTGACTGTTGTCTGGCCATTAACAGGATATACAAGTACAACATAGAAGGCTGATGCCGACAGAAATGGACAAATTCTCTTACAACTCCTGAAACAGGTCACTGTGGCCTTGCTTCTCTAAATAATGACCCAAATAGAAAAAAAACATTGACCTGTAACTTATCAGTCCTGACTTATATCACATGAGGTATAAAATATTCATATCTGACAATATGGGTTCCCCTACTTACAGTCTACAGCCATAATGAAAGTCTTATTTTTTAATTATTATTCTGTTCAGCAGTTATTAAAGACATATACACAGACCTGTAATGAAATAGCACTGTTTATCTAAGTTTCAAATGAAGGATCTGTCCATCTTTCAACAGTAACCTTTTCCAGGCAAGATTAGTATTGCACCAGTAACCTGGGAATTTATTTACTCAGGTCCTAGATCAACCTAAAAGTTGCCTGAGGAACATCACTAATGTGTCTGTTGTGTGTCTGGCCACTTTTTTTAAAAAACTTCTTTGCCTTCATTTCTTGAGTGATTTTGATTGTATTTTCTATCTGATATTGGCTAGATGTTGCCTATGAAATTTTTTATGGTACAGAGTACTGGTATTTTTAAATTTATTACTTGTGCAAATTTATTCCAGGTTAAAAAAAAAGGTTTCTTCTCTTTATTTCTTGACCCATTTGATTTCTGTTTTTCATATCTCTACCAGGTGTTGAGGTATTATATTTTTCCCTTAGTCCATTGGTTTGTCTGTTAGCAAAAGGCCTGAACAGCTTTCGATGGAATGTATGGAGATGTCTGGTTCAAATTTAGAGATATTTTGAATCTCCATAATAAATTTTTATTTAAAAGGATTCTATCTGATTGTGACATATGGCTGTTTCTATATTGATAGGGAGACCGCTCCATTCATACTTTGTATTGGCTTCGATATCAAGTAGTCTTACTACTATACACTAGTCTAGTTTTAGCAACTGGCAATTTTCTTTTAAAAAAATTTATATTTGGTAGTGCACTGAATTTTGAAATTCATTTTTAGTGCAAATTTATGCAAATTTTCAACACAATCTTCAGAAAATGCTTTCCCGCCTTTTGTTTCTTGTATTAACATAAGCAATCACCATACATAAAGTAAAAGTTCAAGCAGTCATATAAAATGTTAATGATTGTTTTGATTTTTTTAACTTAAAACTATATGTATTAACTGCACCTTTTGATCCTTCTTGTTACAGAATGACTCGAAGGGCAGGCAAAAAGAAACAGAGGGATGATGACAAGGCCTTTGAGGCATTCCTCAAAGAGGTAACAACAATTTATATTTCATACATTATCTATCTGTTACTTTACTCTTGCAGTTCAGGGAGTTGTGAAGGAATGATATGATGCAAGTGTTGTGCCAATTAATTAAGAATATTTGTAATTGGTCACTTTAATCATCTGTTATCACAAAGTTTATGTATGTAGTATGTAAATGCAAGGCAGGTCTGGAAAAAAACACCTTCCATTCCTTCTTAAACAGAAGACAGGAATGTTGGAGGCAGGTAAGTTTGGGTTAAGGCATTTTGGACCATAGTCCATATTACCAAGTGTCGCCCATTGGAATTTGGAGATATTTTTTACAGTTAGTTTTTTAGCGAACCTGTGAGCTTATGAGATGGCGCAGCGTCCGCAGTCTGCCGTCCAGGACTGGCTTTTCGCCATCCATGGCTGTAAGTCAGAAACCGTCAGAGCTAGAAGCTCCAAATTACATGTAAGAATTAGTCACATGTGAAACTTGGTGCCCTGGAGCTTATTATCGGGTATCTGCATTAATTTATAGAGAAAAAGCTTAAAACATTTTAAAATCTTCTTCTCTGACACTGTCCAGCCAAATTGTCCAATATTTCACAGAAATGATCCCTGAAACAATTTCTTTCAAGTTTGTTCGAATGGTTCCAGTTCGGAGATTATTGGCTGAGTTACAGGAGGTTGAACTTAGTCATCTGTGCAAAAAAGCACACTAAAATTAAAATCACAGAAATGGCTAGAGCTATAATCACCAAATTTTATACCAATGTTTGTCACATATGTCATATCTGATTTTGAGGTATTGGTGGTTCCACCAACATTGATGTGTTTTTTACAAGCGAAAATGTAATTTTAAACTCTTCTAGCTTATACACTGTTTTATGATGAAACTGTTAAGCTGATCGGTTTAAACTTTAAACTAGAATTATTCTATGGTAGGGTTCTGCCAGATTTTTATAAGAATTGATTGGGTAAATACAGTTTTAAAAAAGCATTGTAGCCAATTGAAAAAGGCTTTCTGTATTTGAAAACATATTTGACATCATGCTGAGTTTCAGCACCCAAGTCAAGAGGTCACTCAGTACAAACAGGTGGGGTCCAGACATCACCATGGCAACTGACCTGGCTCAGGGGGGGGATGTCTAGACGTCTAGACACAATGTTTAGATGCAGAATTCCCAGATTATTGGAGCTATATCTTTCAACTGTTTGAAAAAACTTGGTTTGCATTTTAAGCCAACCGGGTTTATTATCAGGTCACATGTGAACTGCTGCGCCCTCATTTTTGGTTGACCTCTGACCTTTCCTCACTGTCCAGCGTCCATTTGTGCATCTGTTTCAACAAATAAACCCAAATATCTCGGGAACTGTTTGCCCGATCAGGCTAAAAATTTTGCACAAATGTAGCCCTTTGATAGCTTTATAACATACGCTAAAAATGGTGGCGCCACCTGCAACCATTTTTGTAAAGCTTCCATCTGTTCATCTGCCTTGGGATAATATCACTCATATCTCAGCAGTGGTTTGACTTATCCACCTGAAATTTTGCAGGTTTATACATCCTGGACAGCATTCTTGATTTTATGACAGATGGCGCCACCTACATTCACGTTTCCTCTGCAGACATCCAGGCTCATATCTCGGGAACCGTTTGACCGATTGGGCCAACATTATGCATGTGTATAGATCTCACAAAGCTCTTCATAATAGGCAAAACTGGTGGCGCCACCTGCAACCATTTTTGCACAGCGTCCATCTGTTCATCTGCCTTGGGATAATATCACTCATATCTCAGCAGTGGTTTGACTTATCCACCTGAAATTTTGCAAGTTTATACATCCTGGACAGCTCTTTTGATTTTATGACAGGTGGCGCCACCTACATTCACTTTTACTCTGCTGACATCCAAGCTCATATCTCTGGAACTGTTGACCCATTTGGCCTAAATTTTGCATGTTTTTAGATCTCACATAGCTCTTCATCATAGGCAAAACTGGTGGTGCCAACTGCAACCACTTATGCACAGCGTCCATCTGTTCATCTGCCTTGGGATAAAATCACTCATATCTCAGCAGTGGTTTGACTTATCCACCTGAAATTTTTGCAGGTTTACACATCCTGGACAGCTTTCTCGATTTTATGACAGATGGCGTTTGCATGTGTATAGATCTCACATAGCTCTTCATCATACGTAAAACTGGTGGCGCCACCTGCAACCACTTATGCACAGCGTCTATCTGTTCATCTGCCTTGGGATAAAATCACTCATATCTCAGAAGTGGTTTGACTTATGCACCTGAAATTTTGCAGGACTATACATCCTGGACAATTTTCTCAATTTTATGACAGGTGGCACCACCTACATTCACGTTTACGCTGCAGACATCAATGCTAATATGGAACACACCTCACTCTATTCCCCTTGCCACTTAATCCATGCCTCACTTCACCCGTTCCACTTTGATTCCTGCGGATACACATAGTCGCTTGTTGACTACCCATATTCTAGTTTTAAAATGTCCTAGTCTGAAACTTGCAGGTCTGAAATGGAATGTTTCATCACTTTCTGCAGACTGGTGGTGCCACCATCTGTTAACATCTGCGGACATCTGTTAACAAGGCACAAATCCTAAGGACTAAACCTAAAATCTTCTCTCTTGACATGCAGGGAGGCCCATGAAAAGTCTCTGTGGAAACCTGGAATAATGTCTCTATTACCCATATACTTTGAGCTATGGGGCTTCTAAGTACCCCTCAGAATAATGGAAAATTTGATACAAAGGCTCAAGTATCTGAACAACTATTGCCTTGATCACCATGATTCATTGCATGGATATTGATCATGAAGAGTTTCATCAGTTTCTGCAGACTGGTGGCGCCACCTGTTTTTTTTTTTAATTTTTACAATTTTTTTTCTCTATTTTTGAGACCTTAAAAGTTGCGGTCATATGTTAACAGGGCACCACTGGACCTGGAAATCGTAACCACTGGACCTGGAATCTTCTATATTGACATGCAGGGAGGCCCATTAAAAGTCTCTTTGGAAACCTTGAAGTAGGTCTCTGTTACCAATAACCTCTGAGCTATAGGGCTTTGAAGTACACCCAAGAACAACTAACAATTTGATACAAAAGCTCTAGTATCTCAACAAACAGTTCATTGATTGCCATGATGCTTTGCATGCATATTCATCAGTGTTTCATCAAGTCCTGCTGACTGGTGGGCCACCTGTATTTTTTTAATGAATTTTTTTTCTATTTTTGAGACCTTAAAAGATGTGGTCATCTGTTAACAGGGCACAAATCAAAACTATTGGACCTAGAAACTTCTAACTGGACATGCTGGGAGGTCAATAAAAATATCTCCTTAAAAACCTGAAATTAGGTCGTTATCCATATCCTCTGAGCTATGGGGCTCAGTAGACCCCAAAGAATAACTGAAAATTTGATACAAAAGCTCTAGTATCTCAACAAATTGTGCATTGATTGCCATGATTCTTTGCATTGATTTTCATCATGGTGTTTCATCAGTTCTTGCACTGGTGGCATCACCTGGATTTTTTCCAATTTTTATGCATTTTCTTTTTATTTTTGAGACCTTCAAAGATGTGGCTGTACGTCATATAAGCACCCCTAGCATAACTGAAAACTTGATACCAAAGCAGGGCACAAATTATAACCAATGGACCTAGAATCCTCCAACTTAAGATCCTGGGAGGTCCATGAAAAGTCTCCTTGGAAACATGAAATTAGGTCTCTGTTACCCATAATCTTTGAGCAATGGGGCTTATAAGCACACCCCAAAATATTGGAAAATTGGATACCAAAGTAGAGCACAAATGATAACCATTGGACCAAGAATCTTCTCACTTGGCATCTTGAGAATTCCTCAAAATTTCTCCCCTCAAAACCTGAAATTGGGTCACTGTGACCTATATTCTCAGAGTTTTGGGGTATGTTTGAGCATCCCAGAAGTAGTGAAAAATACACAAAAAAATTGCCTCAGGAAATGCTGGTTGGGTTGTCATCAAATTTGGTGTGCTAATAGGTCTTGTTGAACTTAAGCTAATATGCATGAATGATGATGCCACCTGTATTATCTTATAAACTTTATTTATTTTACATGGATTGTACAACTAGTTATAATAACTAATACAAGCCACTCTCCATGGCTCAGTTGTTGGTGCTCGGTAGTAGGTAAGAGTGGAGGAAACCGGAGGACCTGGAGAAAACCACCGACCTTGGACGGGCCACTATAACCCATTCTCATAGCCACATTGGGAATCGAACCCGTGTCGCTAGCGCAGAAGGCCGAGCGTTTTACCACTCAGCTGTCCAGGTCCCTATTAGTTTCCTGTGCGAGGACATATTGTCAACATGTCAGTCGGCTGAGCATCATGACCCATGGGTCACTTGTTCAATACTTGTCAACATATCAATCAAGCACTCTGGCAATTATATAAAAGGAAAGGAAACACCACCATACCTTGCAAAGAACTTGAGTTAAACAGTTGATTTGATAACTGAGAAAACAATCTATATTTTGTCTTGAGATATTGACTGAAGTGACAGGGTCAAGGACGCTTTTTGACAGCTTTTTTTCGATGATGTTAGAACTTGGTATCATAAACATGATAAAATGCAATGCCAGCTTAAAGACGTTATCCTGCAGTGCCACTTTACATAAAAAAGCATCTAGAAAGTTGCAGAGCATACATTTAATATAATTTAATAAAATATTTCATTCTTGCACATAATGTTCTGCCATAGTAGTGTACTGGACAGAAATATCAGCATTCAATCATTTTTGCCAAAAACTAATGGGTTTCCCTTTGTGGGATGTACTATTGTATAATCTATCCATTGTAAAATGTTATAACCTTTGTTAAGACAAGGCTCATTTTTAACAAGAGTGTAAACAGTTTATTTACATTACTTAAAAAAACAAGCACAGGAAACATTCTGTAACATTCTGTCCATTGTCATGTTTAAATGTCTGAGGCAAAAACATGTATTCATGAAGTCTTTATGTATTTCATAATGTATATTTATATTTGTTTATTGATTATATTGATCAGTCTATGTCAAGTGAGGACTCTCTGGATACTTCTCGGGTGAACAAGTACCTAAATATGAAGAAGACTGAGAGAAAGAATGAGCCCTGGTGGATGAGGGAAGAGGAGGAAGAAGATGAGGATGATTTTGGAGGAGGTAGGGCTTACTGTAGAGCAGGGCTTGATATTAATGGTAAACTGCTTCTCTGGGGCAGGTCAGAGTGCCAGATAATGATGGTTTGGCCACCAAATGTCAGCTCATACTTACCCAACTGGGAAAGTGGGTCTGACAAAAACCCATATACAATGGTTGCCTGCAGTCATGGTAAAAGTCGGGGGAGAAAATAATTTTTTCAAGGTCAGGGAAAAGTCAGTAAATTCTTTGATATTTTGAGAAGTCAGGGAAAAGTCGGGGAATTTTTAATGGCTATTGCGATTGCAGTAAGTTATCAGGTTGAAAGAGTTTGGAATCACTTATAAAAATGTGGTAAGTTTGCAGATTTAATCTTGTTTTCTTTCCAAAATTTTTTTTTATATAAATCTAAGGTTGATGATATAACACCAACAATTAATGATGGACCAATTCTGTTACTGAGCAGTAATATAAAAAAGTAGGATTTGATGTATGTTTCTGGTGTTCCATACATTTTTAGCCCTCAGCCTTTAGGCTGATGGGCTATTGTCCTCACCCAAGCTGTCCTCACCGTCCGTCCGTCTGGCGTCTGTTAACTTTTGCCTTGTGAGAGGGATATCTTGAGAAGGATCCAACGTCAGAATTTTATTTCCTAGGTAAAGATGTATATCGACAAAATCTCGGTCAAGTTCAAAGATGGGTGACCTTGACCTATTTTTCTACATTTTAGAGCTGATTATAGAAAAACACTTAGATGCTTATTACTCAGGAACCATTCAATGATTTTCACAAAACTTACTATGATTATTGGGACTGATAGTCTGTACCTGCTTCACAAGTTTGGTGGCGCCACCTACAATTTCTGATTTTTAATGAATTTTTATCGGATTTTTCAACTTTGGGCTTGTGAGCAGGATATCTCCAAAAGGATTCACTGTAGGAATTTTATTTCCTTGGTAAAGATGTATATTGACAAAATCACGGTCAAGTTCGAAGATTGGTGACCTTGACCTATTTTTCTACATTTTAGAGCTGATTATAGAAAAACACTTAGGTGCTTATTACTCAGGAACCATTCGAATGATTTTCACAAAACTTACTATGATTATTGGGACTGAAAGTCTGTACCTGCTTCACAAGTTTGGTGGCGCCACCTACAATTTCTGATTTTTAATGAATTTTTATCGGATTTTTCAACTTTGGGCTTGTGAGCAGAATATCTCCAAAAGGATTCACTGTAGGAATTTTATTTTTTCGGTGAAGATGTATATTGACAAAATCTAGGTCAGTTTTGAAGATGGGTGACCATGACCTATTTTTCTACATTTTAGGGCTGATTATAGAAAAAACATTTAGAAGCTTATTTCTCAGGAACCATTTGGTGGATTTTCACAATACTTACTATGATCATAGGAACTGATTGTCTGTAACTGCTGCACAAGTTTGGGGGTGCCACCTGCAATTTCTGATTTTTAATGAATTTTTCTTGGATTTTTCAACTTTGGCCTTGTGAGTGGGATATCTCTAAAAGGATTCACAATAGGAATTTTATTTCTTTGGTGAAGATGTATATCAACAAAATCTAGGTCAAGTTGGAAGATGGGTGACCTTGACCTACTTTTCAAGGTCACAGAGCTTATAATAGAATAAAACTTAGAAGCTTATTTTTCAGGAAGCATTTGGTGGATTGTTATGAATCATGGTACATACCTCTCCATTTTAAATTTATAACTGAGACATGTACAGATATACATCCATGTGAGAACAGATATTTAGTACTTGTTACTATTACCACCTCTAAACACTGTTCTTTTGGCTGAGGGCTTTTGTCAGCTTCTGCTGATATTCTAGTTCTAATGAAGTTTTTATGATGGGTTGTCTGTAAAATGACTTTTTTGAGACCAAATTCCAAATTTGCATGATGTTTCATTCTTGAAAACCAAGTTAAAGTCAGGGAATAGTCAGGGAAAAGTCAGGGATTTTTTCAGAGTTGGCTGCTGGCAACCCTACTATACCCCTAGGCCTGTATCTTATTTATCCTCAGTAGTCCACTTCCTCTTATTTGGTGAAATCATATTGTAAATACCACTTTATCTTGAATTGATTCTACATTTATCTGTGCAGTTAGATACTTAAAAGTAAAACTTCATGTAGAGCTATTAAAACTAGACATTTAATACTAGATATTATGTGATTGATGGGATAAGTACTTTCGAAAGTAAATTTCAAGCCCTGTTGAGTCAACTGTTCAGGGGAAGGATGATGATGAAGTGCTGTCTGCTCCTTTCTCTTCAGTAATAAAATGATGTAATGTGCACTTGACAAAAGACTGGAGGATAGGCAACATAGCCTAGTGGTAAATATGAGGGTATAACAATGCATTGAAGAATTGATGCATTGAAATGCAAACCATAAATTAAATTGTAATCAATTATTAACCTCTGAATCGATTCATTCGGATTATTAATTTTTGCAAGTACCCATCAGAAGTCCTCTGTGAGCTCTCAAATTTTATGGAGCAGTTCACAGAGTTGAATCTCTTTATGGTGTATGTGCCCTACATCTACTTTAGACTTTCCATCGATGGACCACTCCACAGGCATAGAAACCTATATGGTGGTGAAAAAACAGGAATAGCTACATTTTATTTCTTTTATTTGCTGAAATTTACTACTTAAGTAAGAATTTAATCAAAGGTTAAGAATTGATAATTGAATCGATGCTAAGGACCATTACAGTTCACAGGCCAGGTTAATATTGAACTTTACAGCTGATACTCCCTTGTTAGATCCCCACTGGTATGTCCTGGTCAAAATGGGGAATTTTTTTTATAGATCCTCAGTTTCACTCTGATGAACTGCAGTTAATGATAGAACTTCTGTATTATTGCCCACTGTGCATAATTCTAAAACTAAGAAGATTTAATCAATATGGATCATATATTTCTCTTCATTGTCCCCTGCCATTGCCGAAGGTGCCATTGGCGGGGGACATAGAAAAGGTGAGCATCCATCTGTCCGCCTGTCACACATTTGTTAACACAATAACTCAAAAAGAATTTGAGATACAGTCACCAAACCTGCAGCATTGATGCAACTTATCAAGGGCTAGATAAAGTTCGAACATGGATGACTTTGACACATTTTTCAAGGTCACAACAGCGATAATGCTAAAATGTTATTAACGTAATAACTGAAAAAGAAATTCAGGTAAAGTCACCAAACATGCAGCATTGATGCACCTTATCAAGGGCTAGGTCAAGTTCAAAACATGGATGACCTTCATGCATTTTTTCAAAGTCAGAGCAGCAACAATGCTTAAATGATGTTAACACAATAACTCAAAAAGAATTTAATGTAAAATCACCAGGTTTGCAGCATTGGTGGACCTTATCAAGGGCTAGGTCAAGCTGAACAAAGATGACCTTCACACATTTTTAGCTCAGCTGACTGAAAGTCATCTGAGTTATAGCGATCACTCTTTGTCCGTCGTCCGTCTGTCTGTCCGTTAACCAGGCACAAATCGTAACCGCTGAACCTAGAACCTTGTAACTTAGGATTCTGAGAGGTCCATGAAAAATCTCCTTGGAAACCAGAAATTAGGTCTCTGTTACCCATATCCTTCGAGCTATGGGGCCCCAAAGTACCCCCCAGAAAAGTAAAAAATTTCATACAAAAACTTCAATATCTCATTAACTACTTGACTGATGGTCATGATTTTTGGCATACATATTGATCATGAGATGTTCCATCACTTCCTGCAGACTGGTGGCGCCACCTGTATTTTTCGATTTTTTACAAAATTTTTTCTCTATTTTTGAGACATTTAAAAATGTGAACATCTGTTAACAAGGCACAAATCGTAAAGCCTAGACCTAGAATCTTAATTCTTGATACACTGAGAGGTCCATGAAAAATCTCCTTGGAAACCAGAAATTAGGTCTCTGTTACCCATATCCTTCGAGCTATGGGGCCCCAAAGTACCCCCCAGAATAGTAAAAAATTTCATACAAAAACTTCAATATCTCAATAACTACAACACTGATGGTCATGATTTTTGGCATACCTGTTGATCATGAGATGTTCCATAAGTTCCTGCAGACTGGTGGCGCCACCTGTATTTTTTGATTTTTTTAAAAAATTTTTTCCTCTATTTTTGAGACGTTTAAAGATGCTGTCATCTGTTAACGTGGCACAAATCGTAACCGCTAGACCTAGAATCTTCATTCTCGACACATTGAGAAACCTATTAAAAGTCTCTGTGGAAACCATAAATTAGATCTCTGTTACCCATATCCTTCGAGCTATGGGGCCCCAAAGTACCCCCCAGAAAAGTAAAAAATTTAATACAAAAACTTCAATATCTCATTAACTACTTGACTGATGGTCATGATTTTTGGCATATGTATTGATCATGAGATGTTCCATCACTTCCTGCAGACTGGTGGCGCCACCTGAATTTTTCGATTTTTTACGAATTTAAAAATGTGAAGAGCTGTTAACAGGGCACAAATCATAAAGACTGGACCTAGAATCTTCATTCTTGACACACTGAGAGGTCCATAAAAAGTCTGCATGGAAACCTGAAATAAGGTCTCTGTTACCCATATCCTTTGAGCTATGGGGGGCTCCCAATAACCCCCCAGAATAAAAATTTGATAAATTTGATAAAAACAAACTGCAACATCCAAATAACTACAACACTGATGGTCATGATTCTTGGCATACATATTGATCAAGAGGTGTTTCATCAGTACCTGCAGACTGGTGGTGCCTCCTGTATTTTTTCAAATTTTCACAATTTTTTTTTCTCTATTTTCGAGACCTTTCAGGATGTAGTTATCTGTCAACAGGGTACAAATCTTAAGGACTGGACCTAGAATCTTCATTGTTGACACACAGGGAGACCCATGATAAGTCTCCATGGACACCTGAAATTAGGTCTCTGTTACCCATATCCTTTGAGCTTTGGCACTCCAAAGTACAGCTCAGAATAATGGAAAATTTGATACAAAAGCTGAAGTATCTGAACAACTAATTCAGAGATCACCATAATTTTTTTCATGGATATTGATCATGGAGTGTTTCATCAGTTTCTGCAGACTGGTGGCACCACCTGTATTTGTTCGGGTTTTTTTACGAATTTTTTCTCTATTTTTGAGACCTTTAAAGTTATGAACATCTGTTAACAGGGCACAAATCATTAAAACTGGACCTAGAATCTTCATTCTTGACACACAGGGAGACCCATGAAAAGTCTCCATGGAAACCTGAAATTAGGTCTCTGTTACCCATATTCTTTAAGCTGTATGGCTCCAAATTACCCCCCAGAATAATGGAAAATTTGATACAAAAAATGCAGTATCTAAATAACTACAACACTGATGGTCATAATTTTCAGCATACATATTGATCATGACCTGTTCCATCAGTTTCTGCAGACTGGGTGCGCCACCTCTATTTTTTTCAAATTTTTACGATTTTTTTTCTCTTTTTTTGATACCTTTAAAGATGTGGTTATCTGTCAACAGGGTACAAATCGCAACAACTGGACCTAGAATCTTCATTCTTGTCATGCAAGAAGGCCCATGAAAAGTGCCTGTGGAAACTTAAAATTAGGTCTCTGTTACCCATATCCTTCAAGCTATAGGACTCCGAAGTATCCCTCAGAATAATGGACAATTTGATACAAAAGCTGAAGTATCTGAACAACTAATGGAGAGATCACCATGATTCTTTGCATGGATATTGATGTTTGTAAGTGTTTTTATTAGTTTCTGCAGACTGGTGGAGCCACCTGTATTTTTGTACCCGCAAAAACGAAGTTTTGTGGATACTATGTTTTTGACCGGGTTCCTCCGCCGTTGCCGCGTTCGTTTCCAGAGAGCTCCTCTGGGACTTGATTTTATCAGCTTTCCAAGCTCATATCTCGGGAACCGTTTGACTGATCAGGAAATAAAATTTATACTAATGTAGCCCTTGGATAGCTCTATAACATACACAAAAAATGGTGGCGCCACCTGTAACCATGTTTGCACAGTGTCCATCTGTTCATCTGCCTTTGGTTAAAATCACTCATATCTCTGCAGTGAATTGACTAATTCACCTGAAATAAGGCATGCGTATACATCCTGGATAGCTTTCTTGATTTTATGACAGGTGGCGCCACCTACATTCTCATTCACGCTGATGACATCCAAACTCATATTTCATGAACCGTTTGACCGATCGGGCCAAAATTTTGCATGTATATAGATCTAACATAGCTCTTTATCATACGCTTAACTGGTGGTGCAACCTGCAACCATTTTTGCACAGCGTCTGTCTGTTTGTCTGCCGTGCAATAATGTCACTCATATCTCGGCAGTGGTTTGACATATCTGCCTAAAATTTTGCAGTTTTATACATCCTGGATAGCTTTCTTGATTTTATGACAGGTGGCACCACCTACATTCACGTTCACGCTGATGACATCCAAGCTCATATCTTGGGAACCGTTTGACCATTCGGGCCAAAATTTTGCATCTGTATAGATCTCACATAGGTCTTTATCATACACAAAACTGGTGGCACCACCTGCAACAATTTTTGCACAGCGTCTGTCTGTTTGTCTGCCGTGCAATAAAGTCACTCACATCTTGGCAGTGGTTTGACATATCTGCCTAAAATTTTGCAGTTTTATACATCCTGGATAGCTTTCTTGATTTTATGACAGGTGGCGCCACCTTTATTCTAGTTTATGCTGCAGACATCCAAGCTCATATCTCGGGAACCGTTTGAACGATTGGGCCAAAATTTTGCATGTGTATAGATCTTACATAGGTCTTTATCATACACAAAACTGGAGGGGCCACCTGCAACCATTTTTGCACATTTTGCACAGCATCTGTCTGTTGGTCTGCCGTGGCCTAAAATCACTCATTTCTCTGTAGTGGTTTGACATAACTGCCTAAAATTTTGCAGGTTTATACATCCTGGATAGCTTTCTTGATTTTATGACAGGTGGCGCCACCTACATTCTAGTTAACGCTGCACACATCCAAGCTAATATCTCGGGAACCATTTGACCGATTGGGCCAAAATTGTGCTTGTGTTTAGATCTCACATAGGTCTTTATCATACACAAAACTGCAACCATTTTTGCACAGCGTCTGTCTGTTTGTCTGCCGTGGGCTAAAATCACTCATATCAATGTAGTGGTTTGACTTTTCTGCCTAAAATTTTGCATATGTATACAACTTGGACAGCTTTCTGGATTTGTGGTAGGTTGCACAACCTACATACACATTTAGGCTGCAGACATCCATGCTAATATGCAACATACCTCACTCTGTTTCCCCTTGCCACTCAATCCATGCCTCACTTCACTCTGATTTTGGCAGATACACGTAGTCACTTGTCGGCTACCCGTATTCTAGTTTTTAAAGTTTACACATTTTTTCTCTATTTTTCAGATATATAAATACAGACTAAATCTTGGCCTGTTGGTTAATCTGTTTGATGCTTCAGTTGAATTGGTATCTACCATTCTGATGATAAAATTTCCTTTTGTGAATCTCTTCCCAGTCAGCTGAGCGTCATGACCCATGGGTCACTTGTTCAAGGTCACGGCAGCGACAATGCTAAAATGATGTTAACACATAACTCAAAAGAATTTGAGGCACAGTCACCAAACTTGCAGCATTGATGAACCTCATGAAGGGCTAGGTCAAGTTCAAATATGAATGACCCTCATGCAGTTATCAAGGTCACAGAGGTAATCTTAGTGTGACATTGACCCATCTCAAATTTAATTCAAATATTCACAACTTTTTTTCTAAAAATTCCCACATCATACTAGATCTGTTCCACAGATAAACTTTTCCCTTGTTTTTATCATTCTTATTTTGTAGACAGTTTTGCCTTCAAGCGATGGACCTGTTCTTAAAATAAGATCTTGTTTAACAGGGCTCACAGGAACTGGGAAGAGTTTCTTGAAGAAAAAGAAGGATCCTCCATCAGTGAACCATTTAAGTGTAAGTACAGTAATATTCTGCAATTATACATATTATGAACTTATGAAGTAATGCACATTCATTATTATAGCCATTTAATCCAGCATAATGGGGAGGGGGTGGTTGCTCCATTTACTCTTTAAAAAATAATAAAATAAAACATGAGGTGTTGATCAGTATACTTTCAGCACACTATAATCTGATATAAGTCGAAAATAATACCCTATCACAAGTTCCTAAAACCTGGTTAATACTGTTCTGTCATGTTCACAGTTTGTCATTATTTGAATTTAGCTGTCTATATCATGGTTCAAAATTAGTGCCACATTTCCGTAGCACCAACCCCATATGCACATACTTATTTCTACCAGGTTCAGATAAATTTTGTGGGAATCACACAAATGTATACATGTATATAATTTTCTGTGCTATATAAGAATGGTAGCATCATCTGGAGAATTACCTGGATGTATCAGTAGGTGGGATTAATGGAGATCATTGTATCAGTGGGTGTGATTGATGAAGATCATTGTATCAGTAGGTGTGATTAATGGAGATCATTGTATCAGTAGGTGTGATTAATGGAGATCATTGTATCAGTAGGTATGATTAATGGAGATCATTGTATCAGTTGGTGTGATTAATGAAGATCATTGTATCAGTTGGTGTGATTAATGAAGATCATTGTATCAGTAGGTGTGATTAATGGAGATCATTGTATCAGTAGGTGGGATTAATGAAGATCATTGTATCAGTAGGTGTGATTAATGGAGATCATTGTATCAGTAGGTATGATTAATGTAGGTCATTGTATCAGTAGGTGTGATTAATGTAGATTTTCTGTATCAGTAGGTGTGATTAATGGAGATCATTGTATCGGTAGATGTGATTAATGGAGATCATTGTATCAGTAGGTGTGATTAATGGAGATCATTGTATCAGTAGGTGTGATTAATGAAGATCATTGTGTCAGTAGGTGTGATTAATGAAGATCATTGTATCAGTAGGTGTGATTAATGAAGATCATTGTATCAGTTGGTGTGCTTAATGAAGATCATTGTGTCAGTAGGTGTGATTAATGGAGATCATTTTATCAGTAGGTGGGATTATTGAAGATCATTGTATCAGTAGATGGGATTAATGAAGATCATTGTGTCAGTAGGTGGGATTAATGAAGATCATTGCATCAGTAGGGGTGCTTAATGAAGATCATTGTATCAGTAGGTGGGATTATTGAAGATCATTGTATCAGTAGGTGTGATTAATGGAGATCATTGTATCAGTTGGTGTGATTAATGAAGATCATTGTATCAGTAGGTGTGATTAATGAAGATCATTGTATCAGTTGGTGTGATTAATGAATATCATTGTATCAGTTGGTGTGATTAATGAAGATCATTGTATCAGTTGGTGTGATTAATGAAGATCATTGCATCAGTAGGTGTGATTAATGAAGATCATTGTATCAGTAGGTGTGATTAATGAAGATCATTGTATCAGTTGGTGTGATTAATGAAGATCATTGCATCAGTTGGTGTGATTAATGAAGATCATTGCATCAGTAGGTGTGATTAATGAAGATCATTGCATCAGTAGGGGTGATTAATGAAGATCATTGCATCAGTAGGGGTGCTTAATGAAGATCATTGTATCAGTAGGTGTGATTAATGAAGATCATTGTATCAGTAGGTGTGATTAATGGAGATCATTGTATCAGTAGGTGTGATTAATGGAGATCATTGTATCAGTACGTGTGATTAATGAAGATCATTGCATCAGTAGGTGTGATTAATGAAGATCATTGCATCAGTTGGTGTGATTAATGAAGATCATTGTATCAGTAGGTGTGATTAATGAAGATCATTGTATCAGTAGGTATGATTAATGAAGATCATTGTATCAGTTGGTGTGATTAATGAAGATCATTGTATCAGTTGGTGTGATTAATGAAGATCATTGTATCAGTAGGTGTGATTAATGAAGATCATTGCATCAGTAGGTGTGATTAATGAAGATCATTGTATCAGTAGATGTGATTAATGAAGATCATTGTATCAGTAGGTATGATTAATGAAGATCATTGTATCAGTTGGTGTGATTAATGAAGATCATTGTATCAGTTGGTGTGATTAATGAAGATCATTGTATCAGTAGGTGGGATTAATGAAGATCATTGTATCAGTTGGTGTGATTAATGAAGATCATTGTATCAGTAGGTGTGATTAATGAAGATCATTGCATCAGTAGGGGTGCTTAATTAAGATCATTGTATCAGTAGGTGTGATTAATGAAGATCATTGTATCAGTAGGTGTGATTAATGAAGATCATTGCATCAGTAGGTGTGATTAATGAAGATCATTGCATCAGTTGGTGTGATTAATGAAGATCATTGTATCAGTAGGTGTGATTAATGAAGATCATTGTATCAGTAGGTGGGATTAATGAAGATCATTGCATCAGTAGGGGTGCTTAATGAAGATCATTGTATCAGTTGGTGTGATTAATGAAGATCATTGTATCAGTTGGTGTGATTAATGAAGATCATTGTATTAGTAGGTGTGATTAATGAAGATCATTGCATCAGTAGGTGTGATTAATGGAGATCATTGTGTCAGTAGGTGTGATTAATGGAGATCATTTTATCAGTAGGTGGGATTATTGAAGATCATTGTATCAGTAGATGGGATTAATGAAGATCATTGTGTCAGTAGGTGGGATTAATGAAGATCATTGCATCAGTAGGGGTGCTTAATGAAGATCATTGTATCAGTAGGTGGGATTATTGAAGATCATTGTATCAGTAGGTGTGATTAATGGAGATCATTGTATCAGTTGGTGTGATTAATGAAGATCATTGTATCAGTAGGTGTGATTAATGAAGATCATTGTATCAGTTGGTGTGATTAATGAATATCATTGTATCAGTTGGTGTGATTAATGAAGATCATTGTATCAGTTGGTGTGATTAATGAAGATCATTGCATCAGTAGGTGTGATTAATGAAGATCATTGTATCAGTAGGTGTGATTAATGAAGATCATTGTATCAGTTGGTGTGATTAATGAAGATCATTGCATCAGTTGGTGTGATTAATGAAGATCATTGCATCAGTAGGTGTGATTAATGAAGATCATTGCATCAGTAGGGGTGATTAATGAAGATCATTGCATCAGTAGGGGTGCTTAATGAAGATCATTGTATCAGTAGGTGTGATTAATGAAGATCATTGTATCAGTAGGTGTGATTAATGGAGATCATTGTATCAGTAGGTGTGATTAATGGAGATCATTGTATCAGTAGGTGTGATTAATGAAGATCATTGCATCAGTAGGTGTGATTAATGAAGATCATTGCATCAGTTGGTGTGATTAATGAAGATCATTGTATCAGTAGGTGTGATTAATGAAGATCATTGTATCAGTAGGTATGATTAATGAAGATCATTGTATCAGTTGGTGTGATTAATGAAGATCATTGTATCAGTTGGTGTGATTAATGAAGATCATTGCATCAGTAGGTGTGATTAATGAAGATCATTGCATCAGTAGGTGTGATTAATGAAGATCATTGTATCAGTAGGTGTGATTAATGAAGATCATTGTATCAGTAGGTATGATTAATGAAGATCATTGTATCAGTTGGTGTGATTAATGAAGATCATTGTATCAGTTGGTGTGATTAATGAAGATCATTGTATCAGTAGGTGGGATTAATGAAGATCATTGTATCAGTTGGTGTGATTAATGAAGATCATTGTATCAGTAGGTGTGATTAATGAAGATCATTGCATCAGTAGGGGTGCTTAATGAAGATCATTGTATCAGTAGGTGTGATTAATGAAGATCATTGCATCAGTAGGTGTGATTAATGAAGATCATTGCATCAGTTGGTGTGATTAATGAAGATCATTGTATCAGTAGGTGTGATTAATGAAGATCATTGTATCAGTAGGTGGGATTAATGAAGATCATTGCATCAGTAGGGGTGCTTAATGAAGATCATTGTATCAGTAGGTGTGATTAATGAAGATCATTGTATCAGTAGGTGTGATTAATGAAGATCATTGTATCAGTTGGTGTGATTAATGAAGATCATTGTATCAGTAGGTGTGATTAATGAAGATCATTGTATCAGTAGGTGTGATTAATGAAGATCATTGTGTCAGTTGGTGTGATTAATGAAGATTATTGTATCAGTAGGTGTGATTAATGAAGATCATTGCATCAGTAGGTGTGTTTAAAGAAGATCATTGTATCAGTAGGTGTGATTAATGAAGATCATTGTATCAGTAGGTGTGATTAATGAATATCATTGCATCAGTAGGGGTGCTTAATGAAGATCATTGTGTCAGTAGGTGTGTTTAAAGAAGATCATTGTGTCAGTAGGTGTGATTAATGAAGATCATTGTATCAGTTGGTGTGATTAATGAAGATCATTGTATCAGTAGGTGTGATTAATGAAGATCATTGTATCAGTAGGTGTGATTAATGAAGATCATTGTATCAGTTGGTGTGATTAATGAAGATCATTGTATCAGTAGGTGTGATTAATGAAGATCATTGTATCAGTAGGTGTGATTGATGAAGATCATTGTATCAGTAGGTGTGATTATTGAAGATCATTGTGTCAGTAGGTGTGATTGATGAAGATCATTGTATCAGTAGGTGTGATTGATGAAGATCATTGTATCAGTAGGTGTGATTAATGAAGATCATTGTATCAGTAGGTGTGATTAATGAAGATCATTGTATCAGTAGGTGGGATTAATGAAGATCATTGTATCAGTAGGTGGGATTAATGAAGATCATTGTATCAGTTGGTGTGATTAATGAAGATCATTGTATCAGTAGGTGGGATTAATGAAGATCATTGTATCAGTAGGTGGGATTAATGAAGATCATTGTATCAGTAGGTGTGAATAATAAAGATCATTGTATCAGTAGGTGTGATTAATGAAGATCATTGTATCAGTAGGTGTGATTAATGGAGATCATTGTATCAGTAGGTGTGATTAATGAAGATCATTGTATCAGTAGGTGTGATTAATGAATATCATTGTATCAGTAGGTGTGATTAATGAAGATCATTGTATCAGTAGGTGTGAATAAGGGAGATCATTGTATCAGTAGGTGTGATTAATGGAGATCATTGTATCAGTAGGTGTGATTAATGGAGATCATTGTATCAGTAGGTGTTATTAATGAATATCATTGTAGCAGTAGATGAATTAAGTATTGTCACTCTCTTTAATACAGATGAATGGGAGGCCACCAGGGCCAGGCCTGAGTGATGTCATGGACAGTAAAGATAGTCTGGATGATGGTAAGGAAGCATATTACCAGTCATAAGTAATTAAGTATGACCTCCCAACAAGTTAACATTATATATGTTAGTGCAATTTTTCATGGGCTTCACTTGCAAGGGCCTGTCTTCAGCTGTCCAGTGTTAAACATGTTCTTTAATAAAATATTATTAATTTATTGAATCTTTAGTAAAATATGTTGATTGGAATAATTGAGTTTTAGATAAAAAGAAATCTTCTGGTAAACTGATACTATGTTAATCATAGGGTTACTGTATTTTTCCCTTTTATTTTATGCCAAAGCTACTCTCATATTGACATTAAATATATGAAAGATATTTTGAATGAATGTTAAATACATGAAACAGAAATGTTCCGTGCAGTTTGACTCAATCATAAATGAATATTGAATCCAACAAAGATAAGATACAGTAGTGGCACTTGTAGACAATTGTCTTGCTTTGAACTAACTCACATTTCTTTTTTTTTTCAGTATCTCTAGGTAACCAAGTCCCCAAAACTGGAGCCCAGAATGGGTAAGCTGCACTCTTATCAAATTAGATATAAAAAAAACTGAAATTTATCAACCATGTTGTGAGTTCTATCTTTGGATTAAACCAGGTTGTAAAATTACATTTTGTTCATTCATTTGTTCCACTTATTGCATTGTGTCATATATTCTACTACATGGCTCTATTGATGATAAAACTCCAAGGTCGGGGGGCCTTTGTTTTAAAATGATTATTTGTTGATATGACAGTTCTGTGTATCTGTGAATGCAAAACAATCTTTCAGCAGTTAATACTGAACTATCTGACAGATGGAGGAATGTGGGGAAAAAATTAGACTTAACAGGATGGTTCTGTGCACTGAATAAGACAAACAATACCATGAAGAAGCAGATTTATCAGATGCTGTTAGACTAATTAGGCAAAAAAAAGGTATGGTTCTCAGGCACTTTTTTTCAGAAATCATTGCCAGTGGGTGATATATTACTTTTAACCTTTTTTGTATGTTTTCCATCAAAATGGCATATGATCAAAGAAAAGCATGAAAATAACAGAATTTTATGGCTTAACAGGTAAAAGCAATACATAACATAAATATCTTACCAAAATTGTTTTATTTTATCTTCTTGAAAGATGAAAATCAGAATAAAATTTTTTTATGCTGGGGGTTAAAATTGACGCGGGCTGTGCCTGAGAACCAGACCTTATATTTTTTTGGCCTTGCTGACATTATATACATGCCCCTGTGATAACATTTGTTCCTGTCTTACCATCAGGTTCGGGATTCCTGCCCTGAGTTTTGGGAGCACACAAAGCTGTACAGGTAATTTGAACTACTTAATCTTGTTATATCTAACTATCATGTTGACCTGACAGAGCTGACTCTGTAAAGATTACCACCAGTATCCCTGCTTACTGACTAAAAGATAATGTATAATATACCAGAGAAGACAAATTAGTTTGTATATAGGGTTTTCAAAGCTATCTCAATTGAACCAGTGCATTTTTCTCCCAAGAGCAAAATTGTGCATTGCTTGCTTTATGTTTAACAAATATTGTAGAAATTAGAAACTAAAATCATCTACAGATCATCTAAAACATCTATAAATAACATCTTTAAAGGGCTGAGTAAATTTGTTTTAAATTATTTTGTTTATTATTTGATATTTTTCCATTAAATTTAATATTAGTAAGTCATTTAACATTATTCAAGATAAAAAATGTAAAATTTTGGACTTGATCATTGTTTACCCAAATGTAGATAATAAGTCTGAAAAAAAACCCACCATATATCATGATTTAAAGTAAATGACGTCAGTTATGGCTTTCTTTTCTATATTTTGTTCTGATTCATTAAGTACATGTAATGGATGAGTAATATTTATAATTTCTTATGATTTGTTTTAATTTCCTTTAAGGTAGCTACATGATGTACTTATAATACCTGAATTCTCAACTATGCTGTTTGATTAATAATTTTAATATGAATTTCTATAAATTGAAAAATATAACAGATGGTAAACTGGTAAAACTCAGCAACATAACCTTGATAGGTAAGGTTTGTCTGGTGACTGTTTTGTTTTGAATTGTTTAAAGTCACCACTGAACTGTCTGTATGATTGTGTGCTGGTTGTTTACTTTGCTGGTTTATTTTCACTCTGTAATACTGATTCAAGATTGGTCTCAGATGTTAAATCTTTTGATTTCTCTTTAACTCATTGACATTTTTTAATCCATTTTGTTTGATGAGTGCCATGGGACAGTGTTGTACTGTGTATATTTTTCAACTGGTTCACTCATAATGATCATTATAATTTAATGTATCAGTCCGGGAGTAATGTTGCAGTATTTCATGTGATGGCATTCTTGTTAGCTGAAAAAGCAGTCACAGGGTATGGCAAATTACCACAGTTATTAAGAATAGAAACAAGTGCTTCATTTCTTTAGGTGTTGTAAGAAGACAATTACAGATCTAGTCATCTTTCTGACGAATTGCCACTCAATATTGATATTAAAATGTGCACATTTCAGATTTAGTTAAAATTGTACTTATCAGAAAACCTGGAATAATGTAGAAAGTGTTCTTCTGATCTTTTTACCTGATGTTGGCATATTAGTAATTTATTGTCCCCCTCCTTCCTTTGAAGGAATGGGGGACACTGATTAGGGGTTTTCTGTCTGTGTGTTTGTTCATCTGGCTGTCTGTCTCTGTCCATCCGCCAGGTTTTTCTTTTTTCGTGCGATAACTTTCCTAAATTTATCCAATTTCATTCAAATTTGGGTCAGTGATTGCTCTCTTACTTACCTTGGTTGGGATTGGTTTTGGAGTGTCTGTCTCACAAGATAATAATTCAATATGATACTTCATTTTTTTTTATATGTAATCAGCACATTTAGGTTTACTAATCACCAACAGGTGACGCTAGCAGTGGACATAAAATACTTGAATTTTTTGCAGTAACTGCCAGGGGCTGCTGTCCTTTGAGTGTGGTTAAAACTGTTTGTACTTACCACAGACTTTAAAATCATTCCAACTTAAAGGCGAAAGCGGGGGACATAAATTTCTTGAATTTGCTTGTTTTATTCAGGCATTCATTCTGTAATCAGAGGTAGGTGCTTTGCACACTCCATCAGAGTATTATTATCCATCAGAAAATAGTGTCCAAAATCTTTGTTTAAACACTAACAATACCCTGTTTTGTTCCTGGTGTTTTATAGAAACCATGACAACAGACAAGAAAGATAGCACAATACCCATGGGTATGGATACTGTAGATGAACTTGAAGATAAGAAAAGGTTCTTTAAGGTAAGTGATAATTAAAAATGATAAAATTGCATTGTTAAAAAAATAAATGAGCATTATTATTAATTCATATGAGTTATGCATATTAATTACAAAATTATAATCCTGTGGTAATCATTATTCATTATGTCTTTGCCAAGCTATATATGATTGTATTTTTATTGCTGCTGCTCCAATCAAAACCAGCATAATTTTGTGACAGACTTAGAGTCTGGGAGGAATGTTGTCTTGTGATTACCAATCCCACTTTGCAAGTAAATTAAAAATCCTGGATGAATTTTTATCTCTATTTCTGCTTGATTACCTTGCTTCTTGTATTACTTTGTATGTTCAATTCACTTCTCATGTAGAGATTGGATACATTTCAAAGATGATCTGTTTGCAAATATAGGGCATACTGATGAATATTCTTACTATTGTATACGCATTACGGAAACAGTATTCAATACGCAAACAGTTCATGCAAGTTCTCACTGCGTTGATAAAAATAACTTGAAACGAATTCTGTAATGAAACCACCCCACAAATAGGTTTCACCGATGCATGTCTAAACTTAAATGAATAAGGGTGTAGTGTAAATAAAACAAATATTTTACATAATTTTATACTGAATTCCATGAATATAGGTACAGTTTTTAACTGACACCTGAGTCATCTTAATTAATCAGGGGTTGAGACACTAATTATGGTTAACACTGGTTACATGTACAGTGAAATCTTCACTGACAACCACTCCACTATGATGACCACCCCCAGCTAAGACAACCACTATTCTGGTCCCAGACTAATGTCAATCATCATAAAACCTCCTGCTAACATGTCCACCTCGCTAACGCGACCACTTTGGCTGGTCCCGAAGGTGTTCATGTTAGTGAGATTTCATTGTATATGTTCATGAAATTAATCAAAGTTGTTACGCAGGAGCTTGAGGGAGGAGGCCAGAGGGTAGACTACCGGCAGTTAAACAAAGAGCTGGACAATGAAGGTACACTAGGAACACTGTCACCTCAGAAAGGTGCACCTCAGAGGAAACCAGGTAGGTGGTCATTCAATAAGAGAAATCTGCAAACTAAGCAATGCAAGCCTCCACTATGTGCGGAATCCCTTTTGTTGGATGCTCCCAAAACCTTGTTTATATTCACTTATCTGGCCAATATTCCCTGGTTCATTCATGCATAAGTGAATGTACATGTGTGAATATTCCTTCATGACGTTCCTGAATCCGGATCATGTGCCAGATCCACACTTAAATCTGATCTTCATTGGCACATTCCGGAAGTGTGCTGTAAATTTCATGAGATTCCGGAATTCCATCCATGATTGCAGGAGTTATTTTGTGAACAAACACACACAGACACACATGAACAAGGATGAACGCATACCTGCTGGCAAAGGCAATGAAGGTTAAAACAGCACCAGTCTGGTATTGGTGCATTTCATATATACAGGTTACATCACATCACTGAAAAAAGACCCATGTTGTTTTTATGAAAGCTTTCTCCCTAGAGTATTTGCACTATCTATTATCAGATAAGAAAAAGAAGATTTAGATGTGATCCCAAGAGAGTTCTCTCAATTTATTGATTTATTGATTGTTTCCCCATTTTTACCTCCTTTTAAGTGACAGCTTTTTAGAAAAGGGCTGTTGGTTAGGGAACCCTTATCCAAGGAAAGACATACAGTTCTGGGTGTTGGTAGCATTTATATTCTGCTTGCATTTATGCATGTCTGTGTGTATTTTATCTGTGTATGTTTTATTTATTTTTTACCACAGAAAATGACCTTGACAGCATAGGAAGTGATTCAGAGCATGAAGAGGAAGCGTTTGAGACAAGTCGAGAGAAAACCACAGAACCTACGCAAGATACATCTCCCCAGAGAAATTCAAAACAGGTTTGTAGTTCACTTATTAGTATAACAGTAACTTCAGTGTACAGGAGCCGTATGTGAGACATACTGACTAACATTAAGGCATTATTACACACCGGAGCTTTTTGTCAAACATGTTTACGGCATTATTACACATTGGAGCTTTTTTAGAAACATACTGACTGATACTACAACATTTTTACACACTAGAGCTTTTTCTGAGACATACTGGCTTACATTACAGCATTATTACACACTGGAGCTTATAATGAGTCATACTGACTGACAGTACAGCATTATTACACACTAAAGCTTATTGTGAGACATATTGACTGACATTACAGCATTATTGTATCGCCAGACATAGTCTGGAGATACTATGGTTTAGGCACGGTTGCGCTGCCGCCGCCGCCGCAGAGATTTCTTTTGGACACGATAACTCAAAAAATATTTCAAGGATCTTTTTCAAACTTGACACATTTATAGATATAGGTGAGAGGACGAAGCCTATTTAAAATGGGGTCATGACCTCAACTAGGAGAGTGACCTTGACCTTGAATAGATCCATTTTTGGGGAAAATCACACAAATTCTTAAATATCTCAAGAAATCTTTCATGGATTTATCCAAAAATCAAGTTGGACAAAGATCTTGGATAGTGATGTCATGTACCGGAAACTGGTGGTGCCACCTAGTGTCCTTTTCTTGTTTTTGTGCCATTTAATACCCCCATCATTGCCACTTGACAGTACTTTTAGCATCACAAGTCAAAAACTGATTGACAGATTTCTTTAATATTATGCATGTACATAGGTATGGGTTATGGGATGATGTATATAAAAATTGGGGTCATGACCTTTCCTTTGAGAGTGGCTTTGACCTTGAATATTACCATATATGGTGAAAATCACATAAAATTATGAATATCTTAAAAAGGGATGCATGGATTGGTCCAAAAATCAAGTTGACGGAAGATCTAGGATAGTTTTGTCTTTTGCAGAAGATTGGTGGCGCCACCTGTTGTCCTTTTTTTGTTTTTGCGTCTTTGAATACCCCATCATTGCCACTTGACAGTATATACTGTGAGCATTATAAGTCAAACAGTTATGGACAGATTTCTTTCATGTTATGCATGTATATAGATATGGTTTATGGAATGAGGTATATTTAATTTTAAATTTAATTTTAAAATTTAATTTAATTTAAATTATTTTTTTTTAATTTAATTTTTTTTTTTAATGTTGGATATTTTGGAATGCAGTTTATTGATTTGGGGTCATGACCGTGACTATGAGAGTGACCTTGACCTTGAATATTCCCATATTTGATGAAAAACATAAAAACATAAAACCTCATTTGTCTGGCGATACTATGGCACCAGCGGTGCCAAGAAATGTCTAGTTAAACACTGGAGCTGTTTGTGAGACACATTGACTGACATTATAGCATTATAACACACTTGAGCTTTTTGTGAGACATACCGCTTGACATTTCAGCATTATTACACACTGGAGCTTTTGTGAGACATACTGACTGACATTACAGCATTATTACACACTGGAGATTTTTGTGAGACATACCGCTTGACATTTCAGCATTATTACACACTGGAGCTTTTGTGAGACATGTTGACTGACATTTCAGCATTATTACACACTGGAGATTTTTGTGAGACATACCGCTTGACATTTCAGCATTATTACACACTGGAGCTTTTGTGAGACATACTGACTGACATTACAGCATTATTACACACTGGAGCTTTTGTGAGACATACTGCTTGACATTTCAGCATTATTACACACTGGAGCTTTTGTGAGACATACTGCTTGACATTTCAGCATTATTACACACTGGAGCTTTTGTGAGACATACTGCTTGACATTTCAGCATTATTACACACTGGAGCTTTTGTGAGACATACTGACTGACATTACAGCATTATTACACACTGGAGCTTTTGTGAGACATACTGCTTGACATTTCAGCATTATTACACACTGGAGCTTTTGTGAGACATACTGACTGACATTACAGCATTATTACACACTGGAGCTTTTGTGAGACATACTGCTTGACATTTCAGCATTATTACACACTGTAGCTTTTTGTGAGATATACTGACTGACATTACAGCATTATTACACACTGGAGCTTTTTGTGAGACATACTGACTGACATTACAGTATTATTACACACTTATTCATCAGTCTGCTGAATGTTTTGTAAAACAAATAAAGAAATACAAGCAATTATTGTTAGTTGTATGTAGATACATGGTAATCTAATATTTTTGGATGAATTCCATCATATAGGGTAGGAGTTAGGGGCAGGTTTGAGCTAAATTCTGGGTGCTTATTTTGTTAGGGACTTGAGCAGAAGTAGCATGTGTGCTTATTCTAATGAGGCAGTGTATTGTGTTGAGAACTTTATTGTTTATACATGTATCTTTATTGTTGTGTGTTTATAACTGCAGCCCCTGTCAGTGAACAGTGCCAGTTGGATACTGTGGTCTCACCTTAAAGGAACCTAATCACGTACAAAGCATGTTGAATTAACACATAAAATAGCGTCATCTCTTTTATATCAAATGGTGCCTGCCAAAATATTGCTATGAACTCCATGAGTGTTGAAAAAAGTCAACCGGTCCTGATCACTGACACCAACATTATCATATAGCACAAATTCCACATGCTTTATTCATCTGTGTTCTGTTCAGACTTACATCCAGTGTTTCACTACTGTCAATGTTTATGGCCAGGCCACAGCACCTGATTTTGTCAAAAAAATGTAATCCATGTTCCAGTTGACTGAAACATCACATGTTTCAGTCTGAAACATCCGAGTTTCAGTGACTCAGGGAACCAATACATGGGCTTACACTGTGCTAAACTTGTCATTCCAGCTGAGGCCCCTGGACCTATCGCACATATCTGTGTCTGACAGGTTCTATAAGGAATTTACATTCAGCCCATGGACCACAATGGTTATCCAGCAGAGATATATCAGAGGACATGATGGTCCATGTATAAACTAATTTTGAGTAATCTTTGTTTTTGGATCTGTCGTGCATGCTCAAAATCAAACCACCAGTCACACACCCTTGTTATGGTAAACAGACACACATGGACCATGTTTATTCACATGCAGAACCATAACAAGCTGATGGGGAGGTACTGAGACCATGTGTTGGGATAGTTTTGCTGGGAAACTGATTAAAAAGCATAACTTAATTGATAGTGTGAAAGAATAGGCATAATATTGCTGCTGAATATGGGCATAAACGTAAAAGCAATTAAATGTAAAAGCAAATTACTCCTAAAGGTGAAATGTACTTCTTCTATTAAGCCGGTGCTGCAAGTTTACCAAAGATCCTGTTAATTAAGGGAAACTTGGAAAATGAATTTCCTTTTCCCCAGTTATTGAATAGTCAAGGTTTTATAGAGAAGTACTTCAAATCAGGGGAAATCAGGGAATTTGGTTGGCACAAGAGAAAATGTAGTTAGTTTGTTGTGTTGATTTTGTGTCAAACAGCTTATCCCCTGGATGAATGGCTATGGTTGCTATATGATGCAGAACATACTAGTGTTCATACTCATAATACACCCCAGTGTTTTTGTTTTGCTAAGATCACTGCAACTGCTTTTGAATTTAACAGTTCTAAATATGTGTCAAACTGAAAATAGTTTAAAATGATTATCTTTGGATCTTGGAAAATCATGGATTAAAATGGTTTTCATCTTATGTTAGGGACCCTGTTCGTAATTTATATGTGCAGTGAGCTGCCAAGCAGAATGGCTTTTTAATTTGGTCTGACATAATGAGTCTAGATTTAAGTTAATGGAATATAATTCATTTGAATGAATCTTTGATACTTTTGTAAAAAACTGTATAATTGCAAACGATTCAGAACATCTAGGTTCTAAAGGTAAACATTATTGATCATTACAGGGTTCAGAAGATGGAAAGCCCAGTATGCTGTCAAAAGGTAAATAATCTAATTCTTATCCTGCCACTATGTTTTGTAGATATATCAGGAATTCCATACTGTAAGGAAGAAACTAAACAAATAGTCTAAAAGGCTGTGTACTTAGATTGAAACCAGCTGCTATAGTTGTGTAATGCGGCATTGCCGAATATGAATTAATAATAACATGGGGGGGGGGGGGGGGGGGGACCTAGACTCTTTGTTGAGGTAGAGAACCTTTGAAGTGAAGATCTCCTGTATAAACCTTAGCTTTAAGGGTAAATTTGCAGAATCTTGACAGAATCTTGATTGATAGAATATTATTTTACCCCATGCATAGAGAAACTGAAATCCAAAAATTCTAAATAACATTTTCTTATCATACGGTATATTGTCATTTGACATTCAGTAGACAGAGGCACCAATGTGCCACAACCCTGATCTTTATATATTTATATATAAACATCAATAAGGAGATGAGATCAGCAGGGAACACTGATTCTAGATCTTGATCTGTCATTAAAAAAATGTTTGTTTTCTCTCTCTGTAAATCCCATTAACAATTCCTGAGCAATCCTAATTGCAGATCAAATAAACCCAAATACTGTGGTTGGTTTCATTTTTTGTGGTGTTCCATACAGTTGCCTACACAATGTACATCATTTATCAGTTAACTAATATGTACGCAAGATCTTAACATTTGCAGATGGAGCTAATTATAAGCTAACATCGAACAAGTGGAAATTTTTCATGATAAAGAGGCAAATAAATGCAAAAGTATCGGTATTATTTATTTTATCAATCATTGAATTATGGGTAACATAAGATATATGTTAATATTGTTGGTACCAGCACAATATATGTGAGATGCCATTAAAGCTTTGGAAAACTTACTGTTCAACCTTGTATATTTGGAGTCTTATTCATAAAGGCTGTATTTTCGTGATGATTTCTCTGTCACCAGACAATAGGTGACAATATGTACGGTGTTTTGTATCATAGTTTAACGAAGTCTGATCTCTATTGATATTGACGTGAAACGTCATCCTAAAGCGTTGACAGGTCTTGATTATATATATATATATTGTGTATTCTTGTATGAAATCCCATCGGCTATCAGCTGATTTATCCGTGTCACGCTTCGTGTGTATTATTACATTTTTGTATGTAGGTCGCCATGGTGACGCTAACAGTCAAACTAGGTCACATATATCCTTATATGGGACACTTGAGAAATAAGCCAATCAGAGAACCGGATTGCCGTACACAGTGAACAGGCGATTGTGACGTCAGACTTCAAGAAGAGACGCTGATCGTTGGTTCAGTTGGGTCTTGAAGCTTGAGGTGGCAGCACGCACGCACGAACATTGAAACGCCAGGAAAGGCATAGAAGCAAGCTTCTACATGAGGCAAAGACCCAGCTCATGAGAACTCAGCCATGCTGCCGACAGAGCTTCGTATTGGCGATAAAGTGAGAGAGCGCTCGTCACCTGCCGGCCTAGTTCAGCTTGACCTAGATACATAAACGCCGTAAGCCGTGAAACCATTGCTACACGAGCAAGGTCAAGGACTCTAAGCTCTACGTAAACAAAGAGCGCTATTGCATTCATGTGAACGTAAACCTACCCGGGTCGCTGACAAGCAAGATCAGTTGAAGATCGCTAAACTCAGAAAGACTAGATCTATATGGTACTAACCATACGCTAGATTCTACACAAAACAGTAACCAGAGATCTCTGAAGGAACTGGACTTTATTGTTTTTTATACAAACCATGGACTCAGTAAATATCCTGTAATTTTAATGTGAAGAACGGTCGTATTGACACATCAACGCACACACTCACATTTGTGTCTCTGTAAGTATTGTCTTGAATTATATTTGTGAATTTAACCTGATGTCTCATAGTTTCTATTGATCTGGGTGTATGATTGTCTGGTATTTTAATACACTTCCTTAAAAGAACCTGGAAATGTCACCTGTAATGACCGGGATCTAATTTCTTGATGAGTGAAATCAAGTGGCGAGCGTAAACCCATCGTATGGTTTTATAGGATATATCCGTTGTAAAGTTTTCACGTTAAGCCAGGGGTGACATTGTATGGCGAGCGTGCCAGGATATAATTAGCCTTAAAAAAAAAACTGGCTAATTACAGTAAGTTTCAGAAGTTTTGAACTGAGAAAACAGTACTGAAACCAGACATTCATATACTCAAACTAGAGTTGATCTGAATTAATAATTGGAAATGACACCAAACTGATGTTGTAGTGTATACTTGCACAATGAAATTACCCCACTGTTAGGAGTTAATATTTATTCAGTGAGAATATTACCTGAAGCACAACATTGTTTCAAGATCGGCATATACCTTGTAGATTTGGCTAGAACACATGCATGTTTTGTGAGTAATGCTAGTTCAGTGATACCTGGACATCATTATTGGGTTGATATAAACCCAGATTAGAGTGAAAATTTTTGATGTTGTTAGATACGCCCTGGTATAATTTTTTCTACACTAGTTTGTGATTGGTCACGTGGTAGGGTCTCTTGACAGGTAAGTTTACCCCTCCCGATTGGCATGGTAATCATAGGTGCATGGTGTTTATTGATATCTTGATATCCATCCATCCATCCGTCTGACCCTTCGTCCGACCTTCCGTCCGTCCGTCCGTATAAGTAGATTTTGATGCGTAGAGCTACCGTAGTGTTATTGTACGGATACCGCCGGTTCGTTAGGTTGGCTTTAACAGTACGTATTTACGGATTTTTAAGAGTGGATATTACTAGATACTGGAATCTTACTAGGTTAGAGCGTTACCATGGAAACGTTAGAGTCACTTGTTAGATGCGGACAGGCCTTGGGGCTTAAGGACCAGGCTTTACAAGATTATGTTGAGGCTAGACGGCGTGCGGATGAGGAACGTGAGGAAAGAGCTAGGCAACGTGAAATAGAGAAGGAACAGCGGGAATTAGAGCGTGAGCAGCGGGAATTAGAGCGCGAGCGAGAGGCTAGAGCCCACGAATTAGAGGTTCTAAGGTTAAAGTCTGACTCTGGGGTTAAAGAAGAGAGAAGTAGGGATGTATTCCCGAAAATCCAGCTTCCACCTTTTGATGAGGCTCACGATCAGCTAGATGCGTTTTTTGAGCGATTTGAACGATTAGCTGTATGTCAAGGCTATGATAGGGAGAATTGGGCGTTACACCTGAGTCCGTTACTGCGGGGTAAGGCGCTAGGGACTTACACACAGTTATCGGTTAGTGAGGCCATGGATTACGATAAGTTAAAGATAGCCTTGTTAAAGCGATACCAAATGACCGAAGAGGGTTATCGACACAAGTTTCGGACTTGTAGGCCTGAGCGAGGCGAAACGCCGAGTCAGTTTGCGGTGAGACTGAGTGGATACCTAGACCATTGGATAGGGATGGCAGGGGTCGGAGGTGACTACGACGGGGTAGTTAACCTGTTGATGTGTGAGCAGTTCGTAAACTGCTGTAGTAGGGATCTCTCTATGTTTTTGAAAGAGAGACGGTGTCGTGACTTTGATAGTATGGTAGACTTAGCCTAGAGTTATACGGAGGCTCACGGTATACACAGCCTTACAGCAGGTCCTCGTTATGGCAATAATGTGCCGCGTCCAGCGCAACCGTATCTCAGCCTAGAGAGAAGCTAGAGGTTGAGCGCAGTCCGGGCGGTCAGACATTTAAGCCATCAGGAGGCATCAGATGTTATTTATGTAATGAACTGGGACATAAGGCGCGGGAATGTAAGACTAGTGCCCGGTCGAGGCCTAGGTCTTCCCCTCAAGTAGGGCGTGCTGCTGGCGATCAGCAGAGGTATAGGACTAATTTTAGCCCCCCGTATAACCCAAAACAGAAACCGGAGACTATGTCAATGGCAGTAGTCGAGGCGGAAACGGAGACAGTCGGTGCGGTGAAACCGGAAGTAGAGAGTCCGAGTCAGTCGTTAGGATTTGCTGCCCAGACAGAAGGCGGAATCTCCTTACCTGTGTGTGAAGGGCTGGTGAATGGTAAGTCAGCGAGGGTGCTGCGGGATTCGGGATGTTCCTCGGCAGGAATACGTGAGTCGTACGTGGAGCCGAATCAGTTCACCGGACACCAGGTCGAGTGTAGGTTGTTCGACGGGTCTGTAAGACAATTTCCTACGGCTAGGATTAATGTGGACTGTGCGTACTTTGTCGGTACTATCGAGGCAATGGTGGTCGGGGATGCTGTATGTGATTTAGCGCTAGGTAACGTAGCGGGAGCACGTGATCCGTATGATCCGGACCCGACGTGGAAGTCTGAGCGTTCCTCAGGCATAGTGTGTGATGGTGTAGAGTCACAAAAGGAGGTGTCGTCCGCGGTGGAGACACGGAGCGCTGCACGAGAGAAACAGATACCGACGCGTAGCTTGAATGTTGCAAGCCCAGTTGCCGATGTGAGTCCGGCCGAATTTTTGAAGGCGCAGGAGGAGGATGGGTCTTTAGCGCCGTATTGGAGGCTAGCTAGAGAGGCTAGAAATGATAGTCCGTTTAGAATTGAGGACGGATATTTAGTTCGGGTTGTGAGTGATAAACGGGGAGATCAAGATGGATCTCGAGTGGTGGTACCTCAGACGTTACGGTACGACGTAATGAGGATGGGCCACGAAGCGGTTATGGCGGGCCATCAGGGCATAGACAAAACGCACGACCGCGTGAGAACTCAGTTTTTCTGGAAAGGGATGTATAATGACATTGCTGAGTTTTGCAAGTCCTGTCCCATTTGCCAGAAAACCATACCGAAAGGCAAGGTGCCTGGAGCTACGTTAGGCCAGATGCCATTAATTGATGAGCCCTGGCGTAGAATTTCGATGGATCTGGTTGGGCCGATCCATCCAGCGTCTGAGAGAGGTCACAGGTATATTCTGACCGTTATGGATTATGCCACTAGATATCCGGAGGCTGTTGCTTTAAAGAACATAGATACAGTCTCTGTGGCTGATGCACTAGTTGATATTTATGCGCGGTTAGGAGTGCCGTCAGAGGTGCTTACTGACATGGGAACACAATTTACGTCAGACCTCATGCGAGAAGTTAGCCGTGTTTTGTCGGTAAGACAGCTCACCACTACTCCTTACCATCCTATGTGCAACGGAATGGTGGAGAGATTCAATGGAACGTTAAAGTTAATGTTGAAACGGATGTGCGAGGAAAGACCGCGAGATTGGGATCGGTACCTCAGCGCCGTGCTTTTTGCGTACCGAGAAGCGCCACATGAGAGCACAGGGTTCTCACCCTTTGAGTTGCTCTATGGTAGGATCGTTAGAGGACCGATGCGGATTCTAAGGGATCTGTGGACCAAGCGAGATACTAGCGTCGAGACTAAAACCACGTACCAATACGTCCTGGACCTACAAGACAAACTAAGCGACACATGCGCGTTAGCTAGAGAGGCGTTGAACAAATCAGCGAACAGACACAAACTGTTATATGATAGAGGTAAATGCACGCGCAGGTTTGAGGCCGGAGACGAAGTTTTGTTGTTACTCCCAACGGAGCGGAACAAATTAATGGTACAGTGGAAAGGCCCCTATACTATTGTAAACAGGGTTGGGGACTTAGACTATCGGATTAAGATTGGCGATAAGGTTAAAACCTTCCACGTGAATATGCTGAAACGGTACCATGCTAGAAACGAGCCCCAGCATATTCTGGCAGCGGTAGCCAAGGGCGCACCTGATTCTATACATGATCCTGACGGTGTAGACGGGGAAACAGAGCCTCCCGTGTTCGGAGAGTTAAACCCAGAAGGGATTGATGAGGATGCCCACATGTCGTTACCGTCGTATGCGCGCCGCCAGACTGAGCGAGATGTTCAGGTAAATGCTGACCTAGGCAAGTGTCAGCGCCGTGAAATACTCAGTCTGCTTAGGCAATATGGGGATGTATTCACAGATGTACCCAAGCTTACCAATGTTGTAGAATGTAGCATTAAACTCTCATCTGATGTACCTGTAAAAACTAGGCCCTATAGGGTGCCTTTTGAACTGCGAGAGACAATGCGAACAGAAATTCAGGAAATGTTAAACTTAGGCATTATTGAACAGTCAGATTCTAGCTATGCGTCCCCCTGTATCCTGCTTAGGAAACCTGACGGTAAGACTAGATTCGTGATAGACTACCGAAAGCTGAACCAATCAGTCGTGTTCGATCCTGAACCCATGCCGGATCCAGAAACACTTTTTGTCGAAGTCGCGAAAAGCCAGGATTTTACAAAGCTTGACCTGACGAAAGGTTACTGGCAGATCCCTGTTTCTGAGGAATCCAGGGATAAGATGGCCTTTGTTACACCCGATGGCCATTACCAATTTAGGGTTATGCCATTCGGCCTGGTAACTGCCGGAGCGGTTTTCACCCGCATGATGCGGAAAATGTTCAGCGACATGCCGAATGTAGTATGTTATGTAGATGACGTGTTAATACACGCAGAGACTTGGGACGAGCACTTAAGAACTCTTAGAGAAGTGCTAGTTAGACTAGAATGTGCAAACTTAGCAGCTAAACCAGCTAAAACCTTCATAGGCTACCAGAGCCTAGAGTTTTTGGGACACCTTGTAGGCACGGGCAACTTGGCCACTAATCCAGTTTTGCTCAAGAGAATACAGAGCACTGATAGACCTAAGACAAAGAAGGCTTTGCGAGCATTCCTAGGTCTTACAGGGTACTATCGAAAATTCGTGCCAAACTATGCGGAAATAGCGGTGCCCTTGACTGATCTAACGCGTAAAGGTCAACCTAACAAACTAGACTGGAAACCCGTACACGAGAACGCGTACTGTTCTCTAAAGGCTAAACTGTCAGACCCTCCCATACTGAAGCTACCTGATTTCAGTAAACGATTTTATTTGAAATGTGATGCATCTGATGTGGGTATTGGCTGTATCCTGATGCAAAGACACGAGGGGATCATGCACCCAGTAGCTTATGCCAGTCGTAAACTATTGCCCAGGGAGAGAAATTACTCCTCCATCGAGAAAGAGTCATTAGCAATTGTATGGTCTGTACAGAAATTTGAGATGTACCTGGCTTGTAGACCGTTCACCATTCAGACCGACCACAAACCATTAAAGTGTATTAGCAAATCAAAATGTGCTAATAAGAGAGTAATGAGATGGGCACTGGTTCTACAAGAGTTTAGATTTGATATTGAAGCAGTGTCAGGTAAACTAAACCATGGACCTGATTTTCTTAGCAGACTGCCTGAGTGTTAGGATGTAATGAGCTTTAATGTCTAGCCAGGTAAGTCTAAACATGTACAGGATTTTGCCCTGTGTCATAGACCGTGGGCATGTACTAATGACAACTTGTTACATGACTTTTATGTATTGCTTTATGTAAATATGTTTAGCTGGACCCTGTGAGATAGAACGATACGATGTTTCGAGAAAATACCGTGTATTTTCTTTAAAAGGAGGGGGTGATGTCACCAGACAATAGGTGACAATATGTACGGTGTTTTGTATCATAGTTTAACGAAGTCTGATCTCTATTGATATTGACGTGAAACGTCATCCTAAAGCGTTGACAGGTCTTGATTGTATATATATATATTGTGTATTCTTGTATGAAATCCCATCGGCTATCAGCTGATTTATCCGTGTCACGCTTCGTGTGTATTATTACATTTTTGTATGTGGGTCGCCATGGTGACGCTAACAGTCAAACTAGGTCACATATATCCTTATATGGGACACTTGAGAAATAAGCCAATCAGAGAACCGGATTGCCGTACACAGTGAACAGGCGATTGTGACGTCAGACTTCAAGAAGAGACGCTGAACGTTGGTTCAGTTGGGTCTTGAAGCTTGAGGTGGCAGCACGCACGCACGAACATTGAAACGCCAGGAACGGCATAGAAGCAAGCTTCTACATGAGGCAAAGACCCAGCTCATGAGAACTCAGCCGTGCTGCCGACAGAGCTTCGTATTGGCGATAAAGTGAGAGAGCGCTCGTCACCTGCCGGCCTAGTTCAGCTTGACCTAGATACATAACCGCCGTAAGCCGTGAAACCATTGCTACACGAGCAAGGTCAAGGACTCTAAGCTCTACGTAAACAAAGAGCGCTATTGCATTCATGTGAACGTAAACCTACCCGGGTCGCTGACAAGCAAGATCAGTTGAAGATCGCTAAACTCAGAAAGACTAGATCTATATGGTGCTAACCATACGCTAGATTCTACACAAAACAGTAACCAGAGATCTCTGAAGGAACTGGACTTTATTGTTTTTTATACAAACCATGGACTCAGTAAATATCCTGTAATTTTAATGTGAAGAACGGTTGTATTGACACATCAACGCACACACTCACATTTGTGTCTCTGTAAGTATTGTCTTGAATTATATTTGTGAATTTAACCTGATGTCTCATAGTTTCTATTGATCTGGGTGTATGATTGTCTGGTATTTTAATACACGTCCTTAAAAGAACCTGGAAATGTCACCTGTAATGACCGGGATCTAATTTCTTGATGAGTGAAATCAAGTGGCGAGCGTAAACCCATCGTATGGTTTTATAGGATATATCTGTTGTAAAGTTTTCACGTTAAGCCAGGGGTGACATTCTCCTTTCTCAAATATTGTGAAATTGAAACCCTTTCCTAACAAAAAGGCAACCACAGTAAATGAATGTTGGTGATACATGACTGCCCTTGGTGTTGGTAACATATTTTTATGTTAATGTTGCATAGTTGCCCTCCTGGATTCACTGGACTCCACACTGGGGAAGCGAGGGTCCAGGGATACAAGAGAGGGCGGCGATGAGGGAGATATGGGGGCCATCCTAGAGACTACGGAAAACAGGGACTGTCTGGATGGTATTGATATTACTGGTACAAACCACCAGGAGGAGAGCACGAGGGACCGATTGGCTGCCCTCAAAACAGACACTGGTAACTGGACCTATAATGATATATATGATCTTAATACAGTGAAACCTTGATATTATGGCCACCAATTGGACCTCCACAAAGTGGTCATATAATTGAGGTGACTGTCTAAATGAGGTCTGATATAAATCTTGAGCAAAAAAGGATTTTGGACTAAAAAAGTAGTCATTATTTTTTACTGGTTGCTAAACTGAGGTGGTCATTAAGCGGGGTTTTACTGTATATGATACATATCTAGATACTTCACTCACAATAAGAAAAACAATATCATACATATAAGTAATACTAACAGTATAAGATTCGGTTCAAAGTAACTGCTCTTGGTTCAACTGTGCCTTGCAGTTGGCTTCATGCTTAAGAAATAATGAATAATGAAACAGCTCTTTCAATTGGCTCAATCTTATGGTGGCTAGCCATTCAGACCAGTCAAAACAGATTTCTGACCAATGACATTTCACCTTATATAAGGTGGGCCACTGACTACAATTAAATACCATATGTTTCAAGTAAATATGGTATTTTTCTGTTGGATGGTCTTATATGGTCAATGTTTCAATACAAGGACATCTGACTATACCAGTTTGATATTTAACTATTTATTGTGAGGTATTGTATTGTGAATCAATACAGCCTTACTATTAAGTTACCAACATGCAATTGCAAAACAAACACTGGTAAGTTACCCAAAATTGAGGGCTTTATAAACCCTCAGTATTAGAAAGGGAGAAGCACAAGATGTTACTGTGCATCCAGAGTTTATCAGGTTTAAAATAAAAACAAATGTACCTAATAATTATCCTGGTATTGAACTTGTGATATATGCTAATAGTAATATACTTGACTTTTCTAGACATTGCAGAAAGAGAGATTTTTGTGAATTTTACATTCTGATTGTCTATAAAGTTACATTAATTCGTATCAGAGCATAAATCCTACTGGTTTATATTCCAGTCATCATAGCATCTGTTATGTTATGCATTGCTTTTTATGTTGATCAACTGAAATCACCTGTCTGTCCAGCCATCTTTTATCATCAGCAATGTATGTTTTGTAAACACAAAGGTCAGAACCATTTTATTTGACAACCAAGTAACATAAGTCAGATCTTGTTTAGAACCTGACCTAATTTTTCAAAGTTTTCTTTATAATTTTGCAAAGATGTAGTCCCATCATCACAGACATTAGTATTACATCTGTGTGTTTATTTAGATTCAGTCATTTCAAGTATTCATAGAGAGCAAAAGTACAGTGTATTACTATCACAGTATAATTATTTTCCTTATGTTTCAGGATTTGGGCTGACAGAAACCAGTAATGAGCTGGAGGCCCTACAGAGGGCACTCAGGAATGCTGGTATGTCCACGCTGGGCAGCACACTGCCGGACCCCACTCTTCTGGACACTGGCCAACAACATGATTCCACAACCAGCCACCAGGAGGCCACAGGCACCTTCGGGATGCAGCAGTTCCACCAAGTGTCTGGTAAGATATACACAGTTTACACTCATCTGATCAAAGTTCCACCAGTTTTCCAGACCGTCAAGGATTTTCCAGGTAACAAATTAACTAAATATTTGCCGCAATGTTAATAACCAATAGGATCTAGCAGTTGTAAGCAAGCCAAAATGTTGTTTGTTCCCACCTACAGTGTATTTGGTTGGCTGAATGGTGTCAGTGCCCTGTTGGACTCCACTGCAGATTTTTCATGCCACTGGATACTGGGTTATTTTAGGCTGGCATTCATTTTAGACCTATATCCAAATTTAAGGAATATTCCAGCTATATATATTAAAGAACATTTTCCAGTATTTTCAGGACCTTGAAAATTCATTTGTAACGTCCATGAGCATTCAAGGTTTCTAGGTTGAGTACAAACCTGTGTATACTCTACTACTGTTTTGTCTGTGTGTGTGTTTTCAAATGTTTTTAACTGTGTTTGTATTCATACAGAACACTATGGACAGCCCTCCTGTGAAGAGAGTTGTGTCCATTAATTGTTAAATCATTAGCTTGTCATTAGTTTTGTTTAGAATCAGCTTGGGAAAATTAGTTTTATTTTCATGTAGTTGATTACCATATATATTATATGTATGTATTATCATAGAAGTCATATTACCTGGAGAAAAAGGAATTTAAATTATGTTAAAGACATCTAGAAGATGATTACACATAAAAGTATCAACAAACATGAAAACTTAAACCCCAGTTATAACCTTGACCTTCTAGAAATACTTTATTATTAGTGTTTTATTAAAATGGCCAAAATACAAGAGCGTTGTATGTCTTCTGCAATTTCACATAATAGAATTTTCAGGAAAAAAAATTATTATTTAATCAAACTTTTTACATAAGCTGGTTTTATGAAATAATTGATTAAAAATCAGTCTTCTGTCACTTTTATTCTTTCAGTTAGTTGAGAAAATCATTCTGTGTAAAGTTAGAAAAATGCTTAAATATTTCATTCTGTATTGTAGGATTGTTCTTTTACTGATTTAATTGTCAGTTATTTAATTTGTTATATATATTTAATAAGTCAGTTGTAAGTGGAGGTGTATTATAAAAAGGCATCTATGGCTAGCTTGCACTATGAAATAGGCATTTATTAAAATAAAAACCCTTAATATTTTGCCTTCTAAAACAACATATGTTTATTCTCAGTCTCACCTGATGCTTTTTACTTCATAATGGAAGACATTGGTGATTGGAGAAGGAGGGTTTGTTACTAAACTTAAAATTTTGCTGTATTTATGTCAGTTTTTTTATTATCACAATCTAGATAAACCCAGCAGAACTGTAGAGGACATTCTTAGAGAAGTACAAGAACTAGAAGAAGGGGGACAAACAAGAGGCTTTGACCTTCAGCCAGCCCAGCCAATTACAGCAGAGGATCAAGGTACAGAACATACAGAACATGTGCATGAAATAACAACAGGGCTCTAATTATACATTTTATCATGATACTGTACAGTGGGACCTCTCTGAAAGATCACCTATCTAATAAGACCACCTGCACATTAAGACAACCCTTGAGTTAGCCAAACGTGTTCACATTAGTTATAGCTGACCTGTCTAATAAGAACACCTGTGAATTAAGCTATCATTTGGCCAATCCCATGGATGGTCTTTTACACAGGGTTCACTGTATATATATATTGGGATACTTTACTGACAATGCAATGCAATGTATGGTATGTGCAAGGAATATTTTAGTTTAGATTCCAAACTGATGTTTCTCATAGTTGACAAAAATATAACCAGACTTATAGATTGGATATTTTGGGGCATCACTGATGCCATACATTTTAAGTTATGCATGTTGTGGGGGACCATATGAACCTTTTTCTGGTGGTTGTTTTCAGATTAAAGATTAACTTTCCCCTTTCCACATTAACTGGTTACAGATGAGGGCTCAGCCGGGCATGATATTTCCCCTCTGGAGAAGTATGCTCCACCAGTTACATCAGGAAATGATGCCAGCCAGCCAGCAAACTTGCTGCCTTCTCCTAAACTAGAAGAAGACACCAGAGGTTTTAATTTATCACCAGTCCACAGCAGAAAAAGTGTGGATTTTGATTTGAGTTACAGTCATATGGAGGTGAGGAATGAAAATTTTTCATTCGGGCAGTTTCCAGTTTATGCATAGCCTAGTAATGTATACTATGATCAGCATTAATTCTGAACTAGCTTGTATCAATAGGGAAACTCAGTTTTTAGCTCAGCTGACTGTAAGTCATCTGAGCTTTAGCAATCACTCTTTGTCTGTCGTCCATCCAGTTGTCCGGGTGTCCGTCAGTCTGTTAATAGGGCACAAATTGTTACCACTGGAGCTGGAATCTTCTAACTTTACATCCATAGAGATCCATAAAAAATCTCCATGGAAACCTGGAATTAGGTCTCTGTTACCCATATCCTTTGAGCTATTGGGCTCTGAAGTACCCCAAAGAATTATGGAAAAATTGATACAAAAGCTCAAATATCTGAAAAATTAATGCATTGATCATCATGATTCCTTGCATGAATAATGATCATGATCATGGAGTGTTTCATCAGTCTCTGCAGACTGGTGACGCCCCCTGTATTTTTTTAATTTAAAAATCTTTTTTTCTGTATTTTTGAGACCTTAAAAGATGCGGTCATCTGTTAACATGGCACAAATTGTAACCTAAAATTAGGTCTCTGTTACCCATAACCTCTGAGCTATGGGGCTTATAAATACCCCCCAATATACCGTATTTATGTGTGTATAAGACGACCCCGTGTATAAGACGACCCCCCCAATGTTGGGCCTTAAATTTTGGTTCAAATTATTTTTCAGCATCTTAAGTTGGAGCTGCCAGCTACTGAGGATCACTTTGTCAGCATAATGATCGCTTTAACACTGATGATTGAAATGGGATTTTATAATTTTTTATTCTTAAAATGGTCAGTGGTATATTTTTTTATGATGCTACTAGTGACAACAGGAAAGTTATACAGAAAGGTATGGAGCAGACCAAAACAGAATTAATTTAACATATCAAAGAATGAGTATTATACAACAATTCAAATTAATATCATAAGAGACATCAAAGGGTCAATTTTAGGACCCAAATTTGGGTAATAAATTATTATCAAGGAGATGGCACCCACTAAGAATTAACGTCAAGAGAATGTGCATTACAGGGCATTGACACCTTCCTCTTTAAAAAAGATAAATTTATTTCAAAGAAATGTCAGTCTTCTGCATAATTTGAGGGAGATCACCCCAAACACCCACTGCATATCAGCGTCCACATCCACAAGTGGCTTAAGGTAGACAAGTGACAGCGCACAAAACCAAGGCTTCCATGATGCTCTACTTAACTAGGCTTCCTCATTTATTATTCCATGTTGATCCTAAACTATTGAAAATTACATTTTCTTGGCCTGTCCCACCCATGTCACAGTCACCAAATTTTCCCACAATATATATCACGTTTGCGTAAACGACGTCAGTCAGGTTCAAATTTATTCCGCTGTACCAGTGTGGAAGGAAAAACGTAATTAGGTAATGACCCAGTAGGACTTTCGTGAACTACATTATTTTACGACATTTAACTGTGTGAAAGTTCAATGCAACCTTGTAGAAACCAGGGTTTCCATTTGATTACTATTTAATAGATCAATTCCCAAGAGGATATACGCACCAAATCCAGGGTTTCTTTATAAAATTGTGAGGAAATTCGTCATATTTATATCCCGCGGAAACTCGGTCCCTTTCTTGAACTTTGCTGACCTGTTATAATACATTCACTTCTTGACGTAGTCCAATAATACAGGCTTGACAAACAGTGAATTTCGCGGCACCTGAGGAAAGGCCGCTTCATATTTATAATTATAACGCGCTACTGGTTGTCTTGTAATCGAAGTGCCATGTGCGAGTCTCCGTGTATGTCAGTGTGCAAGCCAGCTGACAGCATCCGCATTCACTGACTCGTGAACATTTTACGCGGTAAATACGGCACCATATGAAAAAATCATCCTTGTATTAATATGCATATTACGTGCTACTGGATGGCATTAGCAAGTTCCTAGCTCCCTTGCGCGAGCGCTGTACTCTCGGATTTTGAGTACATGGGTAAGCCCCGCAAGCTGATAGTGGCACCGACAATTATATCACTGTGTACCTGTTTAAAGTGAATTGCCACAATATTTTTGGCAAAATATACTTTAAAACTTATATATTTTCAGGATTGGGAATTCCGTTTTGGTCTGTCAGTTCCGAGATCGCGGGAAATCACTGGCTCTACTGTCAGAAGGGCTTTCATATATTGATTCAGTTAAAATTCCTGTGTCAGTGCGGCAAGGGCAAACCTTTTCTTATCAATTATTTTATTATGTGCGCATGTAAATCTTATGTATAAACGATAAATTTAAACAAAAACAATGCACTGTTATGTTCTTCTTTGAGTGTACATTACCACCATATGGACATGATCACTTATATTCACGCTGTCCAGTTCGACCAACGTAATAATGCTGATGGCCGTAAATAATCCTTTGTGGCCCTGAGGACGCTGAAAAACCTGTACTCATGTATAAGACGACCCCCCTTCTTTGCCAAATATTTTCTTGGATAAAATTTGTCGTCCTGTACACGAACAAATCCGGTAATCGAAAATACCCAAGCAGGGCACAAATCATTACCATTGGACCTAGAACCTTCTATTTTGACATCCATGGAGGTCCATGAAAAGTCTTCTTGGAAACCTGAAATTAGGTCTCTGTTACCCATATTCTCCAAGCTATGGGGTTTATAAACAAACCCAATAATAAGTGAAAATCAGATACCAAAGCAGGGCACAAATCATAACAATTAGACCTAGAATCTTCCTACTTCACATCCTGAGAGTTCCTCAGAAGTTCTCCTCAGAAACTTGAAATTAGGTCACCTGTATTATCTGATTTACAGGCCATGTTTGAGCACCCCAGAAATAATGCAAAATACAAATTGCCAGATTCCTTATGAACGGCTGGATGGATTGTCATCAAATTTGGTGTGGTTATGGGCCTTGATGAACTTCAGCTTACATGCATGAACTATGATGCCAACTACATTATCTCAATTAGCTGCCTATGCAAGGACATGTTGTCAACATGCCAGTTGGCTGAGCATCATGACCCATGAGTCACTTGTTTTCTTTTAATGTGAAATTAGACTGGTTAGATAATTATGCATAAATTATGTCAGTGATTTATTTTTTCTAATTTTAGATATCACTGGCAGCATATCAGTCTTCCTACCCCTGATGTTAGACCTTTCTCCCTTATAATATGTATCATATAGACTTGTCTATTCTGAAAATAATATTTGTGGATTATATAAACTGCATGCCTTTTTTCAGGATCTTCCCAATGTAACAGGTAGCCTCCAAAGTAAGAGAGCTGGTTTAGATATTAAAAATTACTGCAGTATTCATCAAACTGGCTTTGCATGAATTGATTTGACCATTTTCATCAGGTAAACATGCAGGCATTGACAAAGAGTTCCAATTCTAATATTTTCATCCATAAAAGAAAATATTTAGGCCTTACTATGAAAAAAAGCAAGTATGAATTTCTGAGTCATCAGCATGATCATTTGTGTAGCGCAAATGGTGGTATTTGAAAAGATAAAAAAAAATACATACAGTCATACCTTCCAGTTCCAGACATTGATGGGAGCAGGAATTTTGACCATAATAAAGAGGTGCTCATATTAGAGAGATCTCAGAAATCTTTATTTGCTAAATACTGGACCACTTCACCTGTCTATAATTGTGAAAAGTCACTGTAGTTGAAAGGTTTGTGATGGAGTGGTTATCCTTTTAGTTTATTTAAGATTTAGTGAATTAATTGAAGTGCAGTGTAAGTGACCCACATCACAGCCCACTCCAGTAACCTTCTTGGCAGCCTGTTCAGTCTAATGCCTCTTCCCCCTCCATGTGTGAGCTGAATACCAACCCTTTGGTTTAGTGGCAGTCCATTGTCACATCAACATCCCAATCCACATGTGAAAGACTGGCACTAATTTACTGGTGGGTCTGGCTGGTTTGTGCCAGGAAGACAACAAACTTTTTCCCAGCATTTACACTCACCAACAATAACATGTGAGATTTGCCCATACTGATGTTGAATTTTTTGTTTTTTTTGTCTGGCTCCCTTTGAACAGAGCTGCCACCCAATTGGTGGCCTTAGGGCAGGATGGTTGCTGTCAACAACACTTCATAGCTGTTTCCTTCATGTTTCCTGTTTCTAGGAAAAAGATGCACTGGATGCAGTGGGGGTAAAAAAAATCAGGCATGTTTGCCATTAAGGGGCTTTGAAGTGGGTCATTTATATTCCACTTTTAACGGTAAAGTGCAGAAAGAACAATATGTTGTCAGCCCTGTGACCCTGAAAGAATTTAAATCTGTATTGTCTGCCTGGATGTTTTCCATGATAATAAATGATGTGCAATAAAGAAAGATAAACACTAATAGATGGACAGTATATATGCATCAATGTTGTCATTGCACAGCTTTCAAAAGCAATAGTAGTTTCACATGTTAAACCCACATGATGAGGTCACATGATTAGACATGATTGTCACATGATCATTTATGTCATAATATCACATGATTGGTGGAGCATTGTTTATCAAAATGGGCCATGATAAAATCTAATTTTGTTCAAACTATTGTTCAGATTTATATGAAATAGTCGTAGTCATCATTCAGATAAATGCTAAGGTTATTTTTAAGTAGTTTCATTTTGGATAAGTGATGCTCTGCATGATATTTATGATACTAATGTAAATGTTTATTTGAGCAAATGATTGGTTAATTTCTGCATTGGTAGATCACTGTAGATTTGTGATTACTTTGTATGTCCACATAAATTGTGAGTATAGTCCTGAGAACTGAACCCTGTTGCTCCTTCTCACAACCCACATAACTTTATTCAGCATTCTGCTTATTATTCCTTATTTTCATTTCAGTTAAATAAATTTTCCTTTTGTACTTCTGTAATAAATGTATCAGGGTTCATCATTAATGCTCCCACGGAGTTACCCAAGTCCAAAAAATTAGCGTGTTAGCTAATTCATTTTTTTTTAATTTGCCCCCAAAGAACCTATGATAAACTGCATTAAAATCATTGTATGGTTCAAGCAATGGCTTTGCTTTTTTTCAATGAATAATAAAATATTTGAAGACTACTTGTTTTCTGGTGGGGACCATTGATATTTTGGCTTGGCTGGTCCTCCTGGCTTATACTACTGTTTGCTAATGTTGATCCCTGAATGTACAGAAAATGAGATTATTATAACCTGGAGAGTGGGTTGTAGATGCCCCTCCAGGGCTACAGGTTTTCTCTGTGTTCGCCAGTTTCCTCCATCTGTAGACATTACTGAACACCACAACCTGAGCCATTTAGAATACATTGAATAGTGTTTATAAATATTTGTACAATCCATGTAAATTAAATATAGTTTAAAATTTTATAACCTAAAGTAATAAAACATACAGATTGCAGCAATCAGTCAGACATATTCCCTATTTTATGAGAAAGACAAGGGGTTCAAGTTCTCAGAGTTGTAGCTCCAACTTATGATTTAGAATGTTGATTTTTGCTTGCTTTGTCACCACCGCATGACCACACTGCATGTTACAGCTCCAAGCTCAGAATGAGGCTAGCCCTCGTCAGAGACCTGTCCCCTCACCAAGAACCAGTAAGTATCTCTCTGTGAGCTGTCAGGGTATACATTCAGACTGCAGACCCTACAATTTTTAATCCTAATTTTATGACCACATTAATTTATGAAAGGTTTAGTAGGAAGATAATATGATAATTATTTTCATGTTTATTATCCAGTTAAGTTCATAATTTGATGGTGTCCAGAAAAAGCATATTTTTCAAATGCCATCCAGCAATGATAATACCGTCTAGTCTTTTAACTACTCCACCCGAGAATACTGTGTAGTCTTATAACTACTCCACTTGAGAACACTGTGTAGTCTTATATCTACTCCACCTGAGAATACTGTGTAGTCTTATAACTACTCCACCTGAGAATACTGTGTAGTCTTATAACTACTCCACCTGAGAATACTGTGTAGTCTTATATCTACTCCACCCGAGAATACTGTGTAGTCTTATAACTACTCCACTTGAGAACACTGTGTAGTCTTATATCTACTCCACCTGAGAATACTGTGTAGTCTTATAACTACTCCACCTGAGAAGACTGTGTAGTCTTATATCTACTCCACCTGAGAAGACTGTGTAGTCTTATAACTACTCCACCTGAGAAGACTGTGTAGTCTTATAACTACTCCACCTGAGAAGACTGTGTAGTCTTATATCTACTCCACCTGAGTATACTGTGTAGTCTTATAACTACTCCACCTGAGAAGTCTGTGTAGTCTTATAACTACTCCACCTGAGAAGTCTGTGTAGTCTTATAACTACTCCACCTGAGAAGACTGTGTAGTCTTATAACTACTCCACCTGAGAAGACTGTGTAGTCTTATAACTACTCCACCTGAGAATACTGTGTAGTCTTATAACTACTCCACCTGAGAAGACTGTGTAGTCTTATATCTACTCCACCTGAGAATACTGTGTAGTCTTATAACTACTCCACCTGAGAAGACTGTGTAGTCTTATATCTACTCCACCTGAGAAGACTGTGTAGTCTTATATCTACTCCACCTAAGAATACTGTGTAGTCTTATAACTACTCCACCTGAGAATACCTCATAGTCTTATAACTACTCCACCTGAGAAGACTGTGTAGTCTTATATCTACTCCACCTGAGAAGACTGTGTAGTCTTATAACTACTCCACCTGAGAATACTGTGTAGTCTTATAACTACTCCACCTGAGAAGTCTGTGTAGTCTTATAACTACTCCACCTGAGAAGACTGTGTAGTCTTATAACTACTCCACCTGAGAAGACTGCGTAGTCTTATAACTACTCCACCTGAGAAGACTGTGTAGTCTTATAACTACTCCACCTGAGAAGACTGTGTAGTCTTATAACTACTCCACCTGAGAAGACTGTGTAGTCTTATATCTACTCCACCTGAGAAGACTGTGTAGTCTTATAACTACTCCACCTGAGAATACTGTGTAGTCTTATAACTACTCCACCTGAGAAGTCTGTGTAGTCTTATAACTACTCCACCTGAGAAGTCTGTGTAGTCTTATAACTACTCCACCTGAGAAGTCTGTGTAGTCTTATAACTACTCCACCTGAGAAAACTGTGTAGTCTTATAACTACTCCACCTGAGAAGACTGTGTAGTCTTATAACTACTCCACCTGAGAAGACTGTGAAGTCTTATAACTACTCCACCTGAGAAGACTGTATAGTCTTATATCTACTCCACCTGAGAATACTGTGTAGTCTTATATCTACTCCACCTGAGAATACTGTGTAGTCTTATAACTAATCCACCTGAGAATACCTCATAGTCTTATAACTACTCCACCTGAGAAGACTTTGTAGTCTTATAACTACTCCACCTGAGAAGACTGTGTAGTCATATAACTACTCCACCTGAGAAGACTGTGTAGTCTTATATCTACTCCACCTGAGAAGACTGTGTAGTCTTATAACTACTCCACCTGAGAAGACTGTGTAGTCTTATAACTACTCCACCTGAGAAGTCTGTGTAGTCTTATAACTACTCCACCTGAGAAGTCTGTGTAGTCTTATAACTACTCCACCTGAGAAGTCTGTGTAGTCTTATAACTACTCCACCTGAGAAGTCTGTGTAGTCTTATAACTACTCCACCTGAGAAGACTGTGTAGTCTTATAACTACTCCACCTGAGAAGACTGTGTAGTCTTATAACTACTCCACCTGAGAAGACTGTGTAGTCTTATAACTACTCCACCTGAGAAGACTGTAGTCTTATAACTACTCCACCTGAGAAGACTGTGTAGTCTTATATCTACTCCACCTGAGAAGACTGTGTAGTCTTATAACTACTCCACCTGAGAAGACTGTGTAGTCTTATAACTACTCCACCTGAGAAGACTGTGTAGTCTTATAACTACTCCACCTGAGAAGACTGTGTAGTCTTATAACTACTCCACCTAAGAATACTGTGTAGTTGTATAACTACTCCACCTGAGAAGACTGTGTAGTCTTATAACTACTCCACCTGAGAAGACTGTGTAGTCTTATAACTACTCCACCTGAGAAGACTGTGTAGTCTTATAACTACTCCACCTGAGAAGACTGTGAAGTCTTATAACTACTCCACCTGAGAAGACTGTATAGTCTTATATCTACTCCACCTGAGAAGACTGTGTAGTCTTATATCTACTCCACCTGAGAATACTGTGTAGTCTTATAACTACTCCACCTGAGAATACCTCATAGTCTTATAACTACTCCACCTGAGAAGACTGTGTAGTCTTATAACTACTCCACCTGAGAAGACTGTGTAGTCTTATAACTACTCCACCTGAGAAGACTGTGTAGTCTTATAACTACTCCACCTGAGAAGACTGTGTTGTCTTATAACTACACCTGAGAATACTGTGTAGTCTTAGAACCACTCAACCGGAGAACAGGCCATGCTGGTTTTCAGGAATTTCAGATGATGGTCATTCATCCTGTCCATTCTTTCGTGTAAAATAACTAGTAATGTGCCTATTAATCAATTACATGGATGATTGTTTTTTTTTCTTTCATTATTGATTGAAGTGGTTACATCTTTGTATAATCAATTACAAATGTTTATGTGTGTACATGCAAAAATATCATATTCTCTAGAAAAAGTAAAAATAAAAGCAACGAACATTAAAACAACATCAAGGAGGAGACAGAAGTTATTAGCCCAGCTGTTACTTTGACCTTTCAGCATGACCATAAACATGCATTCTGTTATTATTGCCTGTTTTAAAATTGACCACCTTTGAAGGTTAATTACTCAGTGGCATTAATTGACTAAATAAATGGCTTACTTTTCATTTTGACTGGAAAGACAATGTATCTGTACATTATTTATTTCCATAAATCAGAACTGTTGAGATAGAATATAATAAAATCTCAGTAATATACCAAAGCATTTCTATAATTAGGCTTCAGGTCAGGCTCTAAATGATTATAGAATATTAGTTAATGAAGATGGATTTCTCTTTTATGAATCTACCACATTATGTTTTACAGCTCAGTCTTTATAGTTTATTTGATTTCTTATCATTTATAAGGCATCCCACTGAAGAAGAAAAAGACAAAGACAAAACGAGACAAGTATAGTCATATCAGAAGTTCAGGGTACGGTGCAAAGTCTTCCAGTCCAGCAAAGTCCCCCAGCAAGACATCTCAGTGGTCTCCTGCACACAGTGCCCTTCAAAAGGTCAAAGGTATGGGCCATTAGGGTGAAGGTCAGATTGTACGGTCAAAGTTTAATCATGGAAGTGTGTATAAAGTTAAATTTCATGGCTTTGTAGTGATGAAAGCTTTGTAGTTTTAATTTAAAGCTTGGATTGTAAAAGGACACATGTTCAAATTCCCCGTATCAGTATTGTAAATCCCAAATAAAGTCTCTTGTCTTTGTGTTACACCAAGGATAACTTCTTTTTAGCTCCCCTGTTAGTCATTTGTTTGATTGAATCTCCATCAGATAGTTCCAGGTGAAAATCCTCAACCGAGCCTCATGAACCATGGGTCACTTTGTAAAGGAGACCTAATTGGAAGGAGGGATACTGAAAAAAGAAGCTGTCCTGCACCAATTCAGCTTTAATAATAAAAGAACAGTAATAAAGTGTAAAGTAAACTACTTTATCCATTGTTCAGGTACAGATGTTCCAACAGTAAAAGAAAAAAACCTTGTCCCAGCATCAGTGTCAGACAGCAGACTCATGGCTTCAGTGGAGTCTTTTGCCCGGTACATTCAGGACCATTATACAGGAGTGACATCATCCCCAAATAAACCATCTGCTGAGGTAAGTTTTAGTTATGTTGAATGACTGGTATAATACATATCTGTGTATAGACTAAACTCTTATTCTGAGGTACAGTTAGGTAAGTATAGAAAGTTAAATATCTAAATGTTTTGTTTTATGGAATTAAGTGTAATTTCCCTACTGAGATCAGGTCTGATATTACATTAACATTTAATGTTATCTCTCCGTTGTGGGTATGTGTATATAATACAACACATACCATAGTTTGAGTTCAGTGAAGACCTATGATCCAGTAGTGACCAATGTCACGGAAACAATTAATGCTGTTATGTATATCATGAAGACTGCTGTCTTTGGTATTGCTGCAGGTGCTTCCAGGAACAAACCAGCCCATCAGTACTGGAGTAGACAAAGTATCAGCGCTTGATCGAGAACAGGCGCTCATCAAAGAGGTCAGAGAGTGGCAAGACCAGTGGAAAGAAGAGAGAAAGATGCATGCAAAGGTCAAAGGTCAGTTTTGTTAAAGAAAGGAAAGAGATAGTGGAAATAACACCATCCCCCCCCCCCAAAAAAAAATAGTCAAATTAACATGTATGTTATCTTCAAAATCTTATTCACATATCAGGTCATCAGGCCTAAAAGGTTTGTTGCTATTTCATAAAATCACTGCTTTTGATCAAAATGTGGCCTGAAGCATTTGGAAAGCATGGGATGGAACAAAGTATGTTCCTAAATGGCCATTACACAGTTTGTATTGTTATCATGATTTACATGTAGAAGACATTTAGTCATGTGTTAGAAATGACCTTGTCAGACAAGGCCAGGTGTTATTCTGTGATAAAAGCATGGGTTACCATTTAGTCTACAAATATAACAGTACATTTAATGTACATTTCATACATAGTATTTATTTTGTTTGATACAGGATGATTTTATGTATATGAAAAATAAGGACTTCCCATGGAATTAAATCATGTTTTATAAGGAACAGAGCATGACATTTTGGTATACAGTGGTCTCAAGGTATTACTTACACTGTAACATCAACAATGTCATGAATAACATGATGGCAACAGTTAAATATTTTACCGTGGGTTAAGACATATCAGCACACTTGCTCACTGTCAATCAAGGCAGCATGACATATACTACTGATATTATTATGCATTGAATGGTTCTTATCAATCTTAACACCAAGATACTTCACTGAAGTTTGAAAAAGAACAGTACAGCCACCAAGAATTATGGACTCACTGTCAGTCATCCATAAATGGGCTGAGATCAGACAGGCATAACTTCAGTCTTGTCAGTATTAATTTAAGTTTGTTGCTAGTAATCCATGATAGTACATCCTCAATACAACCCTGTATGCAAAACTGGACAGAGCTGAACTCACTCAGTTGACTACTTTTTGACAGTTTAGTTGTCATCAGCATTCTTGTTAAAGAACATACTTATAAAGGAAGGCGCACATGGACTGGAAGCTGAAGGACTCAGACTTTGACTTTGACTCCACTGGCTTGGACTCAGACTTGTTCTCAGACTCGGATAGTGTGGGCTGGACTTCATTACTGCTTCATGTCAGTTTTTAGCTCAGCTGACTATAAGTCATCTGAGCTATAGTCGTGGTCCTTTGTCCATCGTCCGTCCGTTAACAGGGCACGTTTTAAAACCATTGGACCCACGAATCCAAAATTCTCCATACCATTAGATGTCCCCAAAATCTCCTACCAAACCGAAAATTGGGTCATTAGGACTTCGTTCCTTTGAGATATTAAGGAAAAACCTCCGTTTTCCATAAAAAAACCATTGTTACACTTCGAGGCTGCCTAATATCAAAACCACTAATCTGTTTTTGATCCTATTTAGTATTCTTATTCTTCCATACATTTTCTATGCACATACCAAAAATTAGGTCAGTATTGGGTATTATTTTGAAGTTATGGGCCCAAATATAATGCAAATTTTAAAAAATCAGGAAATATATTTGCTCACTTAACATGAGAATTGCTGAAGCTGGAGACTTTTTTTGAGGAATATAACTTTATTTAATCAAGATTCAATTGTTTAGCCAAAATTAGATAAGAATTTTGCAAATTTTTCAAGTTATTAACATTAATAAAAAATCAATACCTTAAATTTTGTCCAATTTTGGCAATGGCACGTTTTTTCCCTGTAAGCACTGTTGATTTAATTTTCACAGCATATATACATAAGGATTTAATCTTTTAAAATCTGAAAATTCAAAGGAATTGATTGAAAAGAGTAGCTTTTATTCAAGTTTTCATACACTAGTCAAGTGTTGTTTACATCTAGCCCACCTAGTAGTACAGCCTTCACTTGCATTATGTAACCCACCCCAGGCAGCTTGCCTTGGCTCAGCTTGGCCACTCCTAGCAGGCTTCCTCTCTGCTCTGCACCCCCCCCCCCCCCACATGGTGCATTAACTAGATGAAGGTTATAATTTTCTGTATTTCATTTTATTCTTGGCTATGCTACATTTTAGATATTGTATTGTACCACCAGGGGTACAATGATTAAAGTGCACATTTAATTGTGTCCACAAAGTGGTGTATTTCTATGAAAGTGTGGATGTTCATCAGATAAGTAATGCTTTACTTCAGAAGAGAAAAACTTCACCAGGTGTGAAATTGACTATTTATTAGCATAATGATTTTGTTTGTCCCTCATTCAACCAACAGTGTGTATACTTTATTTGAAAAGATGTTTTTATTTTATCAAATTTACTGAATCTTTTATTTTATTTCGGTGTATAAAATTAAGCATGTACTGAAAACTCCAGTGTGCAAAGCTTTTTAATAGGGATTCAAGGAATAATCTTGTAGATGCCATGTTGTGGCATTATTTTCTTTTAAATTCAGTTTTAACATTTGATTTAAAAATAATAAAATATATGTGTATGCATAATATGACCCAATATGAGCTACACTCTGGATATATAATGATTGCAACTTAGAATTCTAATATTTTTACTTATATTTTCAGTTTTTTTCATTACAAATTTATAAAACGTGTAAATAAAAAAAAGGAAACAGATAAAAACTATTAATGGAAGAAGTGGATATGCTAAAAAAATAGGCTTATATATAAACTTAAATGCATTATTCCCTTGAAAGTGAAATAAAGGTATTAGTTCATTTTGTCCACTTGCTTGTCCACCTGTAAATTTTTCATATGCATCACAGTATCTCAAAACTTTTACTGTTTTTCTTCATGACAGTCTTGTCGGAGTATTAGTTTGCAATCATATATTTAGAACTTTACTATAACCAAGTAGGAGGGCCCTTTTTCCTCTTAGCTTCTCATATGCTTATATAAATGAAAAACATTACAATAGAATATTTTTCATATTTTGCATTTGCAAAAATTTTAAACTTAAGCTGGGCCCTGTGACCCATGGGTCCTTTGTTTATATTCTTGATTCTCAACATCATTGTTTGGCTAAAACTGAATAAATACCAGACATGGTGCAAATACTTTGCAAATGTATTTCAATACAAATATGAATATGTACTCCATTGTAAAATTTCTTGCATAAGATTGGGAATTCAGGTAAAACTTACAGTATTTGAATACCAGTGCAAATACTTTCAAAATGTATTCATGAATGCATTCATTAATATATTCTATAATATTATTTTGATAATCTTTTCTGTTATATTTAAATAAAAAAAACATATGATTCTTTTATTATTTTTAATAAAAAATTATATTTGGCACAATATTTGTTATTAAATTTTTATAAATAATTAAACTCTTTATCTTATATGTGCTTCTTATCAGTTATATGGCCAAGTCAAAATCTGTATGACAATACGCTCTTTACACAGCGCTTTACCTATAGCCGGGCTACTTCCTATATCGTAAGGCGCTGTTTGTTATGACCTCGTATCCTGCTTTGCAACACCAGAGGGGAGCACTGTATTTTTGTCCAATCAGATTAAACTTTGTGCTGGAAGACAAAGCCAAGCGAGGAATACACGGAGCCAATCATATTCATTTCTTTTTGAGTGACAGCTCCTCCCCCAGCGTAACCGTCTAAACAGGCCACAGGCTCAGAGAGAATTGCCCCTGACGTGGTTTGCTTAGGGCCTTGGCACATAGGATGCTTGGCCGGTGAGCTGTAATTCAAACGAAACGTAACAACAAAGGCTGCGTGCACACCTCGCTGGCTGGTTTCAGTTCTGCAGACAACAGATACATGGCTACGCTAACACAGTCATAATGTCATAATCGAATCGGTTGATGATGCGAGAATGCAGAGGGAGCAATTTAAATTCGACCGGAAACTCATCAAACGGCGCTTGAAGCGCGGCAATGGGCGCCAGGATGCCTGTTGAGTGGGGTTTTTTTGGCATCTGATTGGCTGCTTGTCACATCGTATGCACGTTTATTTCAGTGGACAACAAACCGCCACCTGGTGTCTAAATATATCATAAACGGTCACAGCTGGCAGCGTGAAAATCAGTTGCTTCTTTAGAAGCGCAAGATTTCCGCTGCCGCGGGAGCGTAGTATGACAATAGCACTCCATTTGTTAATAAAATCAATGAAATCAATCTTTTCCCTGTCTCCAAAAAAACTATCAAAATCATACATAAGCTAACACCAACAACTCATAATACAGTTTATATTTATTAACACACAAAACCAGCATGTGCCTCATTTCTAAATCATATTTTTTTATCATATATAACAGCTGAGTGCCGTGACCCATGGGTCCCTTGTTTTTAATTCAAGATATATTTGGTTACAACTGTGGTGTATATAATTTCAGCTGATATGGAGAACAAGCAGCGTGACTTGGAGAGACAGATGGAGACTTTGAGGATGGATTATGAGAAAAAGATGTTCAAGCTCAAGCAGGAAAACTTCATCTTATCAGCCAAGGTATGTATAGTGGTCGTATCATAGTGTGACTGACTCCTGATAAATGCATTGGTGCTGTACAGTTCAGGACCTATTACCGTAGATCCTCTTTTCATGGCTGCACGTCTATTTATAGCCGCACCCTGAGTTTGCAAGGTCCCTATAAGGAGTCTCTTCTGGGGTCAAATACACAAAACTCCCGTAATAGCTGCACCCCAACTCTGTCCCTTGAAGAAGTGCAGCGATAATAAAAAGCAAAAAAATCACAAAATAGCTACTTCAATGAAAAATAATAAAAAAGTATTAATTAAATTTATTTCTAATAAAAAAAATGTGAACATCTGTTTGTTGGTTATTGATTTGTCATGATCTTTAGTTGTACATACACACTATTGGCTCATCTTATTTTCCCTTGAACCTACGAAGGATTACAGAATAGCTTCTAATGATTGTAAGGTCATTTTTGATGATTAAAGAAAATTGTAACTGATGATTGATTGTTAATCAGTTATTTTTTGTACCTTCTGTATTACTTTGAAATCTGCTGTATAGAATTATACCTGAAATATTGACCACATAAATTTAGTTAGATGTTTATATTTGCTGAAAAGTCAAGGCATTGGCTAAGTCTTGACACTCATTTGTGTCTAAAGTTCCAGTTTTAGAGCTGTTCACTATTTTGTCCAAACTCTAGTAAATATTTCATATATATCTCTGGTAGAATCAATTTTTTTTATCCAGAAAATATGGCTTCTTTTGATGTGCATACATGATCGTTTGTGATTAATTATGCAAAAGTACAACCAACTTAATTGGCTTTGAAAGAGAATGGCCAATCATTGATATAATTGATTAGTCAGTACATCATTAATAGGTACTGACTGTCACTCCTGAATGTTTTCATAATGAAGAGCAACATGTATGATCCTCTATTATTACCAAACTCTTACTATCCAACTCTTACTTTATACTCAGATAATACAAACTAGCATACTACCCAATCTTATATTAGGTATAAGGTCTGTGATTTGTCGGGGTTGAGTTATCCTGGAAGGGTTATCCATGCGTTGATTTCACATGGGCCAAGTTCACTTGTCTAATTTCTGATAGATGGTGATGTAATAGACCCCATGCAAAATAATATCAAATTCCTCTGGATTTATAGGAAAATGTGGAAAATGACCCCCGTAGGACACACTTTGCATCATTCTAAACATTTCATGACCAAATATGGGCATTTCTATGGTGGGGCCATAGAGGAGCTTGTGACAACGATTTAATGCCACCATTGGCATGTATAAAGAAGATATCTTTTTGCATAGCCCTGCCTGGGCTTTAGTGTATTTACAATTACTACTAAAATGCTTATATTAAAAGGTGATTCCATGTACTGATAGACGGAACTCAGTACCAGCTCTTATCACTAAAGCCCTGTAAAGTCCGTAAGGCGAATCCCAGATATTTGCATATTAGGGCGTCACAAGGCTCCTGACGATTCCCTCTCATTTGCATATCAGGCCATCACGTCTTCTGTGAATGGCGTCATTGCTATGAGGACGCTAACAACGGTCCCAATGGCAATAGACAGCTCAAACCGCTTAGTAACATTAGCACTGATATCATGTTTTCAGAAAGTCTATACATGGACCTTCGTGTCCTATGATAAATAACTGTCCAACACTACTGTCCATGGGCCAAATGTAAGTGCATTGCAGACACTGTCGCATCGATTCTGTACTGTGTATTTGTAAGTGTTCAAGTTACACCTGAAAGACATGCCCGTGATAAGTTGCCAACACGCTGATCGCCGTGATCATTTCAGCCAGCCGGTACATGAATGACAGTTTGACTGCGTTCGTCGCGTGTGAGCCTGAATATCTCATGCTGATTGGCTGAGCTAAAGATACATGTTTTAACCAGCCAGCTTTGAAAACCGATGGTCTGATAAATGGTGACACACTGACTCACTGAGGCTGAGAGTTATAGTGTCTTGCCGTTCTCATAATAGCCGAGGACCTAAAAATATTAAGACTGATTAAATGGGAATATAAATAGCAAGCTTGAAGCCCACATTAGGCGGTTAATGGATTAACCATGTGGGTTTAAAAAAAAGATTCTGGGAAAGACTTCTATAATTGCTACCTACGTCACTGGGAAAGACCTTAGTTCAGCGAGGCGGTGATGTATGGCGCTGACTGTCCGGTACGGCCCCAGTTTACCAGTCGATGAAATAAGAGGGTCAGAGAATGGCAATTAGTTATAGAAGTGGCCAAGAGATAGCATTACTGACACTAAGTGCAATACAGTGAGAGAACGTTTGATTTCTCTGCCAGAGGCAACAGTTAAGAGAAATTTCATTGACTGGATCAGTGTACTTTTTGCACAGCCTGTACCTGTCTGCAGTTTCTTTCCATTGCAATTCAGGGTAAAGCATTTGAACAGATCTGAGTAAAATGTTATTACTTGCCCTTTGAACTTTTCCATAGGTAACAACAGATGCCCCTGATGGCCCTCAGCAGCCCAGCCTGGCAGAGCGACTAGCCGGAGATGGTGTCAGCCAGGAACAGCTGGAACAGGTAGAGAAAGAGGTCCGTGAGCAAGAGAACCTGCTGGCGGGCTACCAGCAGGAGAACGAGAGGTTGTATCAGGAGCTGAAGAAGCTCAACACAGTCAGCAAGACAACAGAACAGAGGATGTTCACAGAGAACCAGAAGCTCACAGCACAGATCTCCAAACTCAAGTAAGTCTGTGACTGTAACACAGATCTCCACATCAAGTAAGTCTGTGACTGTAACACAGATCTCCACACTCAAGTAAGTCTGTGACTGTAACACAGATCTCCACACTCAAGTAAGTCTGTGACAGTAACACAGATCTCCACTCTCAAGTAAGTCTGTGACAGTAACACAGATCTCCACTCTCAAGTAAGTCTGTGACTGTAACATAGATCTCCACACTCCAGTAAGTCTGAGACATTAACACAGATCTCCACACTCCAGTAAGTCTGTGACTGTAACACAGATCTCCACACTCCAGTAAGTGTGTGACTAACACAGACCTCCACACTCAAGTAAGTCTGTGACAGTAACACAGATCTCCACACTCCAGTCAGTCTGTGACAGTAACACAGATCTCCACACTCAATTTAGTCTATGACTGTAACACAGATTTCCACACTCAAGTAAGTCTGTGACTGTAACACAGTTGTCCACATCAAGTAAGTCTGTGACTGTAACACAGATGTCCACATCAAGTAAGTCTGTGACTGTAACACAGATCTCCACACTCAAGTAAGTCTGTGACTGTAACACAGATCTCCACTCTCAAGTAAGTCTGTGACTGTAACACAGATCTCCAAATCAAGTAAGTCTGTGACTGTAACACAGATCTCCACACTCAAGTAAGTCTGTGACTGTAACACAGATCTCCACACTCAAGTAAGTCTGTGACTGTAACACAGATCTCCAAATCAAGTAAGTCTGTGACTGTAACACAGATCTCCACACTCAAGTAAGTCTGTGACTGTAACACAGATCTCCACACTCAAGTAAGTCTGTGACTGTAACACAGATCTCCACACTCAAGTAAGTCTGTGACTGTAACACAGATCTCCACACTCAAGTAAGTCTGTGACAGTAACACAGATCTCCACACTCAAGTAAGTGTGTGCCTGTTACACAGATCTCCACACTCAAGTAAGTCTGTGGCTGTAACACAGATCTCCACATTCAAGTAAGTCTGTGACTGTAACACAGATCTCCACACTCAAGTAAGTCTGTGACCGTAACACAGATCTCCATACTCCAGTAAGTCTGTGACTGTAACACAGATCTCCACACTCAAGTAAGTCTGTGCCTGTTACACAGATCTCCACACTCAAGTAAGTCTGTGACAGTAACACTGATCTCCACACTCAAGTAAGTCTGTGACTGTAACACAGATCTCCACACTCAAGTAAGTCTGTGACTGTAACACAGATCTCCACACTCAAGTAAGTCTGTGACAGTAACACAGATCTCCACACTCAAGTAAGTCTGTGACTGTAACACAGATCTCCACACTCAAGTAAATCTGTGACTGTAACACAGATCTCCACACTCAAGTAAGTCTGTGGCTGTAACACAGATCTCCACACTCAAGTAAGTGTGTGGCTGTAACACAGATCTCCACACTCAAGTAAGTCTGTGGCTGTAACACAGATCTCCACACTCAAGTTAGTCGGTTACTGTAACACAGATCTCCACACTCAAGTAAGTGTGTGGCTGTAACACAGATTTCCACACTCAAGTAAGTCTGTGACTTTAACACAGATCTCCACACTCAAGTAAGTGTGTGGCTGTAACACAGATCTCCACACTCAAGTAAGTGTGTGGCTGTAACACAGATCTCCACACTCAAGTAAGTCTGTGACTGTAACACAGATCTCCACACTCAAGTAAGTCTGTGGCTGTAACACAGATCTCCACACTCAAGTAAGTCTGTGACTGTAACACAGATCTCCACACTCAAGTAAGTCTGTGACTGTAACACGGATCCCCACACTCAAGTAAGTCTGTGACTATAACACAGATCTCCACACTCAAGTAAGTCTGTGACAGTAACACAAATCTCCACACTCCAGTAAGTCTGTGACAGTAACACTGATCTCCACACTCCAGTAAGTATGTGACAGTAACACTGATCTCCACACTCCAGTAAGTCTGTGACAGTAACACAGACCACATATTCCCAGCTGCATGCTCAGGGTTTTCCTGAACAAAACTTAAAGTGATAGTCAGGCATGACCATGATTTAAAAGGAGCAATACCTGATAAGCTGTGTGTAGGTATGTCTACCCTGGTGTGTATGTACAGTAAAAGTTGTTGCAGAAGTCGCGACCTGTACTAGGAAATCGAATTCTAAAAACAAGAATTTTCTAAGTCGGGGTGTGATTTGTAATACTTAGTTATCCCGTCTCAGTCAGCTTTCCCGGTATATTGAACAACCTCAGTTGAGCCATAATCGGCAATACCTTTGACCAGTGCTTTGTGAAATGTCTCTCCCTAATAATTTACACCTTTAACCATGTCTAATGAAAACCTGTCTTATATTTTGTGAACTGACGGAATATTCATTTTATTAACATGAAATGTAAATTATAAATTTGCCCAGTTCAAGTCCTACCCGTTTTGACAAGTCGCAATTCAAGTGACACTTCCTAATCTGCATTAGTGTTATATCATGAGTCAATTTGACGCATATGCCGGTCTGCCGCTCAATTGATGTACATTTTCTTTCCGTTTAATCTTTTTGGGTATGCGTGTCATTATGAAAAACTGGCGGTTCCATATCCGTTTCTTCTTGTAAAGTTTCGTCACATTCAAGCTTTATCCACTACAGACACGTCGTGAATTCTATTGCCTGCCCAGTTGATCACTGGGTACCAGCTGACCATTGAAGCCATGTAGCGGAAGTTCAAGCCTAGGGTCACCCGTGCAATGACCTTTACATCCCCAGGTCAACTAAGCCTTCCGTGACTAATATCCACAGTTATAAACTTCCTTATTAAGAACCGTCTTTTTATTGCCCGGTCAACAATATGGCGGAACGCATGCATTACGGTCAATAATTTTTTAATGAACACACATTAATAAATACAATGAAATAACAAACACCATTCAGGTACATGTTTTATTTACTGAAATTGCCACATACGTACCTAAATTCCATGGGAACCGGCATCGTCTGGTGTCATGACGGATCTGGTTCAACACAGCTGTGTTTGCCATCTAACCAAGCCATTTGAATATGATCACTGATAACGATGGAAATTAGACTTTCCAGATATTATCACAGAATAAAATCATTAGTCTCAGTAACTATAATACCCGTTAATTAAATTATGTTTATTTTACATTTAACTGACTGGTCAATAAAGCGTTAATTATCCCCTTGTTGACTGACATATTTAAGTGATTTCAGTATTAACGTGCATGGGCCGCGCCTTGATGGTAAGTTGTAACAATTGATTCAAGGGTTACTTTATTCAGTTGTAGAGCCCATTTCAGAAATTAGGTGAATAAATTCAAACTAAATTATTCTTTCCATTCTTTAGTTGTCTTCAGTTAAAAATATGCCCAGTGCAACAGATTGGAACAAACTAATCATAGTCTAATGAATCCACCATACTTTTGACGATCTTTAACGATTTAAAGAGTTGCACGATAGTGATAGTATTTTACTTCAGACTCTTTTAGTTTATTTATACTGTCATTTAACTTGATATTTGCATTCTAATGTTACTTGACCTAGTACAAAACGGCAATAATGACATTGTTTCACAGAACAAAATGTTATCTGACGCAGCTGACTCTGGCACTGTACAAATCTTACCTGACAATTGAACCCCGACTTTATATGTAATAATTCTGTTGTTATTCCTTAAATATAAGCAATGTATTAAAGCTGTCCAATTAATCTAGTTTATAAACCACATAAGTACTACGGGGACGTTGATTGAAGACTTGCAAAACAAGGAATGATACTTAAATTCCATAAGTTTCAGGTGGTTGGGACGCCTCTGAAGTCTAAATGCGACCTATATTATGTACTTTTCCTGAAACAAAACTTGAAAGGCTTTTTCCCAAGAGGATTCTCAAAGTCAGGACTTGTAATAAGAATGCAACTTCTGCAACAACTTTTACGGTATGTCTGGAGGGGAGGGGGGGATGTAGTGTTTGTCCTGCTTTAGTTGTCACCCATGGCCTGTGAGCTTGTAAATTATGGTACCATTCAATATTTTTTTCTTGAAATAGGATACAGGGATAGCTTCAACCAAGTTCTAAGTGGTGTTTGCAAACAACTGATCGAACAAACTCATATTTGTCAGATGTTGTACAAGCCCTCAAGAATCAGTTTGCATCATCCCTCAGATGTTCCCTTGTTCAATCACACCATATAAACGGACAATGCTGAAACAAGGCCTAAATGTAAATTATCTCTACATTGAATGTACTCAGTGGGGTATAGAAAAAGGCACAGTCAGGCTAACCACAGCATGTACAACACTATGTATGGTTTCAGAAATAAAGCAGTCCACAAGTTCAGTATGTGCAGTATGTTATATTATTAATATTTGTTATTTTCTGAGAACATGTGTCAGGTTTTATAATAACAGAAAATTGATTCTTTGTAGGTCTCAGCTCGAACAGCAAGAATTAGAACTAAAAAATAAAGGTCTCACCATAAAGCTGTCTGCCCAAAATCCATCTATGGCAGTTGGCTCAGAGGTAGGGTCAGCAGTACTCGGTGCTGGAAGAATAGCTCAGCTTGAGGCACAGCTCCATAACAGCAAGGTTGGTGACAGACTAACATGTAGCTGTGTATGGCACAGCCTGAAGCTAATAATCCACTCCACTACCTCTATCATGATGGAGGACTCAAATCTGGACTTGAGTTCTCTTGTTTAGGGACCCAGACTTGGACTCGAGGGCTTATACTTAGACTCGTAAAGGCTCGAGAAATCAGGTCAAGTCCATCCCTAGTCCAGCAGGAGGAAAGCTGTGTCACATACTATACAGTCATTTATATACATGAAGAAACTATTAACAATATATCACAAAAAATACTATATAGATCCCAAGCTTTAGCTCCTCCTCAGGAGCCAAGTGTAATTAAACATTCAAGTTAAAAACGTGTAAATTAACTAAAATATACTTTTCTCAATGGTTTTCTCGAAACTCCATGTTAAATTTTATTGGACTAATGACTCTGATATGAATAATGCAGACTTGGACTTTAACCTCAAGGACTAGAACTTGGACTCAGACTCGAATAGCCTGGTCTCAAACCCACTTTTCACTGTATTTTTGTTAAATGCAATCCTTTTTTGCTCTAGTGACATGATTTTCAGTGCCATGATGCATTAAAAGGATAGGTGAAGTTGGATGGCCCTATTTTTATGCCCCCGCCACATTGTGGTGGGGGCATATAGTTTTACCCATGTCCGTCATTCTGTCCTTCCATCATTCAGAAATCAAACAGTTGTACAGAATTTTTTCACAATGCCTGCAGATATTGGCCTGATTTTTGGTGTGTGTGGGCAGATAATGACCAGTTACAGATCGAGTTTGCGTTTCAACCCAGTTGACCTACTTCTGACCGTTTTACGGTTCCTGAAGATAGAAAATTTCATGAAAAATATAAATTTTCATGACAAATACACATGTACAGACTTTTTTTCGCAATGCCTAAAGATATTGGCCTGATTTTTTGTGTGTAGGCAGATATTGACCAGTTCCAGATCGAGTTTGCGTTTTGTCCCAGTTGACTTACTTTTGACTGTTTCCAGCTCCTGAACATAGAAAATTTCTTAAAAAATATAAATTTTCATGACAAATACACATGTACAGACTTTTTTTGCAATGCCTGCAGATATTGGCCTGATTTTTGGTATGTGGGCAGGTAATGACCAGTTACAGATCGAGTTTATGTTTTGTCCCAGTTGACCTACTTGTGACCGTTTGACGGTGCCCGAACATAGAAAATTTCATAAAGAAATATATATTTTCATGACAAGTGCACATGTATGGACTTTTTTGGCAATGCCTGCAGATATATGGGCCTGATTTTTGGTGTGTTGGCAGATAATGACCAGTTACAGATCGAGTTCTTGTTTTGTCCCAGTTGACCTACTTTTGACCATTTGACTGCTCCTGAACATAGAAAGTTTCATGAAAAATAGAAATTTTCATAACAAATGCATATGTACGGACTTTTTTTCCGCAATGCCTGCAGATGCGGGCCTGATTTTTGGTGTGTGGGCAGATAATGACCAGTTACAGATCAAGTTCGCGTTTTGTCCTGGTTAACCTACTTTTGATTGTTTTACGGCTTCTAAAATTTCATGAAAAATATAAATTTTCATAACAAATGTACATGTTCAGCCATTTTTAGCCCTCAGCTCATAGGCTGATGGGCTATTGTCGACACCCAAGCTGTCCGTCTGTCTGTCCGTCCGTCCCGTGTCTGTTATTTTTTACCTTGTAAGGGGGATATCTCTAAAAGGATTCATTGTTGGAATTTTATTTCATAAGTGAAGATGCATATCCATAAAATCTCGGTTAAGTTCGAAGATGGGTGACTTTGACCTACTTTTCTACATTTTAGAGCTGATTATACAAAAACACTCAGAAGCTTATATCTCAGGAACCATTGAGTGGACTTCACAAAACTTACTATGATCATTGGGATTGATGGTCTGGGCGTGCTGCACAATTTTGGTGGCGCCTCCTGCAATTTCTGATTTTTTAATCAATTTTTATCGGATTTTTCAATTTTGGCCTTGTGAGCGGGATATCTCTAAAAGGATGCACAGTGCGAATTTTCTTTCATCAGTGAAGATGTATATCAACAAAATCTTGGTCAAGTACAAAGATGGGTGACCTTGACCTATTTTTCTTTGTTTTAGAGCTGATTATACAAAAACACTGAGAAGCTTATATCTCAGGAACCATTGTGTGGATTTTCACAAAACTTATTATGATCATTTGGAATTATGGCCTGTGTGTGCTGCACAGTTTTGGTGGCACCACCTACAATTTCTGATTTTTAGCTCAGCTGACTATAAGTCATCTGAGCTATAGTCGTGGTCCATTGTCCATCGTCCATCCGTCTGTCTTGCCTTCCGTCCGTCCGTCCGTCTGGATGTCCGTCCGTAAGACTGGCACTTTCGACACCGTTGGACCTACGAATCTGAAATTCGGCATACAGTTAGATGTCCCCAAAATCTCCTACCATGCCGAAAATTGGGTCAATAGGACTACGTTCCTTCGAAATAATAAGGGAAAAACCTCAATTTTTTATTAGAAATCTATTTTTACACTTCAGGACTACCTAATATCAAAACCACTCATCTGGTTTTCTTCATATTTACCATAAATATTCCTCTATATAGTTCCTATGTACATGCCAGAAAATAAATCAGTATTGATTAATTTAAAAAAGTTATGGGCCCAAACATAATGGACTTTGTAAAAAAATCAGGAAAGATATTTGGTCACTTAAGACCAAAAGTGTTAAAGGTAGGGACTTTTTTTCAGTAATACAACTTTAATTAATCAAAATTTAATTGTATACCAAAAATTAGATCAAAATCTGTTAAATTTTTTTAAATATAGGCAAAAATATAAAATTGGTACCTTAAATTTTGCCCAACTTTGGCCACGGCACGTTTTTTTCCTGTAAGTACTGTGGATTTAATTTTCACAGCATGTACACATAAGGATTTAATCTGTAATAATCTGAAATTTGAAAATAAAGGCTGCAAAATTAGGCTAGTTATTGAATTTTTTTAGAGGCTCTTGTTGTATTCCCTTACATTGTCAAGCAGTCCACTTTGATGACTGTAGGTCATTCAGTGCACATCTCTATGCTCCCAAGGCTGTTGGCATAATTTTAGATGTCCCAAAAATCTCCTACCAAACCGAAAATTAGATCATTAGGACTTCGTTCCTTTGAGATATTAAGGAAAAACCTCCGTTTTCCATAAAAAAAGCCATTGTTACACTTCAAGGCTGCCTAATATCAAAACCACTAATCTGTTTCTGATCATATTTAGTATTCACATTCTTTCATACATTTTCTATGAACATACCAAAAATTAGGTCAGTATTGGGTATTATTTTGAAGTTATGGGCCAAAATATAATGCAGTTTTTAAAAAAATCAGGAAATTTATTTACTCACCTAACATGAGAATTGCTGAACCTAGAGACTTTTTTTCAGGAATATAACTTTATTTAATCAAGATTCAATTGTTTACCCAAAATTAGATATGAATTTTGCAATTTTTTCAAGTTATTTGCATAAATAAAAAATCAATACCTTAAATTTTGTCCAACTTTGGCACTGTTGATTTAATTTTCACAGCATATAAACATAAGGATTTAATCTTTTAAAATCTGAAATTTCAAAGAAATTGATTGGAAAGAATAGCTTTTATTCACGTTTTCATACACCATGTCAAGTGTTGTTTACATCTAGCACACCTAGTAGTACAGCCTTCACTTGCATTATGTAACACACCCCAGGCAGCTTGCCTTGGCTAAGCTTGGCCACTACCAGCAGGCTTCCTCTCTGCCCTGCACTCCCCCCCCCCCCCCCCAGATGGTGCATAAACTAGATGAATGTTATTATTTTCTGTATTTGATTCATTCTTATTCTAGGCTATGCTACTTTTTAGATTTTGTATTGTACCACCAGGGTTACAATGATTAAAGTGTACATTAAATTGTGTCCACAAAGTGGTGTATTGCTGTGAAAGTGTGGATGTTTATCAGATAAGTAATTCCTTACTTCAGAAGAGTAAAAACTTCACCAGGTGTGAAATTGACTATTAATTCCAGTAATAAATTAAAACTGGGATAGTAATTAGCACAATGATATTGATTGTCCCTCATTCAACCAACAGTGTGTATACTTTATTTGAAAAGATGTTTTATTTTATCAAATTTACTGAATCTTTTATTTTATTTTGGTGAATAAAATTAAGCATGTACTGAAAACTCCAGTGTGCAAAACATTCTTGTAGATGCCATGTTGTGGCATTATTTTCTTTTAAATTCAGTTTAAACATTTATGATTTAAAATAATAAAATATATGTGTATGCATAATATGACCCAATATGAGCTACACTCTGGATATATGATGATTGCAACTTTTGCAACAATTCTAATATTTAAACTTATAGTTTCAGTTTTTTACTCTGTATATATAATGATTGCAACTTTTGCAACAATTCTAATATTTTAACTTATATTTTCAGTTTTTTTATTAAAAATTTATAAAACCTGTAAATAAAAAAAATGATTCAGATAAAAACTTCTTAATGGAAAAAGTGGATATGCTTAAATCAAATAGGCTTATATATAAACTTAAATGCATTATTCCCTTGAAAGTGAAATAAAGGTATTAGTCCATTCTGTCCACTTGCCTGTCCATCTGTAAATTTTCATATGCATCACAGTACCTCAAAACTTTTACTGTTTTCCTTCATGACAGTCTTGTCAGAGTATTAGTTTGCAATCATATATTTAGAACTTTACTATAACCAAGTAGGAGGGCCCCTTTCCTCTTAGCTTTTCATATTCTTATATAAATGCAAAACATTACAATAGAATATTTCTACATCCACCTTCGTGCTGCCCTCACTTTTCCCTTCTCCGACCCCATCCCAAAGTCAGCCTCAGTAAGCAAGAACAAGATGAATCAGATATATTCATACTTTAATATTTTGTATAACTATTCATCCATAGGTACCTATGTACATGCCAGAAATTATGTCAATATTGTGTAATATGTAGACATAGTGGGCATCACAATAATGTACCTTGTCAAGACTAAAGAGATATTGTGTCATACAGTCACAAATTCATAAATCACTTCATCAGCATAGTTAACCATAACTTCATATCTGTCAAATTGAAAGCTTGCAGACTACCATACACTTTTAATCCTTCAACAAATAGCCTTATCATCATTCTACTACTGCTTATTACTGCTGTCATTGCATTCATATTTGCTCACATATATCACGATTTTCAACCCATCCTAAATAAATAAAAATAAACCACTATATTTTACTCTATTAATCCATCAGTCAGGTAATTTCATTTATCATTTACTCACATATTACATTACATTCCTTTATAATAGCCCAACATGTCCATCATATTCATAAGCTTTCTCGACTCGATATAGTATCACAGTGGAGAAACATTTATAGTCCAATCACGATCAGCTGAGCCCCGTGACCCATGGGTCCCTTGTTTAATGAATTTTTATCAGATTTTTCAATTTGGACATCTCCAAAGGTATTCAACACAGGAACTTCATTTCTTCAGTGCTATTGCATGATATTTACAATATCTTGGTGAAGTTCAAAGATGGGTGATCTTGACCTACTTATTAAGGTCACAGAGCTTAGTATAGAAAAAAATTAGGACCTTATTTCTCAGAGAGCATTTGGTGGATTGTTATGAAGCATGGTACATACCTCTCCAATTTAAATTTATAACTATTTATCAGCTTTTGCTAATATTCTAGTATGACCTACTTTTGACCATACGACACCTCCTGAACTTAAAAAATTTTACAAAATTTAACAAATGTTTCTAATTTGCCCCAGGCGGGGGCATTCTAGTCGTTCCGACACATCTAGTTTAACCAGTAATTCTGATGATCTTTTTGTTGTATTATTATATATGTTTAATTAAAAAATTATATTCTGGGACATTCATTTTATTCATTAGGCCAAAGAAGAGGAGCTAGAAAGGGAAATTGAAACTTTGAAAAAGACAAAACGGGAGCTTGAAGAGCAAATAGACTTACTTGTCACAAAAATGCAAGAGTTTCAGGAAAAGGTCAATCATGCCAAGGACACACAAGGCTTGGAGGTCATGGTAAATAGTGGCATGTCCACATAGTATAAAGATCACGTGTGTGCAAATGTGTCTTTTTTTTTAATATATGTGAAATTGCCTTTAACAAATAATTTTATTTCTAAAGACTGAATTAGAAGTCATGAAAAGTAATTAATTATTGTAATACATTATAAAATTATAAAATTATAAGAAAAAAACTTAATACAACATTAATGGATTATTAATATAATATGATATATTATATGACATAACATTATGTTATATCATGTTATTAAATAATCTGTGATTAATGCAATTTTTGTTTATAAAATTGTAAAATATTTTGTATAATACAGTTAATATAGCTTAGTTGAATATAATCCTCAAATTGTTGTTAACCCCATGAACTGTTTCATGATGTGATATTAATCATTCAGCTATAGAATAATTTTTACCAATGTTCAAGTTTAACAGTGAGTAATATATTCTGTTGCCTTTAGTGAAGCCCTTATCTTAGCCTATTAATTTTAACTATATTGTACCAGGAATTGAAAGAATTTCATGATAAAGAAATGGAGAAGGTAAATAGAAAACTGAAGTGGTACACTGAAAACCAAGAACTGCTGGACCGGGATGCCGATAAGCTGAGGCAACAGGAAGAGGAAATCAAAAAGCTGAAGGCGACCTTGGAAGGCCTCTCATCACAAGTAAGTCAAGGTCATTCTTATAAAACATCAAAAGTAGGTCATGGTTATGATGATTTAAAATCATGTAAGACAAACCTTAAAATTTCTCTGATCAGGGGTAGGTCAAGGTAATTTTTTTTAGCACAGCTTACTGAAAGTCATCTGAGCTATAGTTATCACTCTTCGTCCATCGTCTGTCCGGCCGCCCGGTTATACGTTAACAAGGCACAAATCATAACTGCTGGACCTAAAATCTCCTTACTTGACATCCAGAGAGGTTCATGAAAAATCTCCAAGGAAGTTTGAATTAGACCTCTGTTACCTATCCTCCGAGCTATGGGGCTCAAAATCATTTTAAAATATGATACAAAAGCTCAAGTATCTGAATAACTAATGCATTGAACATCATGATTCTGTGCATGAATATTGATCATCCAGTGTTTCATCAGTTCTTGCTGACTGGTGGCATATTTAATTTTTTCCCCCAATTTTTTATGCATTTTTTCTCTATTTTTAGAACTTCAAAAAAAGAGTCTTCTGTTAACAGGGCACAAATCATAAACACTGCACTTAGAATCTTCTAATCATCCGTACTGTCCAGGGAGGTCCATGAAAAATCTCCTTTGAAACTGAAATTTGGTCTCTGTTCCCATATCCTCTGAGCTATGGGGCTCTAGTAGCCCCCAGAATAATTAAAAATTTGATACAAAAGCTCCAGTATCTGAATAACTAATGCATTGATCATCATGATTCTTTGCATGCATATTGATCATGGAATGTCTCATCCATTCCTGCAGAATAGTGGCACCACCGGTATTTTTTCCAATTTATCCATTTTTTCTATTATTTTAGTTCTTTAAAGAAACAGTAATCCGTTAACAGGGAATTATTTTTAATCATTGGACCTAGAATTTTCTAAAGGAGGTCCATGGAAATTACCTTCAAAACTTGAAAAAAGGACTGTTACCCAACTCCTCCTAGCTGTGGTGCTTATAAACATACCAAGAATAATTAAAAATTTGATACAAAAGCTCCGGTATCTGAATAACTAATCCATTGATAGCCATGATTCTTTGCATGCATTTGAATCATGGAGTGTTTCATCAGTTTCTGGAGACTGGTGGCACCTCATGTATTATTTTTACACATTTTTTCTCTTTTTTTGAGACTTTAGACATAGAATCTTCTAACTGTACATCAAGGTAGGTCGTAGGCAAATCTCCTTGGAAACCTAAAGTTAGGTCATAGTTACCTTTATTCTGCAAGATGTGTGAAAGAACATGATTTGAGTACTCTGTAGGACAAATTTGCACGATTGGTTACAGTTGGACCTAGAAACTTCTAACATGATTAAGATCCAGAGAGGTTCCAGTAAAAATGTCTTGGAAACCTAAAACAATGTCACCGTGCCCTATATTCTGCAAGCTGTGTGAAAGTACATGATTTTAACAAAGTATCAGTCACATGGGCGGGCCCAAATGATAGCTGCTAGATGTAGAATGAGGTTCCTTTTAACCTATATCCAAGGTCTATTGGCAAAAAAACATGATTTTGAGCACTCTTGGAGTCATGTTACCAATTGTTCAATTTTCCCTGAATTCAGCTGAGCGTCATGACCCATGGACCACTAGTTAAATATGGATGTAGGTTATTGTTATGTTGATTAAACATGAAGGAAGTTCAAGGACATTAGTATTAGGGTCATTGTGGCATCAATGTAGAAGTCCAAATGAAGGGCAAATTATTATCAGGTCAAATGCCAAGGTTTAGTTAAATATGTGACTGCATCATCATGTAATGATTAATGATAAATTCATAATGTTAAAACAGCACACAAAGAATGCTCCATTACAGGTCATTTTGGTTAAAAAATAGCTACTTGATGAGGAAACCAAATCTGCATGGTTTAATCTGTAAATCATATATCAAGTAGTTCCATACAAATGTTGGAACCTACATCAGTGGGAAATGTCACGCTAAACTCCTGGTGAATACTCCATTATTCATTTCGCATTCCTGTACATAATTAATCTTTAAACTTTTTATTTTTTCAGGTGGGAAAGTCACAAGCGGAGGCCAAGGCTAGAATCAAGGAGAAGACGGCAGAGTCGCGGAAGATCAGGGACTTAGAGAGACAGGTCACCCTGATTTCATTTTCAGTATCAAAACAGTGCATCACCAACCTCTGTCTTCCTGTTTTCTGAAAAACCATATGTGTTGTCATGACAACATTGAGATGTGATAAAATTTAAATAACACAGGATGAATGATTTTAGTGCTTTGGCATATTAGTCTAATTCTTACCTGCCAGAGGGCTTCATGATGTTCACATAACTACATAACCAGATCCCATCTATAAATTCTACTTGAAGAACTTTGATAAAGCATTCTTTCTTCTACATGATAAAAATTTGTGGCTCTGATAACATATAAACTGACAATGTGTGTTGTTGTGGGATATATATTCACAGGGTTACATTTTTGTGATATTCACTTTTTTATTTTTTTGCAAGGGTTCCTCTTTATCTTAATTATACAATATGCACAAAATCTTCATAATTTGAAATGGACCCAAAGGGACATTTATCAAGTGAAAATACTTGTTCCTTATTAGCAAATAATATTAACCATATTGTATTTGAATTGCATTTGACATTATTATAATTTTTTTTTAAATAACACTTACCTCTATTAATTTCAGATTGTTAATATTGTATAGTCAGGAATATTGTGAGGCTGTACCATCATTAACACATAAACATTATAATCATTGAATTCTGTTATTGGCAATAAAAATATATTATAAAAAAAGCTTAAAGTTCACATAAAAGAACTGGTATTATTTATGAATCATAATATCAGTACGGATAACAGACATGAGATACCAGACAGGTTTTTTTTTAATGATTGTTCATCTGTGTACTATTGGGTATCTTATTCACGTTGATTTAATTTTTTTTCATGATTATATCCCTTTTGCAATTATTATAAAACGCAAACCCTCACAAACAAAAAGTGAGTGACAGTAAACCAAGAAATATCATCACAATGGTCAACGGTTGATTCTGATGACTCATATTCGTTAAGTTTCATTAATGTTTACATATCTGATACTCAGGTGAAAGAAATGGAGGGCATCATCAAGAAGAGGCATCCTAACTCTCTCCCGGTACTGATGTGGGCTGCTGCTGCTGCCACGGACACTGCTCCAGCATCCAAGTCCCCATCCTCCAAGTTCTTAGAAGAACGGGTCCAGAAGCTGGATAAAGAACTGGAAGAAAAGGATGAAGAAGCAAAGAGGAGCATCCGAGTGTTAGAACAAAAATATAATGTCATGAAGGTTTGTCTTTTCACTTTTAAACTTGACTCTCTGTGGTCTGTCCTTGTATTGTTAAATAGCTGTTTGAATGATATGAAGTCCAATTAACTCACTATCTTCTTGGTCAGCAAGACAGCTGGCCTCTTGTCAGGGCTCTCTGTATAATGCTAGAGCTGCACTTTTTTATGTGATCTCATCTGATATTAACTTATTGTAACTATAGCAGATATTTTTGTTCAAACTTATTAGAACTGTATCAGTATGCTGATGATGCCAGTTCATCTTTGTAATGTGTGACCATCAATGGTGGATATCAACAGGGTTCCAAGCCAACCTGAAAATCAGGGTAAACCTGTAACTTGAGTTTTCCTATTTCCATTCAGGGAACATTATAAAATATAGCTCAAATATGAAAAATTAGAAAATAAAATTTGATTGTCCCAGAGAGTGTGGTCAGTCTGTAATACTTGTTTTAGCATATGAACTGGATGATTTTCTCTAGTGGTTTTTAGAGTAAAAATCACTCTCAGCTTAGGATTGTGGTATATACAATCAGTGATGTAGTCAAGTCCTTGGACTTGAGTCCAGACAATACTGCAGCAACTTGAAATACTAGAACTTTGTATCAAAGTTTGTATGTAAGTGCATATATATGTAAAATTTATGTAAGTATAATTTTGAACTTATTTACATGTTGTATATGCCTAGAAATTGTATATTTATAACAGGAACAGCTGAGAGATTGTCCTGTGTTATCACAAATAAAAAGTATTTTTTATAAATTTTGAAATAGTTTCAGTATGAAGAAAGAATAGACCACTTGGAGACTCAACTAGCAACATATGAAGGCATTGGGAACACAAAGGGAGGCAGCCACCCCCATACACACGTACAAGCTTTACAGACTGAGCTGGAAAACGTGAAAAAAAGGCACCGCCTGCGTGTAGCTGATCTGGAAGCCGAGTTAGAGACAAAAAAGAAAGAGGTGACCAATCTAAAAAACAAAGACTTAGGTATATATTTTATCTCATATAAATTTTATTTAAACTCATAAATTTATTCCAATTGTATACCTTATTAAAGGGGCTTATTTTGATATCTAGCGTCTATAAAATATAGATAATACTTTGAACCTTTTTATATAAAAATAAGCCAGAAAACATTGAACACACTGGGGATTCTTTTTGTTTTATCCATGTGTTTGTAACATATGGGGGCCTGCCAAACACAGTCAGGACATCTTGTGGCAAGTCAGACAAGACAGAGTTTTATAAAGGGCATTTGCAACTAGTAACATTTCAACTTTTGCACATAAGCAACCTATTATCTTGGGTTACAATATTTTTTTTACTTGTCAAAATTGCTGCCTTTCCTAAGAGCTTGTAGATAAACATTCTCATACATCCATCGCAGAGGTGTTGTGGAACGTTTCCAAACTGTGGGTGATAGTAACTCATAATTTTATCTTACAATCATTATTTCATCACACAGGAATTATTTTGTAACATTTACAAGTTATGCATTTTTAGCTCAGCTGACTGAAGGTCAACTGAGGTATCTTAAGTCAACTGAGGTATAAATATGGCGCTTTGTCCATCATCCATCCAGGGTCCAGCCGCTTGAATGAGCGGATATCTTATATTAATCACCCTCTCCCTTCGTTCGTCTGTCTTTACATCCGTCAAATTTGATTCCTGATGATAGTTCCAGTTTGAACTGACATATGGATTTAAAACCTCACATGGCCCACCTCTAATGCAAGAATTCTATTGATTTTGGGGTCATGTGGTCAAAGCTTAAGGTCACAGGACCCACATATTTAGAAAGATTGTGGCTGCATTTAAAGCCAAACTTTTCATCCCAAACCTTCCATCTTGCACAATTAGCTGACTGGCCAATAGGGGAAGAACCTGGTTAATTTTTTGGTCACAAGGTCAAAGGTCATGGTGACACTGGCAATCTGTCTGCATATTTGTTTCAAGATGATAATTCGTTTTGATTGACATATTGGTTTGAAAATTGACTTAAGGTCAAAGGTAAAGGTCCCAGGACCCACTTCTTTTTAAAGATTGTGGATGCATTATAAGCCAAACTTTCTATCCCAAACCTTCCACGTGATGCACCTGCCAGTAGGGAAAGGTCCCTATTGAGTTTGGGGTCACTAGGTCAAAGGGCAAGGTCACAGGGCCCATCCATTTACAAATTAGTTTACGGATCATAAATCATGTTTGGGTTGACAGGTTGGCTTTAAAGTGATCACAGGACCCTTATTAAAAAACTCAAAAACCTATCCTTATAGACAAATTCAGCTGAGTGTCAAGACCCATGGGTCCCTAGTTGTGTTTTAAACACAGCAGGAATTGAGCAACTTGAGTAATAACATGTTAAAGTGTTTATCATGCAAGTTTACGTAACATAACATGCATTAAATATAAAATAAGCTTTATTGTTAATTTACAGCAGCATCAAAATCTACAGAAAAACAAGCAAAAGAGGCAGAATCAGATGCTCAACTCAGGGTCAAGGCTCTTCAAACAGAACTAGCCAATCAGGTCAAAGAAAAACAGTTACTGCAGGCAACAATAGAGAAACTCCAGGGGGAGAAAGTTCAGCTGGTCACAGAGCTCACTCACCACGAGGGTGGCAAAGCTAAAGGTAGGAAGGTTAGGTTTTATAAACAGGAGCACTGCTAGCTTTTGGTACCAGTACTTTTTTAAAAATTGTTAATAAAAAACAAACGCTACTTTTTATTAATTTTCATTTTTCTGCCTGTAAATATATTCACTATTGCAAGATGTCCCACTCTTGTCACATATTTATTAACCACTGAGACTTGATCTATCCATTAATAATATCATGTTAAGTAAGGTTATACTGTGTCAGCATTATGTTTAGCAAGGTTTTGCCATGTTTTCTTAAAAAAATGACTGGAACAAGCAAAACTCTAAACCCATGATTTGAGGCTTCTCTGCTCACCATAGATATCCAGAGACTTTATAAAAAGGTGCAAGGTGAATGACTTTCCATCGTATTTACAGTGTCTAAAAAATTATCAACAAATTACCGAGAGATAATGAGCTTATCTGAAAAGAAGGAATTAACTCTTGCCATTCATGAATGTTGTAGATCAGGACTTTAAATGCAGTTAAAATATTGTACATCTCAGTTCTTCTTTATCATCCACAGACAAAGCTGCCAAGGTCAGACCAAGGTCAGCCACAAGAAGAATGGGTCAAAAGAAGCTCTCAGACAAGGAGGAAGAAAAGAATCCTTCAAAGGCCACTGTTTCACTGCCGCCATATTCATCTTCTGTTAATGCAGACAAAGAATACACACCAACCAGCTTCTCAGGCTTACACATCGATGACGTTCTCAGGGAAAAAGAACATTTAAAACTACAGGTATTTCAGTTCTGACCTCTCTTCCAGTATAAATTTTCCAATGTTTTGTTGGTTTGTCGGATAGCAAAAAGTTCTGTGAGATATTGATTATGATCTGAATAATTAAGATATGTTTTGAATTCAAAGCATTCTATTCCATTGTGACATACATTTAATTCTTTGGCCAAAGCCATTCAGATTAAGGAATTTGCTTTGTTCTAGAGGTGACCTGTGATAGAGTTATTGAAATGTGATAAACACTTCCTGTGTAGGCCTTATTGTGTAAACAGAAAGTTGTTTAGGATAATGGCAGATGTTTTTGTGGAGATCAGACAACAATCTCCAGTCTGAAATTATGTGGAGAAATTCCAGCTTGCATTAGAGAACAAAAGTGTGCCTGGACAGTTGAGGGGTAAAATGCTTGTCTTTCTCTGCTGGCGACCCTGGTTTGATCCCCGGTGTTGGTTGTAGTTGCCTGTCTAAGGCCGATGGTTTTTACCAGCTTCTCAGGTTTCCTCCACCCCTATTGACTCCCAAACAAGTTTTCAAGTATATTGAATGTTTACTTGTTCATCTTGCTGAATTCCAGGTAGAACAACTGAAGTTAGATATAGACCAGCAGAGGGTGCTGCATAGTAAAGCACTGGCTGATACAGAGGCACGTGGACGGCAAGCTCGTGAAGACTGGGCACAGCAGATGTCTGCTTTAAGAAACTCTCACCAGATGGAGCTTCAGAGACTGATGACGGAACATGCGGTTCAAACCTCCACCTCAAAAGTCACAGAGCTCCAAGGAAAATTAGATGCACAAGAGGTAGTATTTTAGATATTTCACATTAGTTTTCACATTTCAAATTTTACTTCAGACTTGTAATAAAAAAAGCTGTGACTGTTTTAGAAAGTTTATGATTGATAAACAGAGGATTACAGTAAATGTTTATCAGACCTCCTTTTCTGAATTGGTTTATATAAATTAACCTTTGAAGTATTACCTGTTAAAAGAGTCACTCTTTGTAGGATTTCCTGAAAATGATGCTTATTACTCTCTTTTCACAATTTTTTTTTCTCAGCAGCACTTGCTTTAACAGTCCAGTTAGAACAAGAATGGGAAATGTCAGGTTTTTTGAGTGTGCAAATGTCCAGCATGTATCACAACATGTGGAAAATGTCCTTTTCTTCATTCAGAGGGATATGCACCATGTATGGTTTTTACTTAAGGAAAGATATATACACGGTTTTACTATACAAAGCACATCTTTATTCAGTCTGTGATAAAAATTGGGGTATTGCTGCTAATTTTACTCCTTTTTTTCACTTGTTATTTCAAAGAAGTGTACTCTTTTTTTTCCAGAGCTCATAGTCTCCATTTTGGCCATTTACCTTTGTTTAGCCTGTACTGCATTGAGACTAAAATTCAAGATATATGAAGTTCAATAATGACCTTAATGACAGATAATCAAAGAATGTCTTTATTAATATAAGGGATGTTTCCTATTTTGTGAATCCTCTTTTCACCCTAAAGGTGGTCCCACAATACATATGCAGGAATATATACATATGGGTCAATTTTAAACATTCTTAGATGAGTTTAGAAATAGCTTAATGTTGATGTAGTAGTTAATTATGTTGTCACACTAGATTTTACATATGCATATACAGGGATCGTAATCCTTTGAATTTTTATCTAATGGAACAGTATTAATACAGGCTTGCCCTTTCCCTAAGAAAAATTTGCCTTACCAGTTACCACTGAAGATGCATCCTACAATCATATCAAGCTGTCAGTCACACTTCGCTCAGTGTTAACCTTATTTTGCATCTTACATGTCATTTAACATGCACACTTGTAACATGCAGTTTTACTGAATGTTTTCAATAGTAACACTGTTACATCAGAAACATGATTGTGCAGTGAAAAATAAACGAAAAATATTTGAGATGAGGCCTAAATGATGTGGAGTATAAGAAATTTTAGGCAATTTTACAGGAAAATACAGGAATTTAGTGAGTTTGTGGAAGACACCTCTTAAATATTTCATTTTTGTCTCATGTGTGTTACTGCTTATTAGCTACTAATGTAAAAAATATCTAGGTGTGCACCTTTCCAACAGATTAGTACAAAATGTTAAATGCTCTTCAGTGCACGTGCCTGCTTGTCTGAGACAGGCGGAAAGGTGTTTTAAAACCCCTGCATGTAGCATGCACTATCATAACTAATTCTTTTGGCGAAAGATTTTCTCTGAGACAAGACACTTTGGAACATGTTGTTAACACCGTTGGTTTATCCAGTTTGGTATAGGTTAAATGAACTCTAAGATGGCCTTTTTGATGCTATTACAGGTGTTGATCCAGCACTTAAAACAACAGCAGGCAGCAAACCTGCTTGATGCTGAGTTCCTGTCAGCTCTGAAGATTAAGGAAGCAGCACTGGAGACTCAGGTCACACAGCTTCTGGAGGAGCTGAGGGAGGCCAAGCGCTGTCACACTCCTGTAAGTATGCCCCAACAGCCAAACAACTGTTATCATGTTGAAATAGCTAGACAACTACCTCAAATACACAACAACTGTCTTGTAAGTAAACTGATACTAGATAAATACAGCAACTACACAAAATAATAATCGTCTTGTTAACATGCTGAAACCATCAGACAACTACGCAAGTCAACTATACAACATCAGACAAGTACACAAAATAATAACCATATTGGATGCATGTTGATACAGCTAGACAACTGTCAGTATTATTTATCTTCCAAAATGTTAAAATCAGCATTAGTATAATCCATTGTAACATTTACAATGTTTAACAAATAAAAATTTATACTTGAAAATTCTACTTCTTTGTCTTTTGTAGGAGATGCGCCATTTTGATGCACTACAGGAAAAAATAAAGCAGTTAGAAAACCGCTACCAGAACAGGGAACAGGAGCTCCAGCAGATTTTACGACATTCTCGGCAGCTTCACGAGAATGAAATAGCCACAGAAGTAGCAAAATGGAAAAAATTACTGGAGGCCAAAAATCATGAAACAGAAAAGTTTAGGACTGAGCTAGACTCTATTCTTCATGTGCTCAAAGAACTACAAAGACAAGGAGTAGTTTTACCTCAGTCTAAAAGCTACTAGCTGAGGTACCATGTAAGAATCCTGTGTATTATGTTATAATGTCTCACTTCCAAAAAGGTGCTAATTGTTTACGATGCAATACTGCTCTTCCATGCAGCGGGTTTTGGAAGGACCAAGATTCTGGGATTCTTGTATCAGTTTCACCTGGATTTCATTTTGCCACCAATTTTCACTGCAAGCATGTTTGACTTTTTATGTCAAGAACAAATCTGCTAGATCAGTCTAATACCAAAAGATGTGTACGTTACAAGACCTTGCATCCAGAGGAAGGCCAGGTTTGGTTCACAAGATGGCACCTGGACATCCAGGGGCTGTTCAGTGTACAATGTATATTACAGAACAAGGCCCCTTGGGGTCCAGGCACTAGTTAAGGTGGTATGGAAAAAAGGCACCTGGGAACCCAGGGGCCAGTCTGTTCTAGAACAGTAGAGACACTAAGAGATCCAGAGGCTGAATAAGATTGTACAGGATTGGGGACACTGTTTACAATGGTATGAATATAAGCAAATAGGAATCCAGGGGCTGCATAGATATATGGCTCAGGATTGATACCTACAATTCCAGGGGCTGATCAGATATCGTACATGATTCATACTTAGGAATCCAGGAGTGGGTCAGAAATGGTACAGAATTAACATTAAGCAACCAAGAGGTGTCAGCATAATACAGGATGATCACCAAGGGGGGGGGGGGGGGGGGGGGACTGGTCATCATGGTACAAGACTTGGGGAACCCAAGGGCAAAAACACTAAAGGATCAAGATGGTACAAAGTTAGGCCACTGGGACCCAGGCACTAGTTCAGATTGATTGAATAGTCCCTGGGGCTGGCCAGTTTGGTACCAAGTGATCCAGGGGCAGGCCCACTATGGTACAGGATTTAGGTCCATGAACTGGTCTTAGTGTGACAGGGAGGTGATGGTATATGGAAAACAAAAAACGTTCAGTCATCAAGGGGCCCAACAAAAGGCCAACCATGTCAAAAAGATGTTTCTGATCATTCACTTATTTGACAGCAACTCCCTCTCCTTTGTTATATACATATATTTATTTAAGAATAAAAGATAAAACCATGTATTTGATTTCTTGCATTTTATTGTAACAAGTAACCATAGTAAATCAAGCACACTGTTCAAATTTGAACATGTTATTTCATTAACTGCATGTATTACTGATTTAGATTACAACAGTTTTAAAAACACTTCACCATCAGAATCCTGAATGTCAGATATGTGATTTATTTTTATGCTGAAAACAGCTGGACCATCATCCCCGGGACCATCATCCCAGGTCTTAGAAAAGAGACATAGTTTTGTGATCAGCTCCAAACAAGTCTAAAAATAATGCTTTGAAATTTTCTGTATCATCACAGACCCTTGTTTCAATTAATATGAAAATATGCATTTACATTATGTTCAACAGAAGGAATGTGAGAACATTTGTTAAATTCAATTAACCAGTTTCACACGGATGACTGGTTACAGCCTTGCCAAATTAATAGCTCTTATAGTCCGTTTCATCCCCTCATGTCCACCTGTTTTTTGCTATGAAAATTTTTATTAGGTACATGTCAAGGGAAACAATTATAGTGTAGAGGAGAGGATTACAGAACCTAATTTTAAACTAGGTAACTAAATTCCTACCTTGTGCCATATTTTAGTTACAGAATTTTCTGAAAATATGAGAAATGTTGTTTACTTGGAAAATATTGAAAAATATAAATTTTAAGTAAATCATCTACAAAAAACAGGTGGACAGCAGGTGGTGAAATGGACTATAGGAGTAGACCACCCCACCTTGAAGAGGACACATCATGGTTCATGGCGGTCGGATCTTGTAATTTGCAGTTAATTCTACAAGAGTCTGAGCTGCCTCTACCATTGTATTTTCACTGAAAGCCAGATAGAACAGGCACCCCTTGACATATTTACGACACTGTTCCCTTTGACAGCACATCAGAGTTGATGAAAAATAAAACCATAATCTTTGTCATCTTGGAGTAAACATCTTACATGTCATTAGATACCATCAACATCAGACAGTTTTCATTAAGATTCTCGAAAATGAATAACAATTCCAAGGGGTCCTTCTGGCCAAAAGAAGTAAAGTGGATAACATATCAAAAGCCGTTATTTTTATAATACAGATATACAATATGACCAATGTCACTAAAAAGGCACTGTTCTCCTTCACATTTTTTAATGTGAATGTACAAAGTTAATGGCTGCATATAAAGAAATTAACATGGAAATGATAAAGGCAGGAATGTGACACAAAATGAATAAACAAAAACTACACATCACTGTTTAAAAACACGATTAATGACAGGAAAAATTGTCATGGCAAAAAACCTAGACATTCCTAGAAAATCCAGAAGAAATATGTAGAAATGGTCCAGTAATTGAAATTTCAACAAAAATGCAGTTTGGATCAAACTGGATGGTGAAGGAATGTCATTTCACAATTTTCTGCAATGGAGAAATCAACTTGTTTATACTGCTTATGCTATTGTTCTTCACACATACTGGTAAAGGAATGTTTTATACATAGGTCTTGCTGTACAAACATTTCTTTGAAAACTATTCTATTATTTTCTGATTTCTCACCAAAACAACACAAAATGACTTATATGCAAGTTTGTACCGTAAAATAATTGATATTCTTTTTCTAAGTCAAACGAAATGTAGACTGATTCAGTTGAGCTGCAAATGTTAAATTTAAGCAGTTTATTTATTTTTTTAGGGGGGGATGTTCTAGTGAACTGGTTCTCTTTCTGTCATTGTTGACAAAGGCAGATCAATCTGTCTATAATTATTATTTTGATCAAAACATTAAGGGCAAAAACAATAATTGTTGAAAATGTGAGATAACATTTTTTACCACAATATATATTAAAAGTTAATGTGTATTTACAATATTGTCCTTACACAAATCAACTTTGGTTCACATAACTTGAAAGGTTGTTACTGTTTTGCATGTTCCTACTGTAAAGAAGCCTTCATTCTCAACCATGCATTCATATTATTATATATCTATATATGTCCTTTTACATAATATTGGTTATGATAGGAATGTCCACTGTGCCTGGAAAAAAAGAAAACATACTTAAAATTAATCTGTATAATATAGTATAGACTATGAGACAGAACTAAAACAGTATGGAAACTTGATTGTATAACACAAAATTGAGTAAAATCAATCACATTTGGCACTTTCAATAAACCTACAGTGAAACATGATAAAAGATAATACTATAAGTCACTAATCTGATCTCAAAGATGCTAAAATGTCACAAGTTACAGGAAAACAATCTCAAAGAAACATACAAGCAATACAGATAGTAAAAATTCCAATGTAATATACATAATTATGATTGTGATGTGTTATATAACATAAATATACATACATAATAATGAAGAGAAGGCTTCATTCATTTCATTGTAACCTTCCTTTAGGAACATCACATAATGCATATTTATTACTACGTTCTTATAATTGAAAGTGATATGTGAAATTATGTATTGAAAGATTATAACATATTTTAAATATTATTTGTGTACAACCAATTCCCAAAAAATGTATTTACAACTTTGCAAAGACAAGGCTAAATACTTAAGTAGTGGTGGCCGTGCTTGTTGTTATTAATGATAAATCATCAAATATTAAATTGATCAGGAGGCACTGAACATCATTTAAATTCATTAAATGACCACTTAAGCCTTGTGCACCTGTCATCAATACATCATGTCACATCATATCATCTTATGGCGTATTATCAACATCTGCAGTCACAACTTTAATTGGAGTGTGAAAACAGCATTGGGAAAGACCACAATCATGCTTATACATGGATGGTATTAACATCATACACATCTTTCATGATAAATTTGTGCAGTATATAGACTGGGGACTTGGTCCTACTAATCATGTGGCCTTGGTACAGAGGTTGTTCTTGTAATGGGCTCCACTGTATACCACTGTATAAAAATAGTAATCTGCCATTGCCATTTAAGGTAAGTATTTTTCTCTCTTTATACAACATTACGGTCAAGCTTTCCACTTTATTGGGAATAATAAATTGCATTTGTTTTCTTGGATGACATTATATGCTTATGTTCAAAACTGACTTATTTAAATAACACTCTTGTACAAAATTGACCCACCTTTTATGTACATACAAAATTGACTGATGCTTTATAAATGTATAAAAGTTAACTGCATATATACAGACATATTGACTGTACAGATCTTTAAACTGTACATGTACAAAAGGACCTTTTACGCTTGTACAACAATTGATGCATGTCTGAAGAAAACCAGCACTGATTTGTTTATCAATCTGTACACATCTGCAGATCTTTTTTAATACAGTATATGATATGAATATATATATATATATAAATAAAACACAACAGACCATTTCCAATATAACATTAAACTTAAACATAACAGGCCATTTCTAATATACCATAATAAGAAAACAGGCCACTGCTAATATTATTATTTTATAAGAGGCCATTTCCAATATACTACTAGTATTATAATATAACAGGCCATTTTCAATATATGATTATATTCCTGTTGCAACTGACAAACACTGCAACATCCATTCAACTTCCTCCATATGTTGTGAAAAAAACATCAAAAATGATATTACAATTTCCTAATTACGGTAGTGAAACAGAAAGCACTGCCATGTGTAAAATCATCACTCAGTGACATTACTTATACTGGGCAGTGTACTGTGCTTGTATACTGGACGTGTCTGTAGGGAGTGTGCGGTAGTGATTTCTGGGAATCGTATTGGCACTGGTGATCGAAAGCTTGCGCTGTGTCATGATTGGCTGGTGACCTTTGAACCCACTGTACTGCTAGAAAGCACGAAATTTGCATAAAATGATTGGGCGAGTCACATATACATGCAGTTGTGCTTTTAACAATTACAATTTTAATTGTGTGTATTTTAGAATAAACAGTAACATAAACAAGTTGCAGGTGCAATAAGCAGACTTGGTGCATGGTCAAAAATAATAATAAGCATATATAGAATCTAATTCAAAATAATTCTTAGATAATGATCTGTGTGTAAAAGAATTATCATTTTTTCCATGCTTAATATATTTTCAGGAAAGTAGTTAATAGTTCAAATGTGACTAGCATAAAATGAATGAATCATTTAACTTTCAATCCATGAGAAGTAAATTTACCCAAAAATCAGTTTTAACCCCCCCCCCCCCATCAAGTGCAGTATATATAAACTGATAATTTACCCTCACACGCTAAGCCCATTCAAAATTAATACGGAGGTATCTCAATGTATGCCTTACACTACCATCTAGAACTGACAGACACGGAATAGGTTCAATATAATGGCAGTAGATATTTAAGTATCAAGTGGCTGCATGAAATGATCCAAATGCTTGACTTACATAGGGCGGAGGTCGGGGGACAAACATTCCCGTAGGGCCCACTCCTGCTGCATCAGTGATAGCTTTAATTAACACAAATAATGACAATGATAATCATAGTAACAACAAGAACAATTATGAAGAACAGTATTATATAGAGACTATTAGGCCAAAAAAAATAAAAGGTGTGGTTCTCAGGCACCGCCCGCGTCAATTTTTAACCCCCGCATCAAAAATTTTTATTTTGATTTTTATCTTTCAAGTAGATAAATAATACAATTTATGTAGTGCTTTTACCTGTTTAGCAAAAAAAATTGTTATTTTCATGCTTTTCACTGATCATATGACATTTTATCGGAGCATTCAAAAAAAAGGTCAAAAATAAAATACCGCCCGCCCGCACCGATTTCTGAAAAAAAGTGCCTGAGAACCATACCTTATTATTTTTTTGGCCTTATCTGTTTGATTTAGGATGTTAGTGACTCTGGTGTATTTGGCTTTCTAAACTTACTGTAGGTCACAAAATTTATTATTAATGATTCTTATGAATGTGTGAATAAACTGCCAACCATAAAGGGGGGGGGGGGGGTGATTGCAGTATGGGTTTTACTGGCACTCTCTCATTTCTTTGTCATCTTATAATTAAAACCAGAACAGAAGCTTGTAGTTGCTATACCTCTGAGGCGGTCATTCAGTCTCTCCAGTGACTGCATCAGTCTCTGTTCTTCTAAAGACAGTGTTGAAGGCACTGAAAAAGAACAAATATTACAACAAAATTGGAAATGATAAAATAGCAACTTATGAAAATTAAAAAAAAAGAAATAGTAAATGTGAATGTGAATGGTTGTTGAAGAGAAAAGCTTGGCATTTTTTCTAAATGAAAATGACAGATAATCACTTTTTAATCATTTGATAAGAAAAAACAAGATTTTCTTGAAGTAATTTGTTTCTCAACCATAACCAGATTATTCAATATCTTCCCAAATTTCTGTTTTATTCAGTAATGGTCAATAGGAAAGAATTTCCATAGTGCAGTAGAGACCTGTGTCATTTCAAAATTCATTGGCAGAAATATACTGTATGCTCTCTAATTATTAATTTGAAAAAAAGAATATAAGACATGTGACATTAATATTTTTTTGTAAGTAAAATACCATAGTGTTGAAAAAGATTTATGCTAATGTGCACATGAAAGTTCATTTCAGATAGGTCCACAGCCTGTGGGTGGCACTGTCTACTGTATTTATTTCAGATAGGTCCATGGCCTGCCGGTGTGACACTGTCTACTGTATTCATTTCAGATAGGTCCATGGCCTGTAGGTGGCACTGTCTACTGTATTTATTTCAGATAGGTCCATGACCTGTGGGTGGCACCGTCTACTGTATTTATTTCAGATAGGTCCATGGCCTGTGGGTGGCACTGTCTATTGTATTTATTTCAGATAGGTCCATGGCCTGTGGGTGGCACCGTCTACTGTATTTATTTCAGATAGGTCCATGGCCTGTGGGTGGCACCGTCTACTGTATTTATTTCAGATAGTTCCATGGCCTGCCGGTGTGACAGTGTCTACTGTATTTATTTCAGATAGGTCCATGGCCTGTGGGTGGCACTGTCTACTGTATTTATTTCAGATAGGTCCATGGCCTGTGGGTTGCACTGTCTACTGTATTTATTTCAGATAGGTCCATGGCCTGTGGGTGGCACCGTCTACTGTATTTATTTCAGATAGGTCCATGGCCTGTGGGTGGCACTGTCTACTGTATTTATTTCAGATAGGTCCATGACCTGTGGGTGCCACTGTCTACTGTATTTCTTTCAGATAGGTCCATGGCCTGTGGGTGCCACTGTCTACTGTATTTATTTCAGATAGGTCCATGGCCTGTGGGTGGGACTGTCTACTGTATTTATTTCAGATAGGTCATGGCCTGTTAGTGACACAGTCTACTGTATTTATTTCAGATAGGTCCATGGCCTGTGGGTGACACTGTCTACTGTATTTATTTCAGATAGGTCATGGCCTGTTGGTGACACTGTCTACTGTATTTATTTCAGATAGGTCCATGGCCTGTGAGTGGCACCTTCTACTGTATTTATTTCAGATAGGTCCATGGCCTGTGGATGGGACTGTCTACTGTATTTATTTCAGATAGGTCCATGGCCTGTGGGTGGCACTGTCTATTGATGACCTGTGGATGGCACCGTCTACTGTATTTATTTCAGATAGGTCCATGGCCTGTGGGTGGCACCGTCTACTGTATTTATTTCAGATAGGCCCATGGCCTGTGGATGGGACTGTCTACTGTATTTATTTCAGATAGGTCCATGGCCTGTGGGTGGCACCGTCTACTGTATTTATTTCAGATAGGTCCATGACCTGTGGGTGGCAATGTCTACTGTATTTATTTCAGATAGGTCCATGGACTGTGGGTGGCACTGTCTATTGATGACCTGTGGGTGGAACCGTCTACTGTATTTATTTCAGAAAGGTCCATGGCCTGTGGGTGGCACTGTCTACTGTATTTATTTCAGATAGGTCCATGACCTGTGGGTGCCACTGTCTACTGTATTTATTTCAGATAGGTCCATGGCCTGTGGGTGCCGCTGTCTACTGTATTTATTTCAGATAGGTCGATGGCCTGTGGGTGGGACTGTCTACTGTATTTATTTCAGATAGGTCATGGCCTGTTGTTGACACTGTCTACTTTATTTATTTCAGAAAGGTCCATGGCCTGTGGGTTGCACTGTCTACTGTATTTATTTCAGATAGGTCCATGGCCTGTGAGTGGCACCGTCTACTGTATTTATTTCAGATAGGTCCATGGCCTGTGGCTGGCACTGTCTACTGTATTTATTTCAGATAGGTCCATGATCGTGGGTGGCAATGTCTACTGTATTTATTTCAGATAGGTCCATGGACTGTGGGTGGCACTGTCTATTGATGACCTGTGGGTGGCACCGTCTATTGTATTTATTTCAGATAGGTCCATGGCCTGTGGTTGGCACGGTCTACTGTATTTATTTCAGATAGGTCCATGGCCTGTGGATGGGACTGTCTACTGTATTTATTTCAGATAGGTCCATGACCTGTGGTTGGCACGGTCTACTGTATTTATTTCAGATAGGTCCATGGCCTGTGGGTGGCACCGTCTACTGTATTTATTTCAGATAGGTTCATGGACTGTGGTTGGCACGGTCTACTGTATTTATTTCAGATAGGTCCATGACCTGTGGTTGGCACGGTCTACTGTATTTATTTCAGATAGGTCCATGACCTGTGGGTGGCACCGTCTACTGTATTTATTTCAGATAGGTCCATGGACTGTGGTTGGCACGGTCTACTGTATTTATTTCAGATAGGTCCATGACCTGTGGTTGGCACGGTCTACTGTATTTATTTCAGATAGGTCCATGGCCTGTGGGTGGAACTGTCTACTGTATTTATTTCAGATAGGTCCATGGACTGTGGTTGGCACGGTCTACTGTATTTATTTCAGATAGGTCCATGACCTGTGGTTGGCACGGTCTACTGTATTTATTTCAGATAGGTCCATGACCTGTGGGTGGCACCGTCTACTGTATTTATTTCAGATAGGTCCATGGACTGTGGGTTGCACTGTCTACTGTATTTATTTCAGATAGGTCCATGGACTGTGGTTGGCACGGTCTACTGTATTTATTTCAGATAGATCCATGACCTGTGGGTGGCACCGTCTACTGTATTTATTTCAGATAGGTCCATGGACTGTGGGTGGCACTGTCTATTGATGACCTGTGGGTGGCACCGTCTACTGTATTTCTTTCAGATAGGTCCATGGACTGTGGGTGGCACTGTCTACTGATGACCTGTGGGAGGCACTGTCTACTGTATTTATTTCAGATAGGTCATGGACTGTTGGTGACACTGTCTACTGTATTTATTTCAGATAGGTCCATGGTCTGTGGGTTGCACTGTCTACTGTATTTATTTCAGATAGGTCCATGGCCTGTGGGTGGCACCGTCTACTGTATTTATTTTAGATAGGTCCATGGCCTGTGGGTGGCACTGTCTACTGTATTTATTTCAGATAGGTCCATGGCCTGTGGTTGGCACGGTCTACTGTATTTATTTCAGATAGGTCCATGACCTGTGGGTGGCACCGTCTACTGTATTTATTTCAGATAGGTCCATGGACTGTGGGTGGCACTGTCTATTGATGACCTGTGGGTGGCACCGTCTACTGTATTTATTTCAGATAGGTCCATGGCCTGTGGGTGGCACCGTCTACTGTATTTATTTCAGATAGGTCCATGGCCTGTGGCTGGCACTGTGTACTGTATTTATTTCAGATAGGTCCATGACCTGTGGGTGGCACCGTCTACTGTATTTATTTCAGATAGGTCCATGGACTGTGGGTGGCACTGTCTATTGATGACCTGTGGGTGGCACCGTCTACTGTATTTATTTCAGATAGGTCCATGGACTGTGGGTGGCACTATCTATTGAACACGGATGATGGTAACCATATGATAACAAATGGTGCATAATACGCCAGTTGCATGTCTTGTGACCTCTGACCTTATTAAATGTGTGTGGATTTTACTGAAAATGTAATACAGGTGAGAAATACAGGTTAATATTCATAATGAGTTTCATGAATATCCCTCAGATTTTTGGCAGGTCATCACAGCGTCTCTAAAGTTTGATGACCTTGACCTCATTAAATATGTATGGATTTTACTGATACTTACCTCTGACCTTATTAAATATACGTGGATTTTGACCATAATCAAACTCAGGCAAGATAATCTATTTGTAAGAAGTTGTGGTGAGTTTTGCAAAATCCATCAAAGCCACAGTAAGTTATCATGGTAACACTAAAAGTTAACAAACGGACAGAAAGACGGACTGTGGGTATTCCATAAAATATCCCATGTGTTAAATGCAAGGGGCTAGAAATAATTGATAAGTCAAAACCTGTCATTAGGGCAGTATTTATGTGAATTTCTGAGATTCTATTAAAATTTCACCACCATGCATCTGAGGCACCAGCAGGGTACAACTAAGGACATTCCGCACCATAACCTCAAGTTCTAACCTATTTGAAAAATTACTATCAAAAACATGAAGACTTAAATGAAGTACACATCCTTGTCGTTACCTGTACTTTTCTGTGACGGCCTGCTGCCAGTATTATGCATCTGTTGTCTTTGCTCAGTGTCCACTACAGCTCTCTCTAGCTCACTGTCAGTGACTGATTGCTGGGCCAGCTTCTCTGCAGCCAAAAACCCAGCCAAACTCTCACTTACTCCTGAAAGAACAATAAATATAATCGATATAGCTAAAGGAAACCAGTTGTCTTTGACTATGGCTGTTTTTATTTATGATTAAATCCAAATTCTGATGCTACGAAAAGTATTTGGCTGTTGAATTAACTTAGAAATATAAAAAGTGCATAAAGCGATGGCCAAAAAACATTAATGTGGGACCAATGGATGGATATACCACTGGGCAAGTTATGAATATTTCTGTATTGTAATCAAAATCTTTCCAAAAATAACAATTAATTGTAGCTTATGATATATCATTTTACCTAAATTATTCTGATAATATTATGACATTTAATATAAAAATCAAATTATGTGTAAAATATATGATATAAACAATGAGAAATATGGGAGATAAATTTGAAATTTATGCCATAATATTCTGATAAAATGAGTAACAAATACTGTTCACCCAAAATCTTGCCCTTCAGGACATGCTCAGGGCTATTTTAAAACCATCATAATTATTTTCACCTTCATGATGACTGTATGTGTTTCCGTGTCCAGGTACATGAACACTTGGCCGAGGGCCCTGGTAGGTGGCGCTCTGGTAGTCCCTAGTGTTGCTTGAGGTTTTTGTTGTAACGGAGTTTGAGCTTGGAGCTGTGGCAGTCTGCTGTTTCTTCTGTGAATATAACACCCTTTGTGAATAAGTATTAAGTTTGTCCATTGATATTTTGTCCACACGTTTTGGTATCATGGAAGTACCACCGTCTCTGTTAGTGTACACACTGTTGCTGGTAGTGTTTGTTTGACCATTAGATGCAGTGCTCGGTGTCGCCCCTGAAACGCGGGTGGTCGCCTGAAACTGAGGAGCCAGAGTGTTACCATCAATGGTCTTCTGTGATAACGAGAGAGTCTTCGTACTTGAGACAGGTGGTCTCTCGCTAGTATCTCGACTTGTAGAGGATGATGTTCCATTTTTATTTAAGCATGTGCGAACCTTTTCCCAAAGCCAGTTAATTTCATCGTCAGTAGGGGTACGATCTAACCGTATTCCGTTCTGATCATAAACTGCATTATCTTTCTTAGTAACATCTTTTTCCGGCCTTCCTGCCTCTGTGCTGGCAGGTACAGTCCTAGCACCAGATTTGTATGAATATTTAAGCGTCATCTGACCATGCCCACCATTGTTACTGCTTACAGGACCTGATGTCCATGAATCATTGGCAACTGTATTTTCACCACCAGACGGCGCCAGTGGTGATCGTTTGGAGTGATTGTTATTGTTGGCATGGCTATACATGTTTGATCTCGCTGCACTCTGGGGTTTACCTGGCGGTGGATGAGGACGGATAAATGGGCCTCGTCTTGTGGTCCCAGCACTAGCTGACCTGGATTCACGAACGCTTGGCTCTGCTTTTGGAGTAGTAGTGGCAACTTTAGCTGAGGCTGGCCTTGTCTTACTTCTGATCTTCTGACCCCCACTAAGGGCTAGAATTTGTAGAAAAAGGGATATAAAATAATATATATATATATATATATATATATATATATATATATATATATATATATATATATATATATATATAACAAAATACATATTAAATATGATAAATAATATATTTTTTAAAGGATATATATATATATTAATAAATAAATATTCATTAAGAATATACATTTTCCATTAAGCTGGGAATGCATTACTTACATAAAATAAGGACCGAGCAAAATTGACAATCAATGAGTAAACACCAAACCCCATCTCTGTTACTTAATTTTATGGAGGATGGGAATGTTTTTATTTGGATCTTCAGTAAATCAGGAAATACATGAATCTGTGCAGTAGTTGCATTCTTCAAAAAGTCTTATTCTGCATTTCCTATACCACATACCAAGGGGCAAAAAAAAGAAACTGGTGCAAAAATAAAACCTTTTAAGCATGCACTTGCAAACTGTTGGTTGTTAAACTAATTCTTTATCTATAATATGATGTTCATCATTCCAACCCTTACCATTCGTGTTTGATGAGTGTTCCTTGCCAGGGGCTGCAGGAGCCACGTATGGTCTTTCTTCCACTTCATCTTCCTCCTTTTCTTCAACTTCATCAGCAAAGCGAACATTCCTCTTGTGTGTGGCCTAAAACAACATCCAGATCAATAAAACCCACTTTGTAAATCATAAGTACTTACCTAACATTCAATTCTTCTTAAATCAGTCTTGCAGGACTTTATTATACTTCCAACTTGTTTTATAGTATAAATATACAAACATTACGCTACAAAAATTACAGTAAGTGTATACAGAGTAGGAATTTGTGCATGTGGCATGGCGAAAAAGGGATCAAATTTGTATTAACATATGTATAAAATAATTCTAATATCCTGCTACTGAGTATTTAAATAAACCCTCTGTGCTTAAATGTGTGAATTTCCTGTGTCTTTGAACCTTAAGTAAGATGCTAAAAATAGGCTTAAGTTGCTGATAAGAGGAGACATAATACCCACCTTTTTGACGCCCTGGCCTTTGCCTGTCAGATGGCTGCGGGCCACTTCCAGACTATCTCGCAGCATGTTTCCAGCGTGCGCTTTCACACCTTTGATCCCAAGCTTCCCACTTCCTCCTGGTTTCTTGAGAATACCCTTCAGAACTTTGGGTTTTTGTTCTTCCCTCAATTCTTCTTCCTCTCCGACTGATTCTTCTTCACTGCTGCTCTTCTGATCATCTTTATCTTCAAAGTATATAATATTATTAATAATGATTTTATATATATATATATAAATATATATATATATATATATTCACAAATGTATATGTGGCCCTTTAAGTGTGTTTGTATGCGTGTATGAATGTGAAAGTAAGAGTGTGTGTGCATTATATATCCCACCCACTAGACCACTGTACATAATTAGGTATGCTTCGAGGACTTGCACAGAGATACCATTATAGATAGAAAAAGAAGTAAAACATGAAAAAGGAGTGTTTCCTCTTGCATAGATACAGGTAGGCCATTGGTATGTAGCAATTTAAAAAAATAATCTATGCAACTGCTTTTTATCATGCAGGCACATCTTCGGTACATATACATGACCTGTGTGTTCAAACGTGTTGTACAACAGTCTGCAAGACCAAGGAATGCATGTTTAATTTGATGATTATTCTCTCAAATTTTAATATTTTTACCATCCACAGGAACTAATTAGCCTAACGTGAGAAGAACAAGTTTCACATCGTGAATCAGAATTTATAAGCTTCTGGACATTCTTGGTCTTATGGCAAGATGACATGGTATCAAACATCAATTGCCGACTCCTCTTCTGAAGATTACATTTTTAGGATATTTAAGACATCAACAACCAATCAACAGCTGTTAAATGTTTTTGTTTTTGCTTAAATAAAAAAAAAATGGTTTTCTGATATTGAATTAAATGCATTTCTCAATCATTTTGCAGTTTTTTTTTTCATCTTAATTAATTAGTTGCTTTCTATCGTTACAGCTTATTTTTTCAAACTGATCTGCAAATAACGATCTATGAACAAATATTGTCAAAAAAAGCCCATTTCTTTTGGGGGTCAATAGTAGCAGTGCATAGTACTTACAGTTAGGTACTTCACGATGAGTTGACCTCTGACACTGCAACTTTTGATTTGTTTGACTGGCTGCAGATGGTGTTGTCCTGGTTACCATAGCATCTACCGTGTCCATGAGAGACTTTGTGGAAGGCGGAGCAACTGCAAACACCACGTGATCAGCAGGGGCTGCAGGAGACACTGTGGAATACTCAATAGTCCCTATTTGTCCTCGTACCTGAGTGGAAGTCTGTGTCAGTGCTTGGTCATGACTATCAACTTTTGATTCGGTTTTCTCAGATGTTTTGCTGTTTGTATACTTCTCATGCTGTGGTGAAGCCCAGGCTTTACACGGTACATTCCTTGCTTTATAAACTGAGAGGTCATCAGTGTACATGCCTGGTTTTGTACCCCTCACATGTCCACGAGACAGAGTGTGATGGGGTGGTTCTGTGACAGCGCTGGCGACCACGTACGTCTGGTTATTATTAGCACTATGCATGCCACTACTCACAATACTGGAGTATCCGCTGGATGAGCCAGTCTGATACAGAGCTGAATGATTTAAAGCTTTCTGATTCGATGAGACACTCTGACTGTACGGCACCCCTTTATCATTACCTGATGATGATGCATGGTTTACATTCCCACTAGGATAGCTACTTTTGCAGCTAACAGGTGTCGCCACTGTACCAGATACCTGGTTTACCGATTTTGGTTGTTTGTGTGCATCATTTTCAAGTTTGTCACTCACTTGAGCATTGTTTGGCTGTACAACAGCCACATTAGTAGGTGATGTATAATCTCGAGTTATTGGAGCGACGGTAACATTACTTGTGCTGGGTGAGTATATCCTGCTTTGTGACTGGCTGTGTACGCTGGCAGTACTGGTGTAGTGATGATGCAGCGACGTGGCTGGGGGAGGGTGGGGTGGTGGGTATGGCTGATAAGGCCTGGTAATCACTTGTTTGTTATTGTCATAATCTACCTGAGTGGTAGCGCCACCTACCTGGTGTCCATACCCGCTGGGGTCATTTTTACTGACAGTGCTGTAGTTGTCTAAAGCGTGCATGGTGTCCGCTGGCCCAGGCATGTAGAAACTATTCATTATAACACTGTTATTGTTCTGGGTAGCATTACTCATATCATGCTGTGCCCCATTCAAAACTGGTTGACTAGCTGCATTGCTCCCATGGTAGGCATTATCTTGTATCGCTGTTCCAATTCCACCGTTTCGGCTGGCTTCTAGACTGTCCACACTAGACAGGCTGTCACTGCGGCCCAGCGCTCTGACGTCCTGCTCGTGTAGATCATCCTCCATCTCCTGTTTGATGGCTTGGTTGAACTGCTGCAGTGACTGCTGCTGTTGCTGTAACAGTAACTGCTGGTGCTGCTCAAGCTGCTGTTCAAACAAGCTGCGGCTGCTGCTTAGATTCCTAAGGCTGTGTGAGTGGAGATCTGACTGTGCTGACCCCTGAAAGAGTGAATAACAAATTACACTACAGTGAAACTGTCGTCTAACTAGTCAGCATTAGGGCTGCAACGATATACTACATCACATTACAATATGTATCAGTATCATGTTCAAAATTCAGTAAAACCTCAAATTACAACCACCATCAGGTCGCATTTGCAAGTTGGTTGGCTAAGGGAGGTCTTAAAAAAATCAGGACCCATAAAAAGTGGTCATTACTTTGAAGGGGCAGCTAAACTGAGGTGGGCATTGGTGAGGTTTTACTGTGCAATGTAATATATGATACATAATTATTATAATTTTGATCTTTTTTTTATCAGGATTAAAAATAAGCTTACTCTCATAAATCCTATTTCAAAACAACAAATAAAATTTATTCCTTCATGATTAGCCAATCAGATGCCTTTCAGCTCATTACTGATGACATTTCAGTTTAAATAGATTCCCTTGTGCTTAGATAATATTTTTAATGTTGGATGTCGCTTTCCATTGGATGATTGAATATTGTCAACACACTCATACAGGTACATCTGAAGATACTGATACAATTTCAACTTTGTATCGCATTGTATTGGTAACCCATGAATAGTTACAGCCTTAGTCACCATTCCAGCTTCCCTAGTACTTTAAGTTCAATCAATTAATGTTCATTCACTGTTCTATGACAGTGTTTTCTGAGGACACAGAAAATTGTACAGTTCTTGCCTGAGAGTAAAGCCATAGGGGAAGTATTTCCGATGTACCTGGTGCTTGTAAGACTAACTGGTTAGTTAGTACCATATGTTGACAAGTTTACAACCTTGTTTGTTTGCTTCGTTGACACAGGATTTTCATGAAAAAAAAGTTGACACCTCTGCATTAGAAATTTGGCTGAAATAGGTGGCCAATCTTAGGTTGTATTTTAATAATGATAGCCCAGTTAAAACTGAAAAAGTTGCCATTCTATAAGTAATCTGTTCCTGTTGTTTCTTTGAGTTACCTTTTGTGTATCCACTCTTGAGTGATTAGTTCTATTACTGTCCACCAGATGGCCCTCTCGCATGTAGTTCTGCACATACGGTCTGTCAATATGTTCACTGTGTTCTGCCTCATACCTGGATTCCCTCATGTTTTTAGCAGACATGGCCCTCCGCCTATCTTTGTCTGACCTCTGACCCTGCGACCCTCGTACTGCTGATAAAGCCTCCTCGAGGGTTGGTGTGTTCTCAATTCCATATCTGATAAAACCTGCAAAGATTTCAATACATTTAGAACAAAAAAACAAGTTGGCCATTTCCAAAGTAAATACATATCATGCAATGAAATAAATATATGCCTCTCTGCAGAGAAAGTGCACAGTTCATAAATGCAGAATAATACGTATTAATAGTGTATGATATGATGTGATTCCAGATAAGTTTACTGAAAAAAATTCTTTAAAAGGGAGATAACAGGAACACAATCACATGGTCTGGACAGCCAGAGGACCAGCTGGTACCTCATACATATTGTGATCAATAATTTTGTACAACAAATCAACAATGAATATAGTTTGTTCATATCAAAACGAGCATATAAATGAGCTAATTCTAAATGCAAGTAAGACCATTACTCCACAGGTATGAAAATTTTAACTTCAGTACCTGCACTCTGCACTCTGTGTCTGACAGTTTTGTTGCCTCTCTGGAATCTCTCAGTTGCTTCCTGCTGTTCTTCACGACGACGTGCGAGGATTTCCTGACGCCGCTGCTCTTCACGCTGTGCTTCTAACTTTCGTTTGATGGCCTGGGCCCTAAAATTACATTAACTGTAAATGCATTTTGTGCTTCTAATCAAGACAAGAGATGAAAAAGAAAATTCAAATTAATATCAAAATCAGCTATTAAAACATCTTATTTTAAAACATGCTTGCATGCACTGTGTGATATGGGTATGTAAACTACAGTTTTCATGGAGAATTTTTAAAAATTTTTTTTCAAGTTATACAAAAAAAAATTGTGGATGTGTTTTGCTACTAAGCTCTTTCCAGGAAATAGCTGTTTAAACTAGAATATCAGCAGAAGCTGACAAAAGCCCTCAGCCAAAAGAACAGTTTTTAGAAGTGGTAACAGTGAAAAGTACTAAATATCTGTTCTCACATGGATGTATATCTGAACATGTCTCAGTTATAAATTTAAAATGGAGAGGTATGTACCATGACTCATAACAATCCATCAAATGCTTCCTGAAAATAAGCTACTAAGTTTTATTCTATTGTAAGCTCTGTGACCTTGAAAAGCAGGTCAAGGTCACCCATCTTCGAACTTGACCGAGATTTTGTTGATATGCATCTTCACCAAAGGAATAAAATTCCTATTGTTAATCCTTTAAGAGATATCCTGCTCACAAGGCCACAATTGAAAAATCCAAGAAAAATTCATTAAAAATCAGAAATTGCAGGTGGCGCCCCCAAATTTGTGCAGCAGTTACAGACCATCAGTTCCTATGATCATTGTCACCAGAAATCGGTGACAATATGTACGGTGTTTTGTATCATAGTTTAACGAAGTCTGTTCTCTATTGATATTGACGTGAAACGTCATCCTAAAGCGTTGACAGGTCTTGATTGTATATATATATATTGTGTATTCTTGTATGGAATCCCATCGGCTATCAGCTGATTTATCCGTGTCACGCATCGTGTGTAATTATTTCTGGTATGTGGGTCGCCAAGGTGACGCTAACAGTCAAACTAGGTCACATATATCCTTATATGGGACACTTGAGAAACGAGCCAATCAGAGAACCGGATCGCCGTATTGTGACGACGATTGTGACGTCAGAGTTCAGGGAGAGACGCTGGAAGCTGCCTTCAGTTGGGTCTTGAAGCTTGAGGTGGCAGCACGCACGCACGAACATTGAAACGCCGGGAACGGCATAGAAGCAAGCTTCTACATGAGGCAAAGACCCAGCTCATGAGAACTCAGCCGTGCTGCCGACAGAGCTTCGTATTGGCGATAAAGTGAGAGAGCGTTTGTCACCTGCCAGCCTAGTTCAGCTTGACCTAGATACATAACCGCCGTAAGCCGTGAAACCGTTGCTACAAGAGCAAGGTCAAGGACTCTAAGCTCCTCGTAAAAAAGGGCTCTATTGCATTCATGTGAACGTGAACCTACCCGGGTCGCTGACAAGCAAGATCAGTTGAAGATAGCTAAACTCAGAAAGACTAGATCTATATGGTACTAACCATACGCAAGATTCTGCACAAAACAGTAACCAGAGATCTCTGAAGGAACTGGACTTTATGGTTTATTATACAAACCATGGACTCAGTAAATATCCTATAATTTTAATGTGAAGAACTGTCGTATTGACACATCATCGCACACACTCACATTTGTGTCTCTGTAAGTATTGTCTTGAATTATATTTGTGAATTTAACCTGATGTCTCATAGTTTCTATTGATCTGGGTGTATGATTGTCTGGTATTTTAATACACGTCCTTAAAAGAACCTGGAAATGTCACCTGTAATGACCGGGATCTAATTTCTTGATAAGTGAAATCAAGTGGCGAGCGTAAACCCATCCTATTGTTTTATAGGATATATCCGTTGTAAAGTTTTCACGTTAAGTTAGGGGTGACAATCATAGTAAGTATTGTAAAAATCCACCCAATGGTTCCTGAGAAATAAGCTTCTAAATGTTTTTTCTATAATCAGCTCTGTGACCTTGAAAAGCAGGTCAAGGTCACCCATCTTCGAACTTGACCGAGATTTTGTCAATATACATCTTCACCAAAAAAATAAAAATCCTACAGTGAAACCTTTTAGAGATATCCTGCTCACAGGCCCAAAGTTGAAAAATCCGATAAAAATTCATTAAAAATCAGAAATTGTAGGTGGCGCCACCAAACTTGTTTAGCAGGTACAGATTATCAGTCCCAATAATCATAGTAAGTTTTGTGAAAATCCACCCAATGGTTCCTGAGAAATAAGCTTCTAAATGTTTTTTCTATAATCAGCTCTGTGACCTTGAAAAGCAGGTCAAGGTCACCCATCTTCGAACTTGACCGAGATTTTGTCAATATACATCTTCACCGAAAAAATAAAATTCCTACGGTTAATCCTTTTAGAGATATCCCGCTCACAAGCCCAAAGTTGAAAAATCCGATAAAAATTCATTAAAAATCAGAAATTGTAGGTGGCGCCACCAAACTTGTTTAGCAGGTACAGATTATCAGTCCCAATAATCATAGTAAGTTTTGTGAAAATCCACCAAATGGTTCCTGAGTAATAAGCATCTAAGTGTTTTTCTATAATCAGCTCTAAAATGTAGAAAAATGGGTCAAGGTCAACCATCTTCGAACTTGACCGAGATTTTGTCGATATACATCTTTACCGAGGAAATAAAATTCTGACGGTGAATCCTTTTCAAGATATCCCGCTCACAAGGTAAAAGTTAACGGACACCGGACGGACGGACAGCTTGGGTGATGACAATAGCCCATCAGCCTAAGGGCTGAGGGCTAAAAAGCAAATCTTTACACAGTGGCTATATAATGTTGGAAAATTGCAAACTGCAAAAAAAGTCTTCTGTATTAACTATGCTTATTGCATAATAGACAAATTATGGTAAAATGCTTCTGGAAAAGTAAATAAATTCTCTGAAATTACATTTTTGTTCAAGACAATATTTCCCTTATATACAGTGGAACCTTACAAATTTTACCACTAGAGAGCAGCATGTTTCTTTTTTTTTGTGGGGGGGGGGCCAAACTGTAAGAGGTCTAGATTGATAACATTCACAGGACCACTTCACATGTTTGTCATTGAGAGTGTGTCCATAACAGAGAGGTGTTCATAAGCTTAGGTTCACTGCACCTGTATGATTGTTTGAAACTAAACCTTGCATGTGTATGAGTTGCTACAACATAATTTATTGTACTCAGTCACTTAACAGAGAGTGTAAAACCATGTTGCCTGTGCCGTGACGGAGAAGAGGAAGCATGCTGTATCCTCCTTGTACATTAGTTAACCATGGCCTCTTGTAACATCTACTTGATAGGTATTTATGAACCCTGGCAGGTCAAGGATATCATGCAGTCATTAGTAGTGTTAGGAATCAGGACATATTTATCGAAATTCTGAATTGGTAGGACCAATTCATTTACAGATTAAGAAACTGTATAGTTCTTAAAATTTTCATGGGGCCTGATGAATTTTCAGTTAGAATTTTCCTTTATAAATGGCTATCATTTGTGCCTTTAATCGAGAACCTTGTAACATACCTAATGCTAGATTGCTTGATATTTAACTGATGCGCAAATATCAGATAATAAGGTCCAATCTTTAAATAAAAAAATGTTTCATTACTGTTATGGAGCTACCCTAAAAAAACAAACATGGATATATGTTGGACAAAGCAAGGCTGACTGTACCATATGTTAAATATTACCAAGAAATAAGTTTTGGTTATTTTACAACAACTGATGTCATCAAGTATAAAACTGCAACAATTCAGCAATTTTCAATGAATCACAGAAACAGAAGTCATCAATATTTCTCAACAGAAGATGGAAAACTTTTTATTTATAAACTGGACTTCAGTTTTCTTAATCATGAAGTTACCCTCTATTTTTTACATATTATCTCAAACCTGCTTTATGTTCAAGGTCTTCTGTGTTTCCTCCAGTCTTTTTCAAAGGAAATTTGTTTTATTAACTCTTTTTGTACCATTGCTCATTACTCTGCACCAATTTACACATTTGTAACATATACAGTTTGGCTACTGGTTTTGATATGATGCAGTCTTGAATTGTAACAATGGGTTTTGTGATGGAAAATTGAGGTTTTTCCTTAATATCTCAAGGGAACAAAGTCTTAGTGACCCTATTGGTATGGTAGGAGATTTGTGGGGCATTTAACTGGATGCCAAATTTCAAATTTGTAGGTCCAACATTTTCAAAACATGCCAGTTTAACAGATGGGCAGACAGCCGATGGACAAACCACCATCGTCTTAGCTCAGTCAGCTGAGCTAAAAACACTTATTTAGCTATTTTTCAGCTACATTTGTACACATACATTGATGAATAAGTTCCTTCATTTGCTCAATAAACATGTCTTGCCATATCTTAACTATCAGTGGAGTGGAAGCCAACTACAGTGGTGTGAACTGTGGTATTGTGAAGCAGAAACCAGTTGACAAGAGACTTGACCCAGGAGCACTGAGCCATACATCAAAGGTTTGTTTATCCAGTGTCATGGTGATAATAAAAGAAACACCTCCTGGTAAACTTATGACCCCATTAAATAAATGCTTCTTGGCAAATTTCTTCTTGATCTAAACATGTCACTTTAAAGATCTAGATCATTTCAAGACAAATGACCCCAGTCAAAGTCTCTAATTCTATGTCAATATTCTGCACACATTAAATAAAACACCAACATTACCAATATAAGTACCATTTAACTAGCCACTAAGATGTTGTAACAACTGTTTTGTTATTACATAAAACATCATATATCTTCTGCCAATGCTAGACTTCTTGCTGTGTGTATGAAATGCCATGACTTACTAACCCATGTTATGATATTTTGTTTTGTATTTTTGCACCTATGCACTTGTGTTTGGATATATGAATAAGTAAAAAAAGTTAATTACTTAGCATTCCTAGCAACTGATAAAAACATAATTCCACAAGTTTTCCCTAAATTTTAATTTACTTTTTTTAATTCTTGGATAATCTTTTGGACTTGTTTTCATCTTAAAGAGCCATCATAGGCACTCATTCTTTTTCAAGAATATAGTCCCAAGACTAACAGTAATAAATGATGAATGGTTGACCATTCAGCAATAAGGTCACAGTAACCTATTTTAAATGTGATGTTATGACTCATTTTGAGGTATATGTACAAGGAAGGATGTTTACCATTATATTTGTTATCAGATAATAATGTGCATGGGTTGGACAAACTTTATAAATTTCAGGGTTAAATTAAGACCTTCCTGTAATTCACACACGCAAATAATATATGCATCATAAATTTGAGTTAACAAGTTTTTACATACTTGCGCCTGCGGTTAGTTTCACTTTGTAGTCTCTTGTTCCTTGTGATAACATCACCCCGTTCATTTGTGCTTGCTTGTCGTAAATGTTGAACATGTTGCTCTCCTAACTGGCGGAAACGTTTGCTGATAGAAAGTCAAGGATTAAAAAATCTGCACACTGTATACCTTTAAAAAATACTCTAGCCCATAATTACACCTCTTCCAATGAAAAGGTATTATAAATCTTTTTGTCTTGGTTGGCTACTTTGCTGGTTGTATGTTGGCAACTTTTCTCAAAGAGTACAAAATTTGGTGTGGAGGATTATAGTAACATCAAAGAAACAAAAAATTATCTATTTAAAAAAAATCTGAGATGTTTTTAATTTAAAGGCTTCTATATCACTGTACAAGAGGACAATTTCTTTATCCTGGGCCAGGATTCCTGGCCAAGAGTCTGAGCCATTCACTGGTATTAAGGGACACTTTTGCTCTGAAGCCAACTTGTGATCCAGCCAAAGAGTTGGTGAACCGTGAACAATTTTTCTGCATAGCATAGAGCTACTTTTGATTAGGATCCAGATGTAGTCTCATACAACTTTTAACGCTAATTGTTAAACTAAATTTTCCTGGTGTCCTGTCAGGTGATGTATGAGTAGATTGACTGGAAAAGAAATTTTATAATTCTTTATTCATTGTGTAATACAATTTAAAACACACTGGAGGTAAATATTGTCTGAAAAACTCACTGGTCTATACCAGTAAAAGTGAAGGATACAGCTGAACCAGAAGTAACTGTCTCTTGTTTGGTGCTTTAACAGTTTATCATCCTAAAACTTCAATTATTGGAACATTTTGGAATTCACATCATACAGCTCACAGCAGCCATGACATGAACAACATGAGAACATGTTGGGTAGATGTGACACGAAAACTAACATAAACTTTGAAGCCAAAACCTAGCATCAGTTATTAAATATAAACATATTTATTTTACATGGATTATACAAATAGTTATTACAACTAATCGAGGCACTCTCCATGGCTCAGGTGGTGGCATTACATAGTGTCAAGAGGTGGAGGAAACCTGAGAACCCAGAGAAAACCACCAGCCTTGGACGGGTAACTACAACCATCTCTCCTGGCCACGCCGGGGATCAAACCCGGGTCGCAAGCTGGGAGAGAGCCGAGACGTTTTTCCCCGACTGTCCAGGCCCTAATCTAAATATATTAATCTTTCATCTGTTAAATATATGCTGCCCCCTGATGGTACAAGCCACTATTAGGCTTTGCACATGAAACTTTGTTCCCAGTGAAAAAATACTAGCATAAAACTTTTTTCTTACAAAGTTCTGCCACAATACCACATACATGTGTTTAACAGATGATAATTTATCAATCAATGTCATTTTTTGCTTCAAATTTGAAGTTTTGCACGGTTTCCACACAAGTACCCTAAACCCCAACATTTTGGCATTTTCTGAGGACCTGAACATGATTGTAATGACATATTTTTTGTTTGTTATTCTTGTATTAACTGTATTATTAAATGGGTTAACATATAGAAAATGAACTTTTGAGCCTATTAGATTTCCATAACAGAAAGTTACACGTGTAAAAAAAGCATAAATACCTGTGATTTTAGTGTGCTCTCTCCCTTTTACAAATACAACCATATGGAGTTCATATTATGGGATACATAATATACTTGACCATTATTTGAAAAGTACTTGCTTACTTTTCAAGTACATGTGTTACATGTTCATGTACAATGCATGTTCTAAACATTTTAAACCCAAGTATAAGAACTTATTACACAAATGTCACTCCTGAAATACTGGCATGGATGCCCCCCCCCCCCCCCAAAAAAAGGCCAATGAAGGTGGCGCCAAAAAAACTTCAATTTTAAATATGAGTCTTTGACCAACATTTGATGCTAGCTCCTGTTGTTTCTGAGACTTTTATGTTAGTATGCTTACTTTGCCAAATGACTATATATATATATACATATAGATATATATATATATATATATATATATATATATATATATATATATATATATATATGAAACTCAATTGATACTCCAATGTGCTTAACATTTAGGTATATAAAATACAGTGGAACCCCACAATTACGACCACCCTGGGGACTGAGCAAAGTGGTCGTAATTTGGGGGTGGTCGTATTTGTGAAACTCTTACCGTGGTCGCATATAACACGCTGATATTTAATGTGTATCGGAGTTTATCTATTGCATATCTTTAATGTGAATTATAACAAAATATTTTACTTAGCTGAGGACCCTTATTATGAATGTTTTTTTGTGTGTGTGTGTAGCTGAACATATTTATTCATGATAAAATGAATATACATGTACACATACGTAGTGACTGATGATTAACAAATAATAACACTAAGGCAATACGATTGCAACCTACTGAATGCATATTGAACATAATACGTGGCTGTCATATATTTAGCCTTACGCTTGAGTATATATTGCGTCCACTTGAGTTTTCCCTACGCTAAACTGCGGAGCCATTTGGTGCTGACTGCGCGTGATGTTGCCGCCTTGATTAACGCCACTTTATCCTTCAAGGAGAGCTCTTTCAGAGTCCAGCAAGCAATTTAAATGCAAACTTAACCAGTAGAGAAATAAACTGACAACGATCTATCAGAAAAGGCAAGTTAATGTGAGGGATTTTCCCCCCATGCAAGCTTTATTTATACATTTTTCAACTGCTCAATACCCAGTGTCAGTAACGTATGAACACATTTAAGATTAACTAAGTCGTTAATTTTACCAATGAGGATCAAACAATATGTGATGAGTTGAAATATTAAGCCCGCAACCCAACACTTAGGGAAGCTGTAATACAGGTGATCACTGAGGGGCAATTAGCATCTGACCTCAGGTCAGACCAGCTCATTAAGTAATCAGGCCGATGGTTACCCTCTTTGATCTATATAACCTACACCTCAACGAGTCACAGCGAAGACACCAAGTCGGGTATATATGCGGGACCAGATTAACACTCGGGTTTAGAAACCTTGTTACCGGCTTTGATCTTTCGTTAAGGCGCCTGTGACAAGACGCAGCCATTGACTTGTGACAAATGTTGTTTCAGTACTTCTCGGCGGTGGTCGCATTAGCGGGGTCGCATTAGCGCGGGGCCAGGAAATCTGGTCGTTATTCTGAATTCAGGGGTGGTCGTAATTTTGAGTCATTTTTAAACATAAATAAACTAAAAAAAAAATTCGGGACCAAGCAAAATGGTCGTAATTGTGGGGTGGTCGCAAGGTGGGGTTCCACTGTATATATATCTTTCTCATTTATATATTATTTTTCTCATAATTAAGGCAAAGATTGACCATTTGAAGGGGACTAGTTAGTAATTGCTGTAAAAGGGAGGCATAACTGTATACAGCTGAAACACAATATGGAAGATACTAATAAATGACACCTCCCCCCCCCTCCCAAGAATTACTCTCTCCACCAATCTGAAAAATCCAGGCCGGCCGACAGAACCTTCAGGCAAGACGCCGCGCCAGGGGGTGTCCAAAATGTCTAGGCCCCAGGCACGACACCACACCTTGTCAAACGGGTTGATTCACCACATTGGGCACAACTCTGTTCTATTTCTAGTCTTGAAAGAACGAATGGCCGGGATAAAACAGGGCCAGATAATGGAATGCATGAGATTTATGTCCCTAAGTGTAAGAGCATGAGACAAGGGGTAAATGCATGAGTCTCACACCCAATGCGTGAGACTTGGCACATGTGTAGTACTGTATTCTGTAATAGGGGTACAAGTAAATGACTATTCTGTATTCAGTAGGCAATACATTTTCCGGAATGGTTCACAAGTTTCTGGTTACCCTTACGGCCTTACATCTGAACTTCTGAATGAGAGAATTGGTGGTACTTGATCTTCAGACTTAGAAGATTAAAAATATATATAAAATTTAGTAAAAATACTTTCCACATCTATCACCATTTATACACCAACTTATGCCTTGTCTTGACAAGGCAGTGTCAAAGCATCGATCAAAATCTCAACGTTATATGAAAGGATACGAGTACGCCCCCTCCAGTAAAGTTTTGTTTGAACTCTGCATCTTGTAAAATGTATCACTCCGGTCCCATCACTGTGTATTCCAGAGACAGCAGTAGTCCAGTGATTCCTCCCTGAGCTCTCAGCTGGCGTTAGTCATTCGGCCTGTGTTATCGGTGTATGGTGGTCGCCATGTTGTTTTGGCAGAACCATGGAATCATGCGCAAACACGTCGCCTTTTGAACCTTGACTACGCAGCTCCAAATATAGATTGGCCCTCTACTCATAACACACTACAGGTATTTTGTAGTATATTGTACAAGTCTTCGAGTGTGACATCGAATTAGTCTCTCTATAATATAAACGCCAGTTGCCGCTACCTCTATAGGTCAGTGACGCATTCTTTCTGCCTTATGTTAATGTTATTAATGTAAATAAAGCTGTGTTTCAAACATACCTGCCCAAATTTTGACAGTTCCAGCATACGGGCATGAAAGACTGGCTTAACTGTTTTTAAAAATGCTGGGAAAGTCGCGCCTCATATATCTAATTTTAGTCCGCCACGTACGGACGTCATTTATCTGTGATATTGTTTACTATATATGTCAGCGCCGCAAGACTGCAGCAAATCTAATTTGAGAACTGAGTCAATTTCTCCCCCTGTCTCAAGATGGCAGCATCTCCCAGGGCAACGTACTGAACTGAGAAGGCGCACCTCATCACGTACAGCATCTGACAATAAATTTAATCTCTGCAGAAATAAATATTATCTTTGTATGATTAAAAAGTTAAAATCCGATATTATAAAAAAATAATGCAATGTCATATTAAATTTGGCCCAGTCGACAAGCTAGTGCTTGTGAAATATACGTTGATTTCACGAGAATGCAACTAAAATCAAGCTCATTTGTATATAGACGTAAGCTTATTTTGCAACCTGAATATTAATTGAATATTACCGTGCTATTTAAAATGTGAAATTTATAAATCCCCCTATACCTTTCTGTCACACCGGTAAAGATGAGAAAGTCCAGGTTTCTTTTAAGAATCAAACAAACTGGCTGAACACACTGATGCATACGTACTCTAAAAAAAAGGAATAAGACCCGTGTTAAAACAATAAGACATATTAAAATGTTACTTACTTTCTCTAGATAGGCGCGCCCTTTACGCCAACAACGAAATAATCACATAAATACACGGAGTCTAATCATGACGGCAAATAGCCAGGACAAAATGACACTCAGGCCTTCTAAAATGAATTGATGAGGGCCGAGTCAGTATGCAAGTCATAATAGAACAGCCTTTCTAAGGGTCGAATTAAAATATTTGTTCTGTGGTAGTTTTTGACTTCAGAGGCTTATATAGTTGCGTTATATTTCCTAAATAATGAAGAAAACACGTTGTTTCACAAAATTTATTACATTTATTATTTCTTTTCTTCTCGATGGCACCCATTCACACGAAGCTGTCAAGCCGTCGTGACGGACTCAGAGACCAACTTTACCAGTAAAACGAGCCTCGTTATTAATATAACTGCTGCATGAATACACCTAAGTCAACCATGAGTAGGCCTATAATATTATTTTTCCTTAAACAGATAACGTCACTTTATGTCTTATTTCGGAAAAATGACAGTTCAACAAGCAGATGAAAATGAAAAAGTACGATTTGAAATGGCGTGCACATCTACATTTACTAGAATGGATGCGAACCCAATGCTTGCACTGCCACCTTAGCGTCTGCAGTTTATCAAAAATTTACGTTTGGGTAGCAGACCGTTGCACAACGGCAAGCAGCAAAGTTCCTGATCACTCGGTGCGTAAACGCTTGGCTATCGCGCACACACGTAACACCGGGATGTAACACTGTCCTGTATTCACGGAGTTTCTATAATCCTCAATCTCTCGCTGGGTATACACGTAGAAAAGTCCACGTACCGCGCACAGACTGTTCTTTCTGAACGTTGAATCACAGTCTCTCACAGCTGATATCTCCTGAAATCATCCAGACCTGGTACAAAATAAGCTTCCACACAGAAATATCCTGTACCTCTACGGTAATGCGAATATTAAAGGGGGTCTGTTCCTGAAAGCTCACACAACAATCCGCCAGATTACCAGTCCGTCAGCAAAATGCGTTATTTGCTCTGTAGTCCTTTACAGATAAATCACTTGTGGCTTTCCTCGGACACCGACCATCCACGCTGGTAGACATCACATCTCAGCTGTTCAGAAGCGGATCCGGGGGGGGGGGGGGGGGGTCCAGGGGGTCCGGACCCCCCCCCCCCCCCTTTTTTTTCACTCGAAGCAACCTTTTTTAAGGGGTTTTATACGTAATTTTGCGGCCTGGACCCCCTTCCAGACCTGATGACCTTTTTTAGGATTTTCATTAGTCCTCCTGGGTTGGACCCCCCCCCCTTTTCCTAAATCCTGGATCCGCCCCTGGCTGTCTCCACTGGAACATATGCACACCGGTCCCAGGACTGCTGAAGGATCATCAGTCTATACCACACCAGTACGCCAAAACCGGCCCTTGTGTCGAAAAAGTTCCACTCCACTCCTTATAAATGCTTGCTGACGTCACAAATCACGATTGTCCCCCGGCAAATCATTACTCCAAATTACGCCGACCGTAAATCATTGCATGAATATAAATAAGGAAACGCCTCTAACAATAGTGTGTTTTAGGAAATCTAACTTACACAGGTGCACTTCCTTTGAAATCTACAACAAATACTAGTGCTCGCTAAAACAGAGGCGGCTCCGTCTAAATTAAACCGTACTGAGATTAACATCAGACCAGACACATGTGCTTTCTAACAACTCAACTGCCCTGAAATTAACATCTAACGAGACACGTGGGTCCTCTAACCAACTATCTTACGCTATTATCTAAACATGATACTCCATATTAATGCACAATAAATTATCAAAACAATCATCTGGCTATTATCCCACTGGAATATGTAACACAATACCTAAGTCACAGCTCTTTGGTGACAATTTCTAACAAGTGATCCGGGTTAAGACGCTCAGCTCATCGAGTCTCTATTAACTTAGACTGCTATCATTTTAGCATTGTTGTAATTGTGTCTGCAGCGGATGTGAGAGTTCACCAAATGAATTTTCTTCAAATTGTCCATGGTTATAGATACGGAGTACAAATGCCAAATCTTATAGGCAGGTGATTCACAATGTTTCATTTTTCGGATAGAGGGCAAAATCTTTGATTTGCAACCCAAAACACTAACAAGTCTGATTTTCTAAGATTTAAAACAGACACAAAAACGCCCGTGACTTGTATAATATAGTGACCTAATTGTTTGAATGCATGGAGATTTAACAAAGACCAATCTTGATATTAAGTGAGAAGTTTCTTGATCAAACGGTAACGATTTTTGCCTTGCAGGATAGACGGTCGGACGACGGGCATAGGGTGATCACTATAGCTCAGATGACCTATTATTATCTGAGCTAAAATCCAAGATTTGTTGGTGTGCTAGACATGGCGTGAAACTGAAATATGCATCTTTTAATATGTAAATAATATAATTATGTATGCAAAATACAAGTTTGCAACTAAGCTTATTGGAATCTGTGTGTTAAACTACTTTATACACAATAAAAGATATGTAAGTTATCTCAGGAAACAAATAATAGATGAAATAGAATACTAGGGCACCAAGCGCCGGGCGCCAAGTGCGCTTGCAAACTGCGCCATCTGTTGGTCATTTGAACAAACAAGGAGAGTATGCGTTCATTCCCGTCAGTGTTTGTGTGCTTGTTCATAACATAACTCACGCAATCCTGAACGGAATCTCATGATATTTCAAGGCATATCGGGAATGGGCCAATGAAGAATCGATTAAAATTTAGCGTGGATCCGGAACATAATCCAGATTCAGGGACGTCATCAAGGATTATTCAATAATTTACATTCAATTATGCACGAATGAACCTGGGAATATGTCCCGAAAAAGTGGATGACGGAGACTTGCATTAATTAGAATGCAGACTTTTAGTGTTTTATCTTTGGTTATTTGTTTTATGTTATCTGTGTACAGATTTTACTCAAAAGTTCTGAACACTATTGATGAAGGAGGGTTTGGATAATACCCAAGGAACAAGCCATTAAATGTAGTTTTAATCTCATTGTTACATACGGCTTTTTTATAATATAAACTTCATTTGTTTTACATTAATTGAGAAATAGTTACAAAAACTAAACAAGGCACTTCCAATGGCTCAGCTGGTTCGTCGGTTTTTTTAAGGGGCGGAGGAAACTGGAGAACCTCGAAAAAAAACCTTGGACGGGTCACTAAAACCCACTCTGACAGCCACGGGACCCTAACGGTCACCAGAGAGAGTCGAAGATGTTTCGAATAAATATTTCAGGCTGTTATATTTCATTATAATAGAGTTATTCTTCGGTATAAGTTACAGGGGACGTTTGACGAGGGTCATCCTGGCAGGGTTTGTGGTCTCTGACTACTATATATAATTCACCTATTTACATAGCCCAAGTTATTTCAAATCACCTTTCTTAGGAGGTTCTGTATGGTTTTACCTTGCATGTTACCTTGACTTTTATCTTGATTGATACCCGAGAATGCACCGCTCTCATTGGTCGAAACATTTTTTAATTATATGTTATTCCCAAGATACACGACTGCTCCTGGTGACGATCTATATATTCCTATATATTCCCTGGGGAGCAGTGCGTCGAACGAACTTGATTGCAGGAATGTAATGCGAATGGTGAGTAATGTAATATTATAGGAGTGGACGCATAGACGCTGTTCCATGTAATTATGGACGTGTCCGGGATAGTGAATAAACTATTAGAGTAAACCGTATTGATAAATTTGCAGCTGGTATAAACATTATACACTTACAACAAAAGTCGCCACGGGTGCAGCAATTGTTAAATATTTGAGGGATCTGAAGAATATGTACAGCGGAGCAAACTTCTTGGGGATATGGACGTGTTTGTTCGGATAAACAAACGATAAAGATAATCTGTCGTGTACAAATAAACAGTACACGCATCAGTGTCAGTAGTTTGGTAAAATGGTAGAAGGACGTTTCGGACACGGACGTTTCGGACTAGGACATTCCGGACTAGTACGTTCCGGACTAGGACGTTTCGGACAGGACTTTTTGCAAGGGAGGAGGTTTCGGACAGATCAATATTATTACAATAAAATTAAAAAATGAAAAATTATTTATTTGGGCTTCAAAAAATTGGGATTAATTATATGATTATTATATATATCATTTAATTAAATATGTTTTGAATGTGCAGATCAATAATTTTACCATAAAAGAACCATTTAACAGTACTTTTTAAAAGTATGAATGAAATATTTATTCAGTTAAAAAAATTAATTTAATACTTCTAGCTTTAATAGTATTTCATTTTGTGATATTTGTTAGCAAAAGATAATTTACCATTTTTTTTAAAGGTTATTTTATGGTAATAATATTGATCTGTCCGAAACGTCCTCCCTTGCAAAAAGGCCTTGTCATGGTCTTGAGGTTACATTGAAGCCGTCTTGAAGCCGTCAGGCTAGGTCTCAGCCTTTCACTCCTATAGTACCACACACTTGACTTCAGCGCTGGTATGCGATGGTACGCAATTTATTAGAGTCTAATACGTCAGAAGGACTGAAATGCTTCACTAAAAAGTGAAGACACTGACAGATATTATGAGCAAACATGCAAGATGTTTTAAAGAGGCTTTGCCACGCTCCCCTGACTATAGACTGGTCTCTCCCTCAACACGGATATTTCAAAGCTCCAGTCGACATAGACCGAGATAAATACAAAATGCCATTGGATCATGGTTGATTTGGGTACCAGTCTAAAGCATCGTGTCGCTGTTAATTTCATCCAAGAAACAATAAGCAAAATATATGAAACATGAAAGAAGCTAACCTAGATGGTAACATGATTTCTTCAACCTTGAAAACAGGACAAAAACTCTTGGGTTCTCTGAATATATTCTGTATTTGAAAGTCGGTGTGCCGGTTACACCTGTTGTGTTAAGAAGGGTTAAAGGTCAAAGGCCGTAAATATGCGAAGGAAGGTTTTCCAGAGCAAGATGGTGCCGCCGCAACACGCCCATTAACATCATACTGAACAGGCTGTCACGACACGTGTACACAAAATAACCCGCCACTGCCGATGTACAGGTGGCTTAATCATTTTATACACCTGTCTCGTACGCACCTGAGGCACACATCCCTGGCCCTGTGTGATGTGCTGCCAGTCGGAGCTGTTATTATATTACCTGGCTGACAAACAGAATTATTTTAAAATAAATCTTAATGTAACAGTGTTTCTTACGCATGTTTTATAGTTTCAGGAATAATTACTCGAGTACAATCTGATGAATCTCTTTTTGTCCCAACTATGTTTATTTATTTTGTGTATGCAGAAGAGGGTGCTATTACATATTGCAAAGAATCTGCCGGAAAAAAGTTGTAGATGCATTGAAGACTTAATTCTCTTTCTGTTTATTATATAAAGAATAAGCCACTCGCTTAAATAACAAAGTTATAACATTTATTAATATTTAATAACAAAAAAAAAGTATCCAGCTGTACAGAGGGACTGTAAAAGTCATAACGAGTAAGACAAATATATCTGTCTACTTGAATCGTACTTGAATTAACATGTACATTAATTATGTAAAGCCCTTTCAATCCCTATAATTGACTGTTAAAGCTAATATATTAATCTCATGATTAACCATGTCTTACTGCGGCCCTGATGTTAAACTGCCGATTAACTCTCAAGCCATGCAAGAGCCGGTTAAAACATGCTCTCTTCTCTATGGTCGCTGCAAAAGAAAAAAAGATTTTGGTCAACAGGATCCCTATATAGTTCTTAACCAACCAAAACCCTTGGCTGCCACATATCAAAGTTCAAGCGTGTCTGCCACAGGTCTGAGGCGGGCCCGGCTGACCTCTCAACCGGCTGATAAAACAATTTCAGTAATATTCAATAATATATAATTGTAGAATATAAACCCATGCATTTTATTCTATAAAACAGTAACTCGCAATAAAAATCTCTCAACTCTCTCCATACACAGTGGTCAAGGTGTAACCAGATATCTGGCTGCAATTTATCACCCTTGTTTAAATGCTTACTGTTTCAATACTTGAATATTACTCAACATTCACCAATTTCAATCAACAATAATCCCTGTACATAAAAAACCTAATCATAAGCAAGACGTACAATACCGATTTTTAAACATTTTAAAAACTAGCTTCCTGTTATCACCATCACCAAAGACGTTTATGCAAGTCTCCGCAAGACTTAAAGGTTTATTCTATATCAATATTTGTGTCAAAATGTGTTAGGGGTTACCTTCAGTTGCATAACCATTGACTAGATTTTTTATTATTATCCCCATTTTTAGCTCAGCTGACTGAAAGTCATCTGAGCTATAGCGATCACCCTTTGTCCGTCGTCCGTCTGTCTGTTAAGCTGTCCGTCTGTCTGTCCGTTAACCAGGCACAATTCGTAACCGCTGGCATAGATTCTTCTAACTTGACATTTAGGGAGGTCCATGAAAATTCTTGGAAACCTGAAATTAGGTCCCTGTAACTGTTACAGGTGCTCTTTTTATTATGTGACACGGGCGTAACTCCTGTTGTGGCACTCGTGTCTGGCCGCGTTTTACATTCTATGTTTAATCCATACTGGTTGAACTCTCGTTATCGTTCTGGCTAGTGGTTTTCATGCCTGGTCGAGATCACGTGTACACCATGGTGTGTAGAGGCACGGCGATGTTTTCAACAGAATTCCTGAAACGCGTGTTTACTGTTGAATAGGGTCCTTATAAACTGTTCGAGAAGTGGAAAATTCTCGGCTTGGGGTGTGAAGGTATATAAATTGGCTGTTTTTTTAGAACGGAGGGGCAGAGAGCAGAGAAGATTCCAGCGGACGCAGAAGCGTATGTCAGATTCTAGGACCTTATCCGACGAATGTGACAATTGTACATGTTCAAAGACTTTCTCCTGGATTTTATGCATTTGGACTTCAGTTAACTTTCTGGGTTGTTACAAGAGCTTTACACTGGACTGTCATTCTCCGAGAGTTTACATTTAAAGGACTTATCGTTGTGATGGTGTTGGTATCCAGGTACTGTTCACATTATTTTTCTATGTGGTTGTATTGACTTTTTGCTATACCGCTGTTTTACTGTATAATTGTATTGATTTAGTGCATGGTATTATTAGGGTTGTTTTAAGAATAAATTATAGTTATTTGTTATAAAAAAACCACGGACTTCTTTATTCATTTCCCTGGACTTTTTTTATTCATTTCACGCTGCCTAGTGTTACAGAATCTGATTTGTTTTTATCTCCATCACAAAATTTGTGTTCATCACGCATACGTGATCTGTTTATATTAGGTTCCGTAACAGTAACCAATATCCTGTGAGCTATTGGCTCAGAATTACCCCCCAGATTAAATAACAATTTAATACAAAAGCTCCAGCATCTGAATAACTAATGCATTGATCACCATATTTTTAATGCATATTGATCATGGAGTGTTTCATTGGTTTCTCTAGACTGGTGGCGCCAACTGGATTTTTCCGAATTTTTACGAATTTCTTATCTCTAACTTCAAATCCTGGGATGTCCCTAACATATCTCCTAAGAAACCTGAAATAAGGTCTCTGTTACCCACATCCTCCGAGCTATGGTGCTCAAAAGTACCCCTCAGAATAATTAAAAATTTGATACAAAGGATCCAGTATCTGAACAACTAATGTATTGATCAGCATGATTCTTTGCATGCATATTCATCACGAAGTGTTTCATCAATTCCTGCAGACTGATGGTGCCACCTGGATTTTTTTTCTAATTTTATACATTTTTTCTCTATTTTTTTCTCAACCTTCAAATATATGGTTGTCTGTTAACAGGGCATGAATAATAACCATTGCACCTAGAATCTTCAAACCTGCCATCCAGGGGGGTCCATGAAAAAATCTCCAAGAAGTCTCTGTTACCCATTTCATAGCTAAGCTTCAGTTGAATGGGGATACCACCTACAAAATTTGGCATTCAAATCATAAAATTCCCTTTTGTGGGAATTTAGTCAGCTGCGCGTCATGATCCATGGGTCACTTGTTCTTCTACCCTTATAATCGCTCGATCTCCAACAAGGCTGAATTGCCAACCAGGCTGAATTTCAGCGTAACAGTTATAGGTAACCGATCTGCAGTTGACATTTAATTTTGACCTGGAGACTTTCGAGACTGTACACGATATAGAGAATAATTTTATTATCCCTCGGTTGAATGTGCCGGAAGAGGCTTCCAGTGATCACTGGACGATTGCAAACATCTGGTTGAATTTTTATAATCATTGTGCGTTTGTTCGTTTTTATTAATAGATAACTCCAAAAAAAGAAAAGAGGATTTTGTGGAGAAATTGAATGATCATGTAACAATTTTTTAGAGTTGATCCTAATCTAGGCGTGACGGTCTTATCACTCATACATCTTTGTAAATATATCCGTTTATTCATAAGTCTTAATACGCATAGCTGTTGTAGAGGGCAGTGGCGTCAATTTTTCGTCCAGGGTGGGGGGGGGGATGACTTTGTGTGTATATATATATATATATATATATATATATATATATATATACACACACATACGTATATATATATACCTTTATCAGCGTCTCTAAGTGACATGATAATATATATATATATATATATATATTTATATATATGTACTTAATCATATTTCAAATAATTATGTTTTAGATAATAAGTTATTTTGTGAATTCTAAGCAAGGTTATATAACATATAGATATTACGTTTTTTAGTAAATTGATCCAAAGTCTTTAATACTATTTATCATTATATTTCATTTGCAAAATTATAATATTATTCTCTGAAAAGTGGGGGGGGGGATGATTACATTGACCATCCCCCCCTTGCCAAAAAGTGGGGGGTATATATACCCCCCATCCCCCCCCCCCCTATATTGACGCCCCTGGTAGAGGATAACCGTCACAACACGACTTAGAAGGCATTCTAAGTGGACAGAAAGGGCCTACTCTTTCATTTTAAAGGGAGAAAAATGTCGCTAGATGTTTATATAAGTCTACCTTAAAGTAGGTAATAGAGAAAGAATTGTAAGGAATGTTTTAATGGGACATGATCTGTACAAGATACGGTCTGTCCGGAGCTGTGCGCTCTAATCCTGTCTAGATAATCATAACATCCACTAAGTCAAGCAGGAACTGCGAGGCAGAGGGTTTTGCTTCAGCAGCCGCCGAATCCCGTAGGATGCCAGGACCGGGACGAGAATAGATAGGCCCCATGCTCCTTACATTTGTTTACAACAGCAGCGTGCGTGCAGGCTCAAGAACAAAAAACGGCGTGCTGTGAACAGGTTAAATCTAGTGATCCCACTTCTACCTGGCGGTGTACGCCTATCACAATTATTACAATGGTCCAGTGTTAAAACTCAACAAATATATTGCTTCAGGTATTATTTGCTGATACTGTTGTAGCACCCGTTGAAAAAACAGGTTGAAGATCAACATACTAAGGTGAGTTTCAGACGGGTTTTTCTAGTAGTGAATACCAAGTTTCAAATACTACGGCTGTTTGAAAGACGTATTCTATATCTTGGGCAAATATACCATTTAAACGCAAAGATTCAACGTTTTATTCTGCTAGTTATGGAGTTTTATATGACAAATATTATATTTATATATTATATTTATATATTATTGACTTTTATGGTTTAATAACAACGATAAAGGTAGATACATAAGTAATGCATATGGGTAATGGGGATTAAGGTAAGAATGGAGCTCATCTAATTCCCCATGCATCATCATCACTCTGTATTACTACGCCTTCAGGACACAGGCATCATGTCCTACCATAGTATTCTACGCCTTCAGGACACTCTGGCGTCATGTCCTACCATAGTATTCTACGTCTTCAGGACACAGGCATCATGTCCTACCATAGTATTCTATGTCTTCAGGACATAGCATCATGTCCTACCATAGTATTCTACGCCTTCAGGACACTATGGCGTCATGTCCTACCATAGAATTCTACGTCTTCAGGACACTATGGCGTCATGTCTTACCATAGTATTTTACGTCTTCTGGACACAGGCATCATGTCCTATCATAGTATTCTATGCCATCATGACAAAATGGTATCAAGTCCTACCATAGTAATATTATACGTCTTCAGGACCAGTGGCATATCTAAGGGGGGGGGGCGGCAGGGGCGGTCCACCCCGTGCGGCACATTTTTGGGGGCTTTTCGCGGAATTGACATAATGAGTGGCATAGAGAGTTCCTCAAAAAGTACAAATTTGGCTTTTTTTGTCCCATTTCAAGTATTTCAGGGGATATGAGATTGGCAGTGGAACCTACCAAATGATTAGCGAACGATTTGCACATTTTTAGGGCGGCATTTCTGGGATTTAGTATAATCAGTGGCATAAGCAGTTCCTCAAAGATAACAAATTTGGCCTTTTTGTCCCATGTTCAAGTATTCCAAGGATTTTAAACTGGACAGAGGAACTTACAAAATGATAAGCGAACGATTTGTACATTTTTTGGAGCGGCATTTCTTGGATTTAGTATAATCATTGACATGAGGAATTCTCAAAAGTACAAATTTGGCCTTTTTGTCCCATTTCAAGTATTCCAGGGATTATAAACTGGACAGTGGAACCTACAAAATGTTTAGCAAACGATCTGAACATTTTTTAGGGCGGCATTTCTGGGATTTAGTATAATCAGTGGCATAAGGAGTTCATCGAAAGGAACAAATTTGGCCTTTTTGTCCTAAGTTCAAGTATTCCAGGGATTATAAACTGGACAGTGGAACCTACAAAATGATTAGCGAACGATTTGAACATTTTTTGGGGCGGCATTTCTGGAATTTAGTATAATCAGTGGCATAAGGAGTTCCTCGAAAGGAACAATTTGGCCTTTTTGTCCTATGTTCAAGTATTCCAGGGATTATAAACTGGACAGGGGAACCTACAAAATGATTAGCGAACGATTTGAACATTTTTCGGGGCGGCACTTCTGGGATTTAGTATAATCAGTGGCATAAGGAGTTCCTCGAAAGGAACAAATTTGGCCTTTTTGTCCTATGTTCAAGTATTCCAGGGATTATAAACTGGACAGGGGAACCTACAAAATGATTAGCGAACGATTTGAACATTTTTTGGGGGCGGCACTTCTGGGATTTAGTATAATCATGCAGTGGCATAAGGAGTTCCTCGAAAGGAACAATTTTGGCCTTTTTGTCCTATGTTCAAGTATTCCAGGGATTATAAACTGGACAGGGGAACCTACAAAATGATTAGCGAACGATTTGAACATTTTTGGGGGGCGGCATTTCAGGGATTAAAAACTGGAACCAACCAAATTATTTGCGGACGATCTCATTGAGGCAAGCTATAAGCAAAAAAGAAATACATATCTGTAGTTATGCTTTGTTAGATCTGTGGTCTTGCAATGTCAGAACGCCATCGGTAAACTGCCCAATCATGCAAAAAGCCTGCATTTCATGGCGGTCGTCGTTTACAGAATTCCCTAGCAGCACCTGATAATCACCAGGGGAAAACCCTGCCAGAAGACCAATGGCCCCCGGTGGTGGGGGTGAGGTGTCTGTCGTACAGATTGTGCGAAAAATATTTTGAAGAATTGTATTGCTCTTTCCTTGGAAAGTATTAAGAATTTCCATTCTTGAACCCTTGAATTCTCAAGATTCCAGGATATTTAAACAGCCTGAAACAACGTGAAATGCCCTTTTTCCATGATTCTTCATACTCTAACATCAGTCTGGTTAAAATACACAGACGTTTACACTATCGTGTATATAATGAGTACTACCTAAATGCCTGTGTTTTTTAATTAACAAATATGACCTGCATAATCTTTTATGTAACGTGAATAAAAACAATAAGCACCCAGACTTATGTAGGAATAATTTTAACTTTAAAATATAATTCTATTATAACTGTCCGGCGGGATGAATCCCCCTGGCCGCTTAGCCACATGTTCAATATACGTATAAAGTGTCAGTTTTAACTTTTAGAGTTCAAAACTTAAATTAAAGATATATTTACCTGTACTGTTAATTCTGTTATTAACTTTTTAATTATCCTCTACCAACAGACTATTGTTGTATATCGTGACAAATCATTTGAAATTAAATTAAAATATATATTTAAATTATATTTAAATTATATAATTACTCGAAATTTATTTAAACACTTTATTGAATAACAAATAGTCATAAGTTTATAAATAAAACCTCGCAAAGTGCATAATCACTATAATTCTAAAATGATTTTGATTGAGCCTTGAATTAAAGTATGCTCTATACTTTGAGGATATTTTAATTAAACAAAGTCAGTTTGTCCAAACAGAGGATTTTTTAATGTGAAAATATTAATCATGCCCTGCCTACATATATGCAGCAGTACCATGCATATCTCAATAGCTCTATTAGGTGTACCTGCTGTCATATGCGATAACAAGAGGTGGAATTATAGATGTGACAATGTATTTGTATGCGTTGAGAATGGAATAACACTCACCATATAAAGGTTTTTCCCCAAGTTGAGTATAAAGTAATCATGAATCGTGTTTACATGAACGATGAAAGATCAATTTCCCATATTATATGTGTATCCTGCAGTGTAATCTGTTCATAGTTACAATTTATTCGTTTTATTCCTTTCTGTTCACTTCATAATGAGCTTCGAGCGATCTTTTGTTTTACATTAGCAAAGAGATGTCTACTTTTTAATATGTGGCGGAAGAATTCCCTGCCAGTGAATCCATATTATTGCGTTTTTGCCAAATACAAGCCTGTAACAAGGAGATCTGAAACGATATGTTTCAATATGTAATCCAGTTTTGTAATGTTTTGTCAGAGGGGCGGCAGAGAGACCGCCCCGGGCGGCAATGAGGTTAGGTACGCCGCTGTTCAGGACATAGGCATCATGTCATACCATAGTATTCTACGCCTTTAGAACACTATGGCGTCATGTCCTACCATAGTATTTTACGTCTTCAGGACACAGGCATCATGTCCTATGATAGTATTCTATGCCATCAGGACAAAATGGCATCAAGTCCTACCATAGTATTCTACGTCTTCAGGACACAGGCATCATGTCCTACCATAGTATTCTACGCCTTCAGGACACTCTGGCGTCATATCCTACCATAGTATTCTACGTCTTCAGGAGACTATGGCGTCATGTCCTACCATAGTATTCTACGTCTTCAGGACACTATAGCATCATGTCCTACCATAGTATTCTACGCCTTCAGGACACATGCATCATGTCCTTCCATAGTATTCTACGCCTTCAATACACTATGGCGTCATGTCCTACCATTGTATTCTACGTCTTCAGGACATTATGGCATCGTGTCCTAGCATGGTATTCTATGTCATCAGGACACTATGGCATCATGTCCCACCATAGTATTCTACGCCTTCAGGATACAGGCGTCATGTCCTACCATTGTTTTCTAAGCCTTCAGGACACAGTCATCATGTCCTATCATAGTATTCTACGCCTTCATGACACAATGGCATCATGTCCTATCATAATATTCTACCCCTCAAGAAAAACTGACACCATTTCCTTTTAGAATTGTTTCTGCCTTTATCCTATGCACAGTTATACACTAACTCATCAGGACACACTGACTATCATAGTATTTTTAGCTTCAGGTGATACTGACATCATGTCCTATTAGTATATCATAGTATTCTATTTCCTCAGAACACATTGGTATCGTGTTATATCATAGTACTCTATAACGGCAGCCTGCCACCTAAATTCGGTTATTAATATACTGAAGACGTACGTTGGGGTGGCAGTACAAGTAATAGTGTTTGGACCAAATGTATTTTAGTAGATGTGCTTTTTCATATTTATCTGCATGTCGAACTCTTTTTTCCCAGGTATGACCAAGTGACATTATTCTTATAGGAAAAATAATAAATATTACATTCACGAATGACTTACGTGTTTTCATGCAAAAGTTATTAATACCGAGGCTGATTTTACACGGAAAGTTTGTCTATCCGTCCTTCTTGACAGCGGAAACTGCAGTAACCGAAAAAGTTGCTTCAAAACTAAGTTCCCGCCGCCAAGGTAACCACCACTGTTTTTGGTAACAACATTTTAACGTCATTATTCAGCAAATGAAATACGACGATTTGAGCCTCTGATGCCATACAGAAAATATTTTTACCCTACCCTTGAAATTGGTGTTCTATTATGACTTGTAACATGAATCGCAGGGCCCCTATCAATTTATTTTAAAAATGCCTGAGTGTCATGTGGTCATGGTTAAGTATTCTACGTCTGCAGGTCACACTCGCATAATGTCCTACCATTGCATCATATCGTATCAATGACAAACCTTAGATATACGGATTTTTAACTGTTCCTTTTATAGTGTGAGGTGACCACCTGATAAATCTGTGTTGGCAGGTGGTGTCTTTTTTATAATGGCATTGTATTGACTAAAATGTTTCCCTATACATCAACTATCACTTAACCATATCATATCAGGTTTCGTTAAGTGCCGATGGTTCATTTGACATTTCGTGAAGTCTGTAACTTTTTGCCATTGATTTCAAACTTCAAGTTTGGATATTTTTTAAGGATTGTATTTAACCGTTGTCCACTCCATTTGGAGTCCTCGGGTTCCTTCCTATCGCTGTATGCACCTTCATCCGGTGAATGATGCCATTAAAAGGCCAAGGTCTTGTCCTGTATATATTATCTATTGCTGCCTCTGTTAGTTAATGTCAGCAGCTGCCCCTGTCATTGAACGTGTACTCGGTTTTTCATATTCTGTTCTGACGTTATCGTTTTGACGACTGGATTCTGACATGGGTCACGTTTTTCTGCTCAAAATTGTGACAAGAGGTTATAATCAATCTTAGCTGCTGAGGTGGAAAAAATCATAAAAAAAAAAACCTGCGCTAAATGTCACTACAGTCGTTCGTATCCGTAGCTATCAAGAAAACGCAAAGTGTTCATGTGTGTGCATGTATATGTATATCTTTGTCGCTCTAAGAAAATGATGTTAGAGTTCAAAGGCAGAGTGATAGGTTTATGTGTCCTTTAGCTATCATATGATATAAAACCTCCGGCTATACTAAATTTATTTGTCTGCGCATAAATGATCAGTCCTGCTTCAAGTTTTGTGTATATCTTCTTAGAGCCGAGTCTGCGAGCGTAACTAATCCTAGAAGACAGGCGGTCGCGGCGATTAATTGACTGTGACTTTTTGGCATAAATTCAGCTGCGGTTACAGGATAACTATCTCATGAACATCGCACGAACACCAGTGACCAAATGCGACTTGTCGTGCGACGCATTGCGACTCGTGCCGCACGCTGGTGCCCATGACCGCCTTGAGACAGGTCATGTGTGATTGTCTCACGACTGTCATAAGACTACCTTAATGACAATGGTCTGGTGTTGTAACATCTATAAAAATTAATCATGTACGTATGAGGCGGCAATATTTGCACATATGAAAAATATAAATACACCTTTTAACTTAAAATGAAAACATCAATAAGAGGCCCCTTAATTCCCACATCTGACAGCTAAAACAACGTTATTATTAGTAACTGTGCCTGTTATAAATGGTCATTTAAGAAGAAAGCCGCTTTTAGTTTGGTCACTATCTTAAATTCTACGTTGTGCGGCCACTTTATAAACTGTTATGCTTCAGGATGAATCCAAGAACACTTTAGGGGTCCCAAATAAAGGAGGGTGCGTTTAGTCCTGACTGTCTACGTTTTATTGACAAAATAGACAAGCATGACGGTCAAACATGCTCAATAACAGTTATCCAATTAACTGAGTACTTAGTAATCAATCGTTATTATCCAGTAAGACATATGCCAATTCTATACGCAGTATATAAAAATAATTTGAATAAATAAATAAAAAATAATTTAAAAATAATTTTTTTATCTAAAAGTATAATCAACGTACACATTTATACACACACACGTATGTTTATGTATATATATATATATATATATATATATATATACCACTTTTAAAGGTAAGACAAAGGTATGATGCTTGTAAAAACAGGTTCAACTTAATTGTTTTAGCAGATTAAAAGAAGTTAATAACCATGAGTTATTTAGTCAGATTTATCACATTACTTGATAATTATTTAATCATGTTTTTATTATTCAAAAATGGATTATTTAATTATACATTTTATATAATTTAATAATGAATTATTTTATCATATTTAGGAGATATCACTCTATTTACAGATCAGTTTCAAACAACCATGTATTACGAAGCTATAGCCAGGACGCTTGGCGAGTTCGGTCGGTTCCAAAAAATGTTGTATTTGATGTTGGGTCTGATCGGGATTCCATGCGCCATGTACAACACCAGTTACTTCTTCTGGGCAGGCAGGCCGGATTTCTGGTGCAGTGTGCCCGGACTTGACCGAATTGCTAATCTGACCCACCAGGATAAAAGAAGGATCTCCCAACCAAGTGTGACCTCTGACCCCGGAAATACATTAACCAACCCTTGTTTTTTCTACCTCCGGAACTATACTGGACTGACGTTGAGAATGTCACGTGAGATTTTGGCGGGTAATAGGAGTAACCCGGCGACCACTCCCTGTACTGCATGGAGTTATGACAAATCAACATACAAATCGACCCAAGTCACACAGGTAAACTTTACCTTTAGACTAAGTTAATGTCATATTTTAAACCCACTAATGTAGGTCTATTTTAACATTGGATATACTGCCACTTCGGTTTCTAGTATATATTAAGTAGTATACATAATTATATTTTTAGGACGAAGCGTCGATTCGATCTGTGAATGGCTTGTGACAACCTGATAACTTTCTTATTATTTTTTTAGATCTGGGGCAGATCCAGGAATTAGGGGAAAAGGGGGATTCAACCAAGCAGGAATTTAAAAAAATACTATAAAAAGGCCCCAAAGACGTAAAGTTTGGTGTGAAACCCTTAAAAAAAGTTGCGGCGATAGAAAAGGGGGTGGGGGATCCTGAACCCCCTTGGACCCCTCCCCTGGATCCGCTTCTGTAAATAAAATATAAACATGTACAGCCTACAAGTACAGTAACACGCAGCAGCACGATACATCACTGGAAAGTTTAGTTTTGGTAAAATATCAGCCTGGGATCTTGTTAGAAGAAATGAAAGACGGTAAAGAGGACATGTGAGGCAAGTCAACGCGCGTCCATTCTGTGCTTTGATACGGATCGATACCAGAATAACTTTAGTGTGGCCTTAATTAAAAACCTTGTATTAAGTAAATAAATGTTTGTTTCTCAGGCACCGCGCGTCCTTTTTTACCCTGCATCAAAAATTATTATTTTGCTTTTCATGACAATAAAATAATTACATTTCCTTAAGATTTCGCAGTGTTAAGATGTGATTTTACCTGTTCAGAAAAAAAAATATTCTGTTTTTATCATCATGTTGTCCCCTGATCATATAATACTTTTATTTGAAAATTTATTATAAAAAGGTTAAATCAATACTCCTCTTGGCACTGGCCTATGAAAAAAGTGAATGAGAACCAATATTTTTTTAGCCTTAAACGCAATATTAATATCATGAAGGTTTCAAACCTTCTGATTTATATCTACTTTTAAATGTAGCTTCGTTCAGCATTTAACGTATTAAGCTGATTTCTGTTAACATCATTTCATGTTGGATGGCGGACAGTGGGACCTGGTGTGCTCCAGGACCTGGGTTCTCAAGGCTTCTAACGACACCTATTCCTCTGGCAAGGTGATAGGAGCCTGTATGCTTGGTTACCTTAGTGACAGGTAAGGGCAGATATTCAAAGATAATTTTGCACAAATGCTAGAAATTAATTTTAAAAGTAACTGGTGCATCGAAATAAAAAATCTGAAAAAATACCATCCTCGATCATGTTAACAGTGTTTATGGTCAGTGCAATAATATATATAAGCCCTGAAGATAAAGTAAAGTGACAATGTTTTGTTGAAATGATTTAACCTGTGTGAAGTATAACTTAGACAATTTGTTGACATCATTAATTTCTTCGTTGCTTTATAACATACATGGTTGGTTGTCCCTATTTGCGACAGTGCGACATCCCAGAGGTCCACCGATGTAATAGAGTAAAATGATGTAATGTTCTTTATAATAAGAAAGAGTATAAATCAACAATGAATACTTGTTTAATCAATTGACGATATGCTGGAAGGTGGTTTTTACCATAAGTGCATAGCACAAAGGTGTTCTTTGACCAATAGCCCAGTGCCCAAAGGTGGTCTGTGCCATTGTTTAAAATCCTGAAGGTGGTCTGTACCATTAGTGAAAAGCCAAAAGGTGTCTTTTACTATTAGTGAAAAGCCTAAAGTTGGTCTTTTACCATAAGTCCAAAGCCTAAAGGTTGTCTTTACCATTAGTGCAGAGCACACAGATTGTCCTTTACCGATAGCTCAAAGCCCAGAGGTGGTCTGTATGGTACGTGCAAGGCCTTTAGGTGGTCTTTTACCATTAGTGCAAAGTCCAAAGTTGGTCTTTACCATAAGTAAAGAGCCGGAAGGAGGTCTTAACAATTAATGCAAAGCTTTAGAGTGGTATTTACCAATAGCCCGAAGCCTGAAGGTGTTCTGTACGATTAGTGCAAAGCCCAAGGGTGGTTTTTACCATCTCTGCAAAGCCCAAAAGTGGTCTTTTACCAATAGTGCAAAGCCTAAAGGTGGTCTTTAACCATAAGTCCAAAGCACAAGGTTGGTCTTTACCATTTGCTTTAAGCCCATAGTTGGTATTTTACTAATAGCTTAAAGCCCAAAGGTGGTCTGTACCTTTAGTGCAAAGCCCAAAAATGGTCTGTACGATACATGCAAGGCCTAAAGGTGGACTTTTACCATTAGTGCAAATCACAAAGGTGATCTTTTACCTATAGCTCAAAGCCCAAAGGTGGTCTGTACCATTAATACAAAGCCCAGTTGGTCTGTTCGGTACGTGCAAGGCCCGAAGGTGGTCTTTTACCATTAATGCAAAGCTTAAGGGTAGTATTTACTAATAGCCGTAAGCTTGAAGGTGTTCTGTACCATCAGTGCAAAGCCCAAAGGTGGTCTTTACCATTGGTCCAAAGCCCAAAGGTGGTCTTTTACCAATAGTGCAAAGCCTTAAGGTTGTCTTTTACCTTTAATGCAAAGCCTAAAGGTGGTCTTTTACCATCAGTGCAAAGCCTAAAGCACAAAGGTGATCATTTACCAATAGCTCAAAGCCCAAAGGCTGCCTGTACCAGAAGACACACAAAAGTGGTCTGTACGATACGTGCAAGGCCCTAAGGTGGTCTTTTACCATAAGTGCAGAGTCCAAAGTTGGTCTTTACGATAAGTAAAGAGCCAGAATAGGGTCTTTACCATTAGTGAAAAGCTTAAAGTTGGTATTTACCAATAGCAAAAAGCCTGAAGGTGGTCTGTACTATTAGTGCATAGCCAAAAGGTGGTCTTTACCTTTACTGCAGAGCCCAAAGTTGGTCTTTACCATTAGTGCAAAGCTCAAAGGTGGTCTTTTACCATTACTGCAGAGCCCAAAAGTGTTTTTTTACCGATAGTGCAAGGCCCTAAGGTGGTCTTCTACCAATAGTGCAAAGCCTAAAGGTGGTCTTTAACCATTAGTCCAAAGCACAGAGGTGGTCTTTTCCATTAGTGCAAAGGCCAAATGGGGCCTTTACCATTACTCAAAGCCAAAAGGTGGTCTTTACAACTGGTCCAAAGACAAAAGGTTTTTTTTTTTTACAATTAGTGCAAACCCCAAAGGTGATCTTTACCATTAGTGCAAAGCCCTAAGGTGGTCTTTACCATTGGTCCACAGCCCAAAGGTGGTCTTTACCATTAGTACAAATCCTAAAAGTGGTATTTACAAATAGCACAAAGCCTGAAGGTGATATGTACCATTGGTCCATAGCCTAAAGGTGGTCTGTACTATTAGTGCATAGCCAAAAGGTGGTCTTTTACCATTAGTGCAACGCCCAAAGGTGGTCTTTACCATTTGCTTTAAGCCCATAGGTGGTATTTTACCATTAGTCCATGCAAAGCCTAAAGGTGGCCTTTGTGGTTTTACCATAAGTCCAAAGCCCGAAGACAGCCTTTTAACATTAGTGCATTTGTTGGATAAGAGTTTTATGATGTTCCATCATACATGTGGTATCCTCGATCGTTCATAAAGAGTGAAACCACAATTGCCAATGGATTACCTATGACCAAAAATCCAAAGCAATGTACCAAATATGTGCAGGTACATTTCACTACTTCTCATGAAAATCCGCCGCGCAGGCTCGTACTATATGGCATCCTCGCGTAATAATCACGTAATATTATTTTTTAATAAAGTGTAATACTTTCACTCTTACATTTTACGTCATCTGTATGTATTCATCAAGAAAATAAATCCATAGTTATTAACACATGGCATCGGATGCTTACGCCAAACATTTTGGGTATTATAGACAATCAGTTAATACACACTGTCTGTGAATCTTCAATACGAGCATAACACTTTATGTCATTAATTTAAGAATATAAATCAACTTACTTTACCTGTACCTGTTATGTATCCCTATGGAGTCAGAGTTCATAGAAAGAGCCAGTCTACAATTGGATTCCCGCCGCGTGCCATAAATTGTGTAACACTCGCTCTGTGTATATCAACGCTAACCCAAACATATACACTTATATTATTAATGATGGTTACATCTGTGTGCTTCATATCCAATTTATATGGGGAATGCAGTATAAAAATGCGCATAAACTTCATTGTGCATTTCAACAAAGGTTACCGCGCATGATGGATTATTGGTATGTAAGAATACACCCCGCAGACAACAATCCTTGTACTATGGGACTGACTGATCTGGCAAAAATCCATCCGCCTAGGTCGAACGTTCTGACAGTTAAAAAACAAATACAAATATAAAGGTACTTAGATTTCAATCCAGTATACTTAAACAAACATTATCGCTATCCCAACAATTCAAGTAAAACCTGAATTGCCAAAGCTAAAAAGCCTTGTGGTCTTCAGGCAGAAATATGAAATAAAGAACGGATATTTTTTCCTCAAATTCCGGTTCGGTATCTGTATCCGAGACTTAAAAGTCTTTAATATATATTCTTTTTCTCACCTAAACTCGCAACCATAATATGACTGATTGAACTTCTGTGCATCAAATTATAAAGATTATGGTTTGGAAAGTTCCTCCCCACGAATAGATCTACTGATTCTTTTATACAAACAGTTAGGTGTTAGTCTAAAACGTAATCAACACTCAAGAGTAAAGACGAGAGTAACGACGGTGCTCTAAAGAATTTAGGTATACGAGTGTCTTTTGCGTCATTTAATATGATGAACTTCATCATTTCATTCTCTCATCTTCATCCGATATTACCGTTCTTCCTTTGGATTTAACGATTCCTTTAACGATTAATAGTTAGGCCAAAAAATGGTATGGTTCTCAGGCACCGCCCGCATCAATTTTAACCCCAACATCAATTTTTTTATTTTGATTTTCAATTGAAAATTACCAATTTTGAGCTCCAGCCTCTCGGAAATTACTTTCGATTTAATTGTTTAGCATATAAATTTGTTATTACCATGTTTTTCCTTGATCATATGACATTTATTTTTATTGAAACATAGAGAAAAGGTAAAAAAAATCGCCCGCCCGCATTGATTTTCTTTTAAAAAAGTGCCTGAGAACCAAACCTTACTTTTTTGTTTGGCCTTAGGGCCCTTGACGTGAGCCTGAGAGGTTGTGGGTTCGAGTCCGTCTAAGACCGCTTTTCTCGCTGAAACTCGGAACATGGTGTGCTGTCTTCAATCAAGAGTGAATGGGCGGCAGGCTAAATGATCGTGGGCGGCAGGCTAAATGTAGAACGGATAACCTAAATGAGTTTATGAAGGCGTATGCTAGAGTGCGTGCTCCCAAATAGATGAGAAAAACTCCAAAAATGAACAGGCTGGAAGACTGTGAAGGCTCAAAAGGATCATTCATAACCGTAATTACTTGTTCCGTTACTAACTATGAAGATATTAATTAGTGGTGGGAGTCGGTTCCTTTTTCATAATCGATAATCGGTTTTGGCCAACCGATCGATGATCGATTATTAATCGGTTCAGACAAATAAAAAGAAATATGCAATTATTTGTGAAACTGTACTCTCTTAACCCAGCCCGTATGTCTTAGTAATTCTACCTTATGAAAAAAAGTCTTTGCCTTTTTTTTTTAATTTTCCTTTTATTACTAAGTTGTGCTATTCAATGTTTCATTTTAATGAATTATAATAATCAAGAATTAAACCACAGTCCAGGACATCTACTTGCTGGCCCCCATGAATACTCCCGCGTATCATTTTAACTTCACCACAAGCAAGGACCTCATTTTATAACAATTATGACGACTGCCGACATGCATACTGGTTTCACAACCCCGCCAGGAAAATTACAGGCCTATATAATTTTTGATAAAAATTTAAAAAAGGTTATTGAAAGCTAATATAATTACTCATGCGGCAACGGCACCTGACATCAGTTGAAGAGATTATTTCTAAGAGAATCTCGCAAAATTGGCAAAGACCTGGAAAATTTTGGAGTATTTTTACGCAATATCGCCCATATTTTGCAATGAACATCTCGTTAGAAAACTCTCCGCTAATTCTGCAGCTCCCTGCCAGTTTACAGAGGTTTAATTTGTCCTCCATTTTCTCATCTACCGTGTCATACTCAGTTAGATAGGGAGGTTTTTTGGGAACACAGACTCATTATATGAAGCCGGAATGTTGTAAAAAATGGAAGAATAATTTTTGCCTATAACTTAAAGACATTCTGGAAAAAAACAATCATGAGTATGATGTAATCGATAGTTGCCTTCAGTAATCGAGCGCTTGAAAGTGGCAGCAAACCGACTGACTTTCGAAAAAACACGATGATCGGCCCACAACTAAGAAGCCGCCCATTCGTATGCAGTTGTTCTGCTACTCGCCTGGTGGACCCGTGTTTCTTAACCATGACAAAATTTTACGTGAAACGTGCACGTATGAACGAACGACTGATTAGTAGATTCTGGGGTTTCAAAGTTCCCAAGAGATTGAGGACCCTAAAAAGTGTGTGCCATTCCCCCCCCCCAAGGCTTCCTTTTGAAAAACTATTTTCAAACAACCCATAAATCGGCAGAACTGTTAAAACCATAGTTATCATGGAAAGATACATTTGAATGTATAAAAATTAACATACCTGTAAACCTACGTTCGTAAAACGTAAACGGTGATCGTGTAAAGGGTCTCAGCTTTTTGTGTCCACTCAACGGAAAAGTGCTCCCTATTAAAAGATTCATGTGGACATGTGTCCGCTCTTGAATTTAAAATCTTTACTTCCTTTGACAGAGTAAAATTCCTTAACAGGCGATATATTGGAAATGGTATCCAGTGGGGATTACAGGTCGCCTCCTGAAAAAGCGTGACAGGCGAAAAATGTTTTGATGAACATTTGTAGAGGGTTAGGGTTAAGATATATCAACAGTCCATTTAATTTTGGAGGTAATAAGAATCACCACAAAATATATTTTTTTATAAACCATTATTACAAAGGACTATTCCTTTGTCCCCGTATGGAAGCCGCCCACTGAAGCATGACAGTGTTCACACATGAAACGCATACACGTGAACACATGACTAATATTAAAGGAGATACTGTTGGAGGTCTATACGCTCTGACTACAGATTCTAGTTTAATATCAATTTAAAGATGTACTCGTGATATTTTTTCATGTTTCACCGTCCCTACGGACAACGGATCTTAACAAATATATTTTAACCCCCACCACCACCCCCGTCCCCAAACCCCACCCCCACCCAACCCGAATGATAATTAAGTTATGGGGCTTCTTTAGAAAAATAAACTTCATAAAACACGTGACTTGGCCGAACTTTTAAAACCATGGTTATCCTGGAAATAATATTTTTGAATGCATAATAATCAACATACCTGTAACCCATAAAAAATTGTCACACGGTGGTCACATCACTTGACTCAGTGCTCAGTGTTGACCAAACTGAAAAGCCTTCGCATTGAAAGCGGAGTCATGTGGCCTTTGGATTAAAAACCTTTACTTCCTTTTGAGAGAGAAAATTCCTTTAGAGGCGTTACAATGGATATGGGGGATCAATGGGAATTAAAGTGGACCCGCGTGACTGCGTATTGCACGAAAATGCCTTCTGGGCAGGACATGCGCTCTGGCCACGGTCTTAACAGGCAAGTGAAAATCCCCGAGGCGCCTCCTGAAAAAGCGTCACAGGCGTGGAGGACCTTGCAACACAAAAGAAATAGGGGCACCTAATGGGAAAATATTAAAATTATTAATTACTAAGCGTAATAGGGCATAATCCCACAAAATAAAACAAACTTTTGTATTGACGCCCGTTGACCTCTCTTTCTCTCTCCCTCTCTCTCGTGTGTGTCAGGTACTGTGGTCAGTTTTAATTACACGCTAACTGAGACCTTTTCATGGGTTTGAATTATTGCTGTTGGCTGTTGCGCCTCTCGGCAGCTTAGCGGGATGGGTTATACATCATACCTCCGAAACCTGTGAGAAAATATGAGATGTGGCCAGGATGACTGATGGAATGCCAGGTTTTCCACGCGCAACAAGAATCTAGTGTATAATCCTGGAGCTCAGAAACTGAAGGGAGGCTTCCGTGATCCCGTATGATGTTTCAAGAATACTTCTGGTTTATTTTTTGGAAACCGGGCAATAACTGGCCGCGGAGATAATATATACACAGTGAATTCCATATTACACACACTGATAGTGTAGAAGCACTGCCCGATCTACAGCAACAAGACCCATTAGTTGTTCTAATTTCCAATCCTTCATCCACATCTGCTAACGGAAAGCGAATGTACGGGCGTGAACTTTCCTTCCAGAGGACAATGGTCTTCTAGAAAAATATTGTATAATGAATCACCTTTAAGAAAAAATTCCTATAACTAAAATGCCATATTACGTAGCAGCTGGCTTTCGGCCATGCTTTCCCTTACGATATACAAACGGCGTAATATTATTCATTACGTTGATTAAAAGAGTAATGGAAAAAGATAAATTTACTTTCTGCTTCCAGGTTTCCTCTAGCGTCATTAGGCCTACATACAGGTTTTAAAATTTAGAAAAACATGTTCGCTATAGCTCGTATTTATTATAATATGTACTAACTGTACATTTTCATTATGATACAACATTAATATACTGTTGGTGTCCAAAGTGATATGATAGACACTGCATATTAACAGGGTTCTGATTCCCTTTTTTGATTTCGACTGGCGTTGTGTCCTAGGATTATAATTATATGTCAAAAATTTAAAATGTGTCTTATCTTCTCTTTTATAGGTTTTGCCTGTGTCAGGTCATGAGTGATGTTGGTAAGGGTCATTATGATTATAACTGTTGTTACAGGTGCTCTTTTAATTGTGTGACACGGGCGTAACTCGTGTTGTTGTTACATTTTATGTTTAATCTCTCGTTGTCATATGAGCCTTGGGTTTTCACTCCTGGTCGTGGGTCACGTGATGGCCCTGGTATGTGGAGGTACGCACAGCGATGTCTTCACGATAATTTCGAAACGCGTGTTGTGCAAGAACTTATAGACTGTTCAGGACGTGAAAAATTCCCGGCTTGAAGTGTGAAGGTATATAAAGGGGCTGTTTTTTTAGAACCAGAAGGCAGACAGCAGAGCAGAATCCAGCGGCCCTAGAAGCGTGTGTCAGATTCTAAGACCTTATCCGAAGAATGCGGCAATTATACATTTTCAAAGACTTTCTCCTGGATTTTATGCTTTTGGACTTCAGTTTACTTTCTGGGTTGTTTAAAGAACTTTCCACAGGACGGTCATTCTCCAAGAGTTTACATTTAAAGGACTTATCGTGGTGACGGTATTGGTATCCAGGTATTGTACCATTATCTTTCTGTGTGATTGTATTGACTTGTTGCTATAACGCTGTTTTACTGTATAATTGTATTGATTTAGTGTATTGTATTGTTAGGGTTGTTTTAAGAATAAATTATAGTTATGTGTTAACAAAAAACTACTGACTTCTTTATTCATTCCCCTAGACATTTCACGCTGCCTAGTGTTACAGAATCTGATTTGTTTTTTATCTCCATTACAAAATTTGTGTTCATCACGCGTACGTGATCTGTTTATATTAGGTTCCGTAACACTGTATATTAACACGTACGTGTCTCCTCTGTTTCAGATTCGGCCGGCGTCGGGTTATGGCCCTGAGCCTGGTGCTGATGTTGGTAACATCCATAGGGATTATCTTCTCTCCATCTTACTACTTCTTCCTTGTTTTCCGCTTTCTGTGGTCGTCCACGAGCATCACCGTATTTCTTGTCTCTTATATCATTGGTTAGCGATGTTTTTTATCGTAATACTTTGTAACCACTTCGTATTCAATTTTATCATGATTTCAAGATTATAATTTCTGTCGTCTTTCTTATTTCTAACAGCATTTGGTATGGACTTTGGTGTTTTGTAATTTTTGTAAATTTACAATGAAATTTACTGTGATATATATGACCCTTATTTTTAATCATTCTCGCCGTATTGACCCATTCTGCAAATTTTCTATTGAGAATATGTCTCTTTCCATTTAACAGATATAATGCTTTCCAACATCACATGCACTTAAGTATACAAAATTGCACTTCAGTATAAAATCATATGATTTGCTGTCATTTGTTGTGTGATGACATGTTCGTTGTTAATAAGAGCGCATCCTTTGCTCAAAGACGTATCCAAATTCATTATATGTTATACTGAATTATATTTACCAAACCTCCCCCCCCCCTTTTTTTTGTTTTTAATTTCCAGGTTTAGCGTTTAATAGGACATGCATTTACTTTTTTTATCCACATTTTTTATCGGACAAAAGGAGTGGAGATACTCGGGATGCGTTTCCGAGTGCTGGCAGGAACATTTCTGTTGATGATGTATGCAGTGGGTTGTATGATAACGTCAGGAATTGCCTTCTCCATTAGAGATCACTTCCGGTTACAGCTCGCTCTTTCTCTCCCGTGGATTATCCTCGTTCCGTACACGTGGTAGGTGCAACAGTACTGAGAAAATTTTTTTGCTACAGTTGAGGTTAATTAATACTGAACATGGGCTACACATTAAAATGGAAACCTAAGTCATTACAAAAACCAAACAAAGAGTCCTTCCAATCATATGTTTGTACTATAACAGTTGCCTAATTAACAAGGAGAAAAGATGAATCGAATTGTCCGAAATATATTAATATATAGGAAGATTTGGTGCATCAGAAAACAAGTGCATGATCTTTTGAAACCAGCAGAATTTTTAAAGATATTGATCAGACAAATGAAAAATTTCTACATAGACAAATGCATGTTAAACCGAACGGATGTTAATTTTATCCAAAATAAGAAGAGGCCTAAAGCCATAAACCATTGGTGTAGCAAAACAAAAGTGAACGACTCGCAATAATGTACATGATAGAATTAAATTTGTTTAATTTAGGCTTAATTTGGTTTGTTTCACAGGCACTATTTTTCATAAAACAGTGCAGTTAGGCTTTTCATTATGTATTCGATGAAAAAATATACCAATGATCAGGGGAAAACATGATAAAAACAGAATTTTATTACTCAAATAGGTAAAAACACAACACAAGTAGATTTTAGCAAAATGTATTTTTTTTTAGAAATGCCCTAAAAATAATCTATTACATAAGTATTTTATTTGTAAAAAATGCCTGAATCCGTATCGGAAAATTTCGACTGAAAATCTAATACATGTATTTTCACTCGGGAATAAAATTTGACGCGCGTGATCATTATGAAACGAACCTATTTACGTCTGGTTTGATCATTTTAGACCAGGCTGTTGTTCTCATATTCAACAAAATGCTTCACATTTTGAGAAGATGAACTGTCGTAAAATGTACCTGGCGAGGCTGGCGTTGTAACTCCTTTTTACTGAGGCAGTGAAAAATGAAATTATATTACAGGCTTATACCAGAATCTCCTCGGTGGTGTATAGTCCGAGGGAAGAGAAAAGATGCACAGGAAACAGTCCGACGAATGGCCAAGTTCAACGAGGTCGGGATCCGGGACGACCTCCTCGTGATGGTCATGGTAACGCACTGACGTCAGTCCCATCTGACGTCACTACCATACAGTCAGTCCCGAATGTGGTGCCATGGTATCTAACTGACGCAACATAGAAATCCAGTTTCATATCGTCATGGTAGCCCTAGTTAAGTGGCGACACACAGACACACAAACAGTCAGTTCCATCTGTAGTGCCATGGTTACTCACTGCTGCCATAGAGATAGTCAGTTCCATATATGGCGTCACGGTAACTAACGTTTGCCATACAGCCAGTCCTGTCTCTGGAATCATGTTAACTCTTTGTCGCTACAAACATGGTCCGATCCTAACCAGTCCGATCTTTACCAGATCCTTGTCAGTCTGACCTGACGTTACTTTAATATACTACCTGTTACCTGTAGATCACCATGTAGGTAAATCACTTGCTGTGAGCACACGTTGCTGTCACTGTAATGCAATTCCACACTATAATTTAATATACTTACTATAATATACTTAATATGGTAACTGACTGACGTCACAATAGCGGCAAGGGATGTCATTAATGCATAATCAACCTGAATTTGTTTGCTTTCTTAAAAAATACCCATCTCGATTTGTAGTCTCAAAGCCCATTATGGTAATATTCCATATATAAGGAATATGTACCTTTAAATATTAAATAGATCTATCTTCTTTGACATTATAATTATTTTAACATATTGCTTATCATACTTTTTATATAGTATGACGTACGACAGATACATATACACTTCACAAAGTATCAGGATCTTCTTTATGATTTATTATACTTTCAGAATAATGCTGGAGTAGAGTGGAATCTCTGGGAGCTCATCCGTGCGCCCGAGATGAGGAGGAAAACACTTATACTGCTCTTCATTTGGTAATCTTGTTTTATCTATATAGCGGTATACAGAACTCAACATCAGATGGTCCTTGTGTAACATACATACCCTGTTTTCGTTCAGTTAAAGATTAAAGTCTATGTTCAATAGACCGATTCTGACAGACGATGGCCTCCAGAAAAAAGCGCCGTACGTTTGGCTTCATATAAATGTAACGGATTAATCTTTAATGGCTTAAACATTATTTATAATATAAATAACGTAGTATTAACGTAACCCTGCCTGCAATAGTATTATTACTCTTCCGGCTTTGGTGTAAACTGTGCCTTATTAAATTAATAAGGAATGTTGCATGTTGTTTTAGGGTAACCACATGAGACTATTAGACAATAACGGCCAACCAGAATACCATTTAATTAGGAATTATATTCAGGTTTCAGAAAATTATATGTTAAATCATATTAGTGAAAGGAGGTCAGCATTTCAGGGGAAAAATCACCTTTGGATAAATCACACATTATGCAAACTGTTTTGCTGTCAGTAATTCCTTGATTCTATACCATTTGATATGTTTTATTAAGCGTCACATTGCTGTACTGAGCAGGTTCAGTCACAGCCTACTCTACCACACCGTGGTTCAGCAGTCGCCCATCACCGACCCGTACCTGGGTCTATTCTTGCTAGGATTGGTGGAGATTCCGGGTATCCTGCTGGGCGCTGTTGCCATGTATAAATTCGGCCGACGTTTGTCTTTGTGTTCTGCACAGGCCATTGTCGGTACTGTAATGCTGCTTACCATTTCTGTTCCAAAAGGTAAATTGAACAGAATACTATGAAACCTCTATGAAAGACCACCTTATTAATAAGACCACCTGTCGATTAAGATTTTAAGAAGCCTAAAGCTTCCACACTGGTTATAATTGATCTATTATAGTTGATCAACCTCGGCTAATTCAACAAACCATCACAATAAAATAATAGTGACAATGAAAACGTGTCTTGAAACACAAACCCTGCGCCTTACGACGTTCCTTTTCTTGATAATGTGTTAACAAAAAACACATTGTAATCAAGCTGTTCGCATGAAGCAGGAGTTAATTTTAGGTTGATTCTGTTTGCGTGTTTCTTTCCACAAAATAAATTTGAAAAATGGTTAAATCGATTATTCAAGAAATGTCACATATAGGTTGGAAGTTTGGAAGCGTCTCAAATTGATTGAATTTAGATGTAAAATCCTCCGATTATAGCCTCAGGACGAGCATTTTATGTCTTGGCATCAGGATTTGTGTTTCAAAACAAATATATATATAAATATATATATATATATATATATATATATGTATGTGTGTGTGTTTTCCTTTTTCAGATGATTATGGGACATTGGTGTTTATGAACCGTGTTGCCGCTATATTTGCCACAGCGACCAGTTGTATTGTGTGGTTGTACACCACAGAGCTCATGCCTACTGTGGTTAGGACCATAACCCTCGGTGCCTATGTGGTTGTCGGGTACGGAGCGGAAATCTTAGCAGGATCAGTCGTGCAATGGGTGATCAACTTTTTTCCCATAATCCTTTTGATATTTCTGCTGAGTGGGATCCACTGGGGGGAGGGGGGCTAAGGTTTCGCGCAAATATCCACCCATCCCATTGGATTGTGTAAGGAGGTACTATAGTTATCTCAGCTGTCAAACTTCAAAATCAAATTTGTCACAATGCAACAAAAGCCGCCTGTTTATTTTCCAGTTCCTACCAAAAGTTGCTTATTGCACTACGTCCTTGTTGTATACCAATTTAAAATATTTCAACATACGGCCTGTATCCACTGCGCATTATATGTTTAACTGGTTTATTAAGGAGTCTCAGTTCATTGTGAAATCTGAATCTTAACACACCATTTCGTGAGACCGTTTCGGTGGCCAGTATGAAGGTATGAACCATGCTGTTTGGAAAACGATGCTACTGCCATATCTAGGAACGCTCTTTGCTGAAGTAACTTCCATCATTTAAATTTCCCCTAATGCCAGTAAATGATAATGGTGTCGTTCAGTTTTAAACCTGATCCTGTGATAAAGCCTAACTATCATTTGCCTCAGTTTTAGATTGTTTCAAAATAATTTATCACTTTGTTTCAACAGCTCGAAAGGCGACATCAGCTAGCCAACAAAATAAGAGATTCACATTGAAATGTTGGAGAATCCATCATGAGGGTGTTGATGTTTTTGTCTTCTCCAGGAAGGAAAGTCTTCTGACACACCGTTGATACTTTGCGGTACGTTCTCTTTGGTGGGTGCCCTCTTATCAGCTTTGCTGCCCGACACCACAACGTGCCCCCTACCGGAGAAAATAGAGGATGGGGAGAAGGTGAAAGGCGTGAGGTTGCCCATTCCATGGTAAATAAAATATATTTACTGCAAAGATGTAAAATATATTCTTCGAGAAAAAGTTGATCAACAGCCCAACCTTCCACTGTGTTTACATGAATGAATTTCTCGTTTATGCATTATGCACTCACAATATATTAATACTGTATACTTATTGTAAATTGTGAAAAGCAACATCATCCTTTACCTTACACTTACAAGCAAGAACTATAGCGATTTCATTAATTGAATGGAGCCTTCCAAAATGGTCATGTCATAATATACTTGCTGCAAGTGATAAAACGTTCCGTTCACTGATTGGCTTCATATTCGCTGGGCTAATTTTGCGATTTTTATTTATTTTTTTATTGTTTCGCAAGGGCTTCATTTTTTTATAATTTTCCGTGTAGTAACCTACACACAGTATATCCATAATCATATCATACACATTTGACCTCTCCATGAACTCTATGTGACTTTAATCGCATATTCATTCAATGAATAATCATGAGCAGAGCAGTTGCGAGCAACCAATCAAGTAACTGTTGGCAAAGTAAACGGCCAATCATCCCACAATCGTAAAATTTGCATAATTTGGGCGACTCTCCCAAACAGAACACGTGTAGTCTGCACCATGCAGTGTACCAGTGCACCTGTGTCGGCATGTTTTCCGGGATATCTTTTTTATACAAAGTATAAACAGTTCTAGGCCAAAGGTTGCAGGAGTCATTCCGCCGGTTACCTATAGTGAAAAATTATGTCTTACTTGCGAGTCATTCGTTTGAGACAAGTTATACAAAAAAAAATGGCCAAACATTTCACAATGCGATATATTTATTTATCAATCACGAACAGAGATTTGGCAGTTCCAGCTCATACGTCATCGACCTTTGTGACGTCACAATTGTCTTGTAAAGAGCTCTCACAACCATATTGCGGGCCTTCTGTTTGGGAGCGTCCTGGGGGCTCATTAGCATTTTTAGGTAAAGAGCAAGAACTATAGCGATTTCATTAATTGAATGGAGCCTTCCAAAATGGTCATGTCATAATATACTTGCTGCAAGTGATAAAACGTTCCGTTCACTGATTGGCTTCATATTCGCTGGGCTAATTTTGCGATTTTTATTTATTTTTTTTTTATTGTTTCGCAAGGGCTTCATTTTTTTATAATTTTCCGTGTAGTAACCTACACACAGTATATCCATAATCATATCATACACATTTGAACTCTCCATGAACTCTATGTGACTTTAATCGCATATTCATTCAATGAATAATCATGAGCAGAGCAGTTGCGAGCAACCAATCAAGTAACTGTTGGCAAAGTAAACGGCCAATCATCCCACAATCGTAAAATTTGCATAATTTGGGCGACTCTCCCAAACAGAACACGTGTAGTCTGCACCATGCAGTGTACCAGTGCACCTGTGTCGGCATGTTTTCCGGGATATCTTTTTTATACAAAGTATAAACAGTTCTAGGCCAAAGGTTGCAGGAGTCATTCCGCCGGTTACCTATAGTGAAAAATTATGTCTTACTTGCGAGTCATTCGTTTGAGACAAGTTATACAAAAAAATGGCCAAACATTTCACAATGCGATATATTTATTTATCAATCACGAACAGAGATTTGGCAGTTCCAGCTCATACGTCATCGACCTTTGTGACGTCACAATTGTCTTGTAAAGAGCTCTCACAACCATATTGCGGGCCTTCTGTTTGGGAGCGTCCTGGGGGCTCATTAGCATTTTTAGGTAAGGCCTTAAAGGGCGGAGCAAAAGGCCTCTGGTGGTAAGGTCCAGTCGACGAGGAACCACGAGAACGAGTAGGAATTCTTGTCCCTATGTAGGCAGATAATATGAAAAATCTGATAATATTTAATATTTTGATTAAAAGGGAACATATATATGTTATTATTTATAATATCATTTTTTTTGCCTTTCGAATTATAAACGTACAAGTGTCGTCGCCATGACATCATACATGAAATGCCAATGATGCTAAATTATAAATGACCATTCACCTGTATAGATTAAGGCGTCTTGTTCACGAAGGTTACATTTTCGGGATAATTTCCCTTTCGCGGATATCGCGAAAATCAACCACAGTATACACGTCGAAGAAACATTAACCCTATCATAGCCAGACAGTATGTTTTTAATTAAATTAAACCTGATTTCAAATTAAACAGAAAAATTAATAAGATATGGAATGTTTACCATTTAGACAAGTGAAACACTTCGGAACATAGAATTATGTAAAATGCTGATTTTTCATGCGCAAATCTGTTTTGAAACATATGGAGAACAAGAAAAAAATGTCAGCTTAGTAGGAAATCCATCAGGACCTGTTTTTATCAAGTAGATAAAATGTTTCATGGGTTTTTCTGTATGTTCATTTTAGTGACATAGTCGAGTCCACATCGTCCGAGTCCACGCCACTTGAGTCCAAGTCCGGGTCCCTAATTGAGATTCGAATCCAAGTCCACCTCCCTCGAGTCCAAGTCATTTGGAACCCGTGTCCGAGTCCAATACAAATCTTCTTATTACAGAAATATGTTAAATAGGATATTTGAGATATTCAGGCAAATTTGTGTTAGTTTGCAAGTTCTTTTTACTTGAAAGTTTAATTACGTTAACCCCAAGATACAGAGCTGAAATTTGGTACGTTTAGTGTTATTTTCCTTCCGTAGTTAGTTTCCTTCAGGATAATTTTTTTTTGTAGAATATGACAAAGATTTCTTTTCTACTGGACCTTGAAATGGACTGGGTCTGATTTCTCGAATCCTTACTTCGGATCCTTACTACAGGTCCCAATCCTGGCCCCTCAGGTCCTTCATGACTTGTGAAACCAGTTTTCAGTTACTCATAAACATTGAAATGATTGTCTGCTAGATATGTATTTATCAAGAAATCACATATAAACCGGTGGTCTTCCGTGGACCGATACTCCGGTCAAATAGAAAACAACTGCAGGCAAGACCACACACAAGAAAATTAATTGTTCCACGGTCTATGAGAACAAAATATATGGTGTGAGCGAATTTATTTTATTTGTTTTGTTTAATTATCGGTCGAGACATGATATTTTTTGCACATTGCCAGAAAAAATATAGACATTGGCTTCACTTCTTGTAATAAAGCAAGCATTCAACAGACAAAAATATTCAATTCTCCATACCTTTAAGACTTCTTTTTATGCATGAACCGAGACACCATGGGTAGTGGCGAAACCGTAGAAAAATAAAAATTTCAATGCTTCTCACATTTTCTTGTTCCGTTTTCCCCTACATATCCCGAAGACCCAAGCAACTTATATTATGATGAATATACTAATACCTGAAATGACAGTAATGTTCCCACATCAGGTAGCAATCCTGATTATGTTTATTTTGAATTTTAAGTCTCAGAAGATGCTGGGGAGAGTCGCTAGATGATGATTCAGATGAAGATGAGGACAGTATTGAGGAAGAAAACATAATCCTTGCATCATTGAAAAAGATATCAATCAAGGTCACAAGGCCATCCATAACTTCATGAAGAAAGGAAATATATTACTACAAAAAAAATTCTAGATATCTGAAGAATGGCCGTAAACCCGGAAACAATTCTTCACAGATTGAGGGAGAAAGACACGGCGTCACTGACGTTCCTATGACATGGATTATTCTAGTATTCATTGAGGAATGGGTCAGTCTTGAAGAAATCCTAGAGTGACCTTGGATCTTTTCAGGTATATTAACATTTGAAACGTGTATTATCCCTCCATATCAGTTCACTTTGGTTGAATACAAACGGGTCCCAGAAAAACCACCCCGGCACATGGATTCAATATATCTTATTCACATATTTTACACGTTATTATCGGTATGTATAGTGTTATTTTCCTTCAGTAGTTAACCCTTGTATACCAAATATTGTGACAAGTATTTCTTTTCTACTGGACCTTGTGACGGAGTCCGAGTACAGGTCCAAGTCCAGGCCCCTTCGAGTCCTTCATGACTTGTGAAACCAATTTTCAATTACTCATAAACATTGAAATGTTTGTCTGCTAAATATGTATTTATCAAGAAATCACATATAAACTGGTGGTTGCCTGTATTCCGGCCAAATAGAAAGTATTGAGTAGGAAAACATTATCCTTGCACCATTGTTATGTTCTGAGTGCGAGTAAGCAACGTCCACGTGTGTCTGTTTGCCCTTACAAGACCAGGTAATCCGAGGCTGACCGTCACATCTTATACGTACAATGTTGTGAAACACTGGTCGGAAAATATAGAAAAAAAAATGATTTTTGGAGTTGCGCTGTAGGACCATCAGGTGCCATGGGCCTTATGTCACTGATTCAAACAAGTTGACAGATTCCATGATATTCCAAAGAGAAAATACTGTACTTTATGTTTATTTATTATACCTTGTATGTGAAAAGGTCATCTCGCCTCACTTAAACCGGAGGAGCTTAAGGAGGAATATGAGAAAATTAGCAGCGGTGGATGGGGAGGCGCTTTTTGGCAGGAAAGTTATAGAACACCATGCGGTTCTAAAGGCAAAAAACAGTTCGGCAATATACAGACGAGTCAATGATTTTAGTCTGTTTGTATGTACATTAATGATATGTTGGAGAATTTCACGATCGCTCAGATATTCACTGCATGTCCCGTTTTTATTTTTTTGCTAAATAACCCTGATCATTCTTAAATGTCTTCTCGTGATTGGGTACGTATTTGTGCAGTCTTTAAACAAATATATTCTCCTTTTTACGGAGTTTGCAGTATTTACTGAATAATCACGAAAATTCTTATACTTTAATGTTACAATTAAACAATGTAGCGCTTGTATACGATGATCAATCTTGTATTTAAAAATAAACATCTATTTCACTTGCTTATGGTTAATTTGCCTAAATTAAAGAGGTTCGTTTTGAGTAGAATGCCATCTGGCGAAAGGTTGGGTCTTTGTTACTGCAATTATATAGGTCTTTTTTTGTGCTGGCGTTTCTCAAACCCGATAAAAACGTATTTTGGGAGGCAGCGTTCCCCTTTGGATTTGAACCGGATGTGGAAGTAGGAGAATCTGGGCTGTCTACAAGCGACATCTGGAGGAGGTACATAGAACTGTTAGTATAAGTCGTGCTGGGTAACAAATATTTATAGGGAATCCAACGACCAGGTAAAACAACTAAAGATACATTTTTTTTCTGTATAATAAAAAAAATATGAATGGATGCCATCTAACCAGGAAAATTATTAAAAGGGAGTATTCCGATATCTGACGTTTATTAACTAAAGATAAAATTCCTTGAACCTTTTATAAAATTAAGACAGGAAGCCCCGATCATATCGCACACAAGCCGTTCTTTTTTGTATCCACGTGTTTATATAACATGAGGGCAGGCGCGAAAATAATCCATTCAAGGGTAGGTGCCGGTGCCTCAATGGCATAATGGTAAAAAAAAAGAAAATAATCCGTTCAAAATCCACCCAAACACAAAGAAAAATCAGAGATTTGCAAACTATATAGTGGCTTTCAATTTTCTCACCTTTTCTCAATTGTTTCAACAATGCTATGATTGCTATCATCATACAGATAATAAAAAGCTTAAAGATCCATAAAACAAAAATTCATCATGTTGTACTTGAAAAAAAAATCAAACTTCAAAGGTCTTGAATATCCTTAATATTGATGATAGATATTGATTTTTTTTCGTGGTCAGGGTTTTATGACAAGAAATAAATACAACATGAAAGTACTCAGAGGACATGCAGTCTCAAGGATGGTCTCTAAGGTGAAACAAATAGTGATAGAATCGATAGTGTTATTTTTTTTAAAGAATGAAAACAAATGTCATCAGATTTTTATTGAGGAACATCTGAAGAACGAAGGCCAAGCATAAAGTGCTTATAAGACACTACGTCAGTGATCGGCCAAATATCCTTTTCTACCTACCAGACTATTTATCAGCAGGAGAGACCAGAAACAGCGAGTGTCGTATCCAAAAATGTAGAAACTGCAATTATCAACGTGAATAGGCAGATGTTGCCAGAAATTTTTATTACTTGGACTTAAATGAACAATGTTATATAAGTTTAATAAACGTGTATCACCTGAGCTCTCTCTTCTTTTTTTTTAATACAAAGTGTAATGTAGGCCTATATTATTAAAGTAATATAAAAAACGATAAACACGAGACAACTGCCTATACATTGCCTGAATATCCCGCAGCCCAAAATCATTAAGGTAAATTAGGCTTATAAGGATTGTATATAGTACAAATTAAATCAGCTGGAAAATTACAGGGGCATTTCCTTATTAAATGTTTTAGGTAAAATATTCACTAAAGTCCTAAACAACAGATTTATTGAATATGTTGAAAGACAAAATATGTTATCAGAGGCACAAGCAGGATACAGAAAAGAATACAGCACAATAGATCATGTTTTGTATTTCAAGCTTTAGTCCATAAATACTTATGCAAACGAAAGGGGAGGTTCTATTGTATATTTGTGGATTATAGCAAAGCTTTTGACTCAATACAACACGATATACTATGGTATACACTACTTAAACAAAACATAAATGGTAAGATACTTAAAATTATCAGATCAATGTACTCCAAAATGCAATCTTGTATCATAACAGACAAAGGGACTACAAGTTATTTCAAGTGGTCAATTGGTACAAAACAGGGCTGTATGATGAGTCCTTTACTTTTTTCTCTATTCATTGATGAATATTTTAAAAATTTAAATAATTCTGATTGTAATGGAATTTTTATTGATGAAGATCTATCTAATAAAACGTATTATGACCTTGATGTTTGCCGATGACATTGTTTACTTTGGCGATACAGTTGGCAGACTACAAAAGCAAATTTATCATCTGCAAGATTTTTGTAAAAAATTTGGAATGAAAATTAATATAGGCAAAACAAAAATTATGCTTTTCAGAAGAGGAGGTAAATTACTGGAAAATGAAAAATGGTACTTGTACAACAGAAAAAAAAGATGTAGTCTCTCATTATAAATATCTCGGAATTATTTTTACATCCAAATTAACATGGACAACAGCACATCAACAGCAGACAATGCAGGCTAACAAAGCTGTGAGTGTTATCAAGAACTTTAAAAAAGTATGGAAATTTAACAGTTCTACAACTTTTTAAATTATTTGATAGCATGGTTGCCCCAATCCTGATGTATGGGTGTGAGATTTGGGGCCATTCTAAAATTGAAACAGTTGAAAGAGTTCACCATAAATTTTGTAAGTATGTGTTATGTCTAGGTGAATATTCTCCAAATGCATCCATTTTGGCGACTGTGGAAGACTGCCACTTTTGTTACATATTCAGTTCGTTGAATTAAATACTGGTTGAAAATTGTACGTATGGATGATAATGGATATCCAAAGCACTTGTATCAGTTTTTATTGAAGTCATATAATAATGGAAAAATTAATTGGGTCACTCGCATCAGGACTTTACTATTTCAAGCCGGTTTTGGATATGTGTGGCTGGTACAATCTATAGGAGACATAACCATTTTTATTACTCAATTTAAACAAAGAATAAAAGTCATGGCATTCCAAAATTGGCAAAATGACGTTCACTCTTGTAATAAATTATACTTCTATGGAATCTTTAAGTCGTTGTTAACTGTTGAAAAATATTTATTATGTGTACAAAATAAAAAACATTTTAAGGCAATTGCTCAATCAAGATGTTGCAACCACAGACTAGCGATAGAATCAGGAAGACACAAAGAATTAGACAGAGAGGAAAGAATATGTATATACTGTTATCGACATGGTTACAATTTTTTGGAAGATGAAAGTCATTTTTTGTTAGAATGTCCTTTATATAATGACTTATGTCTGTTATATTTAAGTAGAGATCGGTTACAACCACATGAATATAACTTCAAAAGAAAACTCAATTTGGAAAATCCATCAGAAATTTCAAATTTAACAGCTTATATTTATATAGGTTTTGTTATGGCATGTTACATTTGTTTTGCATTCATGTTTTATGTATTGATAATTTATTTCTATTTGTACTTCAAATGCATAAATATGCTTATGATTCAGTTTGTATTGTTAAATGAAATATTGGTGTTTGTAATTGGAACTTTGGGCCTGAGGCCTTTATTCCTGAATAAACTATTTCATCTTCTTCTTCTTCTCCTATATAGTACAAATAGGTATGTTACAAATACTCAAAAAAGCATGTTTAATTTTACGGTAAATTTTGAAAATTTGACCCACCATATAGAAGTTTAATGCGAAAAACTAATAATGATATTGCAGCTCAACGGGAGGCCGCGCGCTAAAGCGCCCCCTCTGGATCCTCCACTGATAGCAAAGGCAGTGCGAGTACTGGATGCAAGGGGGGGGGGGATTCCTCTGTTGAATGCAAAGTATACGACAATCTGAGACTGGGCGAGCACTAAACTAAGTTTGATCTCGATTATTAGCGAACCAAAACTTGGTCTAGGCGGGCGCGGGAGAGTTGCAAAAAACAGCTGACAGACCCAACCTTTGACCTGGGGACGGGGCATGGGGGACAAATCAGTTAAAGCCAAGTGAAATATGCAAATGGTCATATTTTCCTCAGCGTATGTCCATCTTGGCAAGCTCGGCTGCGCCTCTTGGTGTCTGTAATATAACACATGTGTGACATATGATCTGCGATGCTGCATGAAATCTGTTAAAAATAAATTTAGTTAAATGATAATAGAGAAGATGGGACCTTTTAAAAATCTGATATCAGCAATCAACCAGTGATCATGTATTTTTATGGTAGAATAACGCATATTACTTTAGTTTAATTTGTAAAACTGAACATAGCAACTACCTGCCGGACGGAATGATTGGTGTAAATTGAATAGACTGGAATATATATATATTAAAATTTCAATGATATTTAAGGGTGGACTAAGATGCGGATACTGTCAGAACCATCATTTCATGTTTATTTATTTTTTAGTTGTTGTACATACTACATCTTCAAATGTTCTCCGTGAATTTTAATATGGTATTCCGGGAGAACTGTTTGCCATAGTCCTTTCGGGCAGAACCTTTTGGGCAGATCCGCTCTGATTGTCTGAATGTCCACGTTGAATCTACAAATTTGTAAATTAATTACCGTCCATGCTATCACATTGATACAACTGTACATAGCCGGTAATCTTAACAGTAGTCTAGGACTGGGGAATAAACACAAGGAGATACGTGTGAATGCTTGAACTGAAACCTATATCTCGTCTGTATGGTGACCGCCGTCATCTCTTGTCCCTCGCACGACTCAGTTGTCATTAAATTACCCGCGAAAAACATGCTCGTATGCGGTCAGAAATCAAACAGGGATAATACGAATATGCTGAATTATATGAACCTTTTCTTTAATTATTTTTTAGAAATTAAAATCATTGAACGGTTGCTGTTGTTTCATCTCAGTTACACGTTACCGGTAATAAGCGAAGTTTTATCAATAATGACGTTTTAATTGGCTGCTAATGGAGATGTTCAGGGCAGTTTCATGTGTGTTAATACCTTTCTCTGACATATGAGAGCACCCGATTCTGATACCATATATGCAGTGGCAGGTTTCAGAATCGGCTGATGGGATTAGCATGCATTCTATCCAGTGTCATTTATGACACCACATTGCACACAGGTACGCTGTCATTTGAAACTAGATATTTCTTGGCACCGCAGGTACGATAGTATCCCCAGACAATGAATCCGCCCCCCCTCCTTAAGAATAGGACCCATTCTTCAGCAGCATATACTGACATTTGGCAAGCGACTATGTTTTCTTCCATCTATCATCTTGAGAAACAATATTTTTCACCAAATATCAAGGCCAATATGTGAATCACTCTTGAGAAAAGGGGATTAATGTATACTGAAAAATGGTAAGGTAGGGGCGCCATCTGTCTGGTTGACGAAAAAACTCACAAAAGGATGTAAAGCCAAACTGGAGACCAAGACACTGAAGGACTCCTCAGAGCAATATTCACCTAAAACAAATGTACGGATTGACATCACACAAAAAATGGCAGATGGCGCTACCATACTAAAACTATAAGATGGAGGAGGCCAAGATCTATGGACATGCACAGTTTCAGACCAATAAAGCACACCACTCCTAAGAAAAGAGCATTAATTTGATCTATTGTATGGGAAGGTAAGTGGCGCCACCTGTCTGGTTTACGAGAAAACTTTCCTAGATGGATGGACATGCCAAATTTCAGACCAATACCTTGAACCACTCAGGAGATATGAGCACTTTTCACCCAAACCACATGTACAGATGGACGGCACGGCAAAACGTTGCAGATGGCGCCACCTATCTTGAGTACAAGATGAAGGAGTCCAAGATCTACGGATATGCACAATTTCAGGCCAATAGGGCAAATCACTCCTCAGAAAAGAGCATTAATTTATTCTACAAAAAGCGGCAAGGTAGGTGGCACCACCTGTCTGGTTTACGATAAAAATTTCCAAGATGGATGGACATGCCAAATTTCAGACCAATACCTTGAACCATCCCGGACATATGAGCAATTTTCACATAAAGCACATGTACAGATGGACGCCACGGAAAAACATTTGCAGAAGGCGCCACCAGTCTTGAATAGAGATAGAGTCAACCAAGATCAATGTACATGCACAATTTCAGCCCAATCTGTCCATAAGTTTTAGACTTATAATGCTCACAGTTCTGTCAAGTGGCAATGATGGGGTATTAAAAACGCGAAAACAAGAATAAAACAGGAGGTGGCGTCACCTGTCTTCCGCCGAAGACAAAGCTATCAAAGATCTTCGGTTAATTTGATTTTTGGACCAATCCATGCATCCCTTATTGAGATATTTATGATTTTGTGTGATTTTACCATATATGGCAATATTCAAGGTCAAGTCCCCTTTCATAGGAAAGGTCTTGACCCCAATTTAAATATACATCATCCAATAACCCATGTCTATATATATGCATAACATGAAAGAAATCTGTCCATTAGTTTTTGAATTGTAATGCTCACAGTACTGTTAAGTGGCAATGATTGGGGTATTAAACAGTTTCCGGTACATGACAACACTATCCAAGATCTTCGGTCAAGTGATTTTTGGATCAATGCATGCAAGATTTCTTGAGATATATAAGAATTTGTGTGATTTTCCCCCAAAATGGACCTATTCAAGGTCAAGGTGACTCTCCTAGTAAGGTCATGACCCCATTTTAAAAAGGCTTCGTCCTCTCACCAATACGGATTGGTAGCAGGGAGACGTATATCGACAAAGCTTAGAGCGGGAATACGCTTTTATGTACGGCCAAATGGCAAAACCTCCAATCATGGTGGGATTTAGTCCATACATGGACCCCTATGTCCTATGATACTCCTGCTGGACGGACATAACGCGCAATGTCCATCTAGCAGCTAGGAGAATCATAGGACATAGGGGTCCATGTATGAACTAGGTAGGATTATAAGTCATTTTGGTGTTTTATTCATTTTTTACTTAATTGGTTTCGAAATAATTTCTTTTTCACGGAGTGAAATGGAATGCTATTTTATTAAGGCAAAGCGACATTCTGTAATGCAATGTAATATTATAATATGGTACGGGACCGTCTCCCCCGGTTGAAAAAGTGGGGAGGGGTGTGACATGCCCCCCCCAAAAAAAAAAATTTAGCCCATGATACCAATTGGGATTCAAGCTCCTTTGAATACACTGGATATTTGGATATTCCATGTGGGCACGCAAGTCTACGAGAATAAGGCCTGAACCATTTCAAAAGCGGAAGTGAATTTTCTATATAGAAATTCGGTTTTTATCAGAGTAAAGTGAGGGATATCATCACACACTTATCTAAAAAAACAGCTCTTATCTTGGGTAAACAGTGATGTCATCCTCCCAAGCTCAGCATCCAAAACAACAGGTGTGGACATTACGATCATGGCTATCAGCGTAGCTTATGTTGAACTGGAACGATATTTTGCACGACGAATTCGGTTCCGTTTGCTAACTGATCAAATGTAAAACAGAAGCCCTGGTTGAAAGTAGCCAGAGCCGTGTATCATTATACGTCTCGTCGGCAGACTGCGTGACCCATTATGTAGTTACAGGCTTTCATCTCTGCATGCTGACAGCCGCCGAGCCCAAGGACGCGAGCAGATTGCATATTGTAAACGCCAAATCGCTGCCATCTGGCCAGCATTCTCTGTTCAGATTATATACATTGAAATGTAGGTCTGTCATTTACAGCGTTATATGTGTTCCGTCATTAACAGTCCATTCCATCTGGTATATTTATACGGGATTACGCGCTTGGTTCATGACAATATATTGGGTTATATTGTTCCTGTTGTTATTTTATTCAATATATGACTTTATTTTAAAAAGTTGTATATAAGGTATTAAAGTTAAAAGAAACATATCAACTTCCAATTACACTGTATCCATGAATGTTGGGAATTTATTCAATATATGATATTGAAAATACCTATTTTCTTAAAACTGCTTTAATTCATTCTGAATAAATTTAAGATTGCATCCTCACATGTTTGTTAGACATTCTTTATGACAGATAACCCTTTGGTACAATTGCCAATCGTACCAGAACAGACCCTACTTGTAATATGTACTGGTATAATCTGCAATTGTACCAGTTGGCAATTTTGATTGGTACTAGTACAAATCACAATTGCCGTCTGTACTGGTACAATTGCCAAGCGTACCAGATTTCCATTTGTACCAACACACACACATGTGTGTGTGTGTGTGTGTTTGATGTATATGCTCGTCAATCGGGAATGTAAAGTTCATAGAGTACAAATTTCTCATCAAAGATTGTCATGAACCAAGCGCGTAATCCCGTATAAATATACCAGATGGAATGGACTGTTAATGACGGAACACATATAACGCTGTAAATGACAGACCTACATTTCAATGTATATAATCTGAACAGAGAATGCTGGCCAGATGACAGCGATTTGGCGTTTACAATATGCAATCTGCTCGCGTCCTTGAGGTCGGCGGCTGTCAGCATGCAGAGATGAAAGCCTGTAACTACATAATGGGTCACGCAGTCTGCCGACGAGACGTATAATGATACACGGCTCTGGCTACTTTCAACCAGTGCTTCTGTTTTGGGAGTTTATTTTCAGCGCATAAAATAAATCGTTTTACCGAAGGAATTCAGAAATTCGTAAATTGTGTAATATCATAACAAGAACATTATTATGAATAGTAATTTATTCATTCCAAAGCATTGAATGAAGCATTGTTGCAATAGAATAAAGTTTGTAAAACTACTCAAGTGAGATAATTCCTCATTGATAACTCTATTAATTAAAAGAGGAGGGTGTAAAAAAACTTTGAAACTATACTCAGACTGGGCTTCTTGGTCTCAATCCTGTTTCTCTATGACTTATTGAGGAAAATGGTGTCCTGACTGAGTATGTTAAACTACTCATCCACATCTGTTTGTTATCATCTGATCACTCGGGTTATGATGAAGTGTCATAACTGTAGGTTGTCTTACTACTCATGTTCATGTTGTGATTTTATTCAATATATAATTTGGCTTGATTGTGTGCGACAGGGTGTGCTAGAATAGACTTCAAACCATTGCCCTTGAATGTGGATCTGTGATAAACAATGATTTATTCAATGTTTAGCTAATACACAAAATTATCTTCTTCAAAAATATTTTATCTAATGAAGGCTTTTTCAGAATAAGAGAAAATTATATACTTCCAGTAAAAATATCCATGTTGGGAATTTTTTCAATATATGATCGGACATATTCACTTCAAAATTAATTCTATATTAAATGTATGCAGAATAAATACTTATTTTCTAATAACCTATTTACCTGCATTCTATTGTATATTCAATTCAATTTAAGATTGCCACCTTAATAGTTTGCTAGACATGCGTTATGACACAAAAGTTCTCAGCTGTGATTTGTATACTGGTATAATTGGTCATTGATTGTACCAGTACAGTTGACAATTTTGATTTGTACCAGTACAAATCACAATTGCGATCTTTACTGGCACAATTGCCAATCGTATCAGATTGGCATTTTACCATGACATATATATATATATATATATATATATATATATATATATATAGAGAGAGAGAGAGAGAGAGAGAGAGAGAGAGAGAGCAGGAGGAGGAGGAGAGAGAGAGAGAGGGGGGGTGGAGGAGAGAGAGAGAGGGAGAGCGAGAGAGAAGGAGAGGAAGGAGGAGGAGAGAGAGAGAGAGAGAGAGAGAGGAGAGGGAGGAGGAGGAGGAGAGAGAGAGAGAGAGAGAGAGAGGGAGGAGGAGGAGAGAGAGAGGGAGAGAGAGAGAGAAGAAGAGGAAGGAGGAGGAGGAGGGAGAGAGAGAGAGAGAGAGGAGAGGGAGGAGGAGGAGGGAGAGGAGGAGAGAGAGAGAGGAGAGAGAGGAGAGAGAGGAGAGGGAGGAGGAGGAGGGAGGAGGAGGAGGAGGAGGGAGAGAAGGAGCAGGAGAGAGAGAGAGGGGGGAGGAGCAGGAGAGAGAGAGGGAGAGAGAGAGAGAAGGAGAGGAAGGAGGAGGAGGAGGGAGAGAGAGAGAGAGAGAGAGAGGAGAGAGAGGAGAGGGAGGAGGAGGAGGAGGAGGAGGGAGAGAGAGAGAGAGAGCAGGAGGAGCAGGAGAGAGAGAGAGGGGGGAGGAGCAGGAGAGAGAGAGGGAGAGAGAGAGAAGGAGAGGAAGGAGGAGGAGGAGGGAGAGAGAGAGAGAGAGAGAGAGAGAGGAGAGAGAGGAGAGGGAGGAGGAGGAGGAGGAGGAGGGAGAGAGAGAGAGAGAGAGAGAGAGGAGAGAGAGGAGAGGGAGGAGGAGGAGGGAGAGAGAGAGAGAGAGAGCAGGAGGAGCAGGAGAGAGAGAGAGGGGGGAGGAGCAGGAGAGAGAGAGGGAGAGAGAGAGAGAAGGAGAGGAAGGAGGAGGAGGAGGGAGAGAGAGAGAGAGAGAGAGAGAGAGAGGAGAGAGAGGAGAGGGAGGAGGAGGAGGAGAGAGAGAGGGAGAGAGAGAGGGAGGAGGAGGAGAGAGAGAGGGAGAGAGAGAGAAGGAGAGGAAGGAGGAGGAGGGAGAGAGAGAGAGAGAGAGAGAGAGAGGAGAGGGAGGAGGAGGAGGAGGAGGGAGAGAGAGAGAGAGAGCAGGAGGAGCAGGAGAGAGAGAGAGGGGGGAGGAGCAGGAGAGAGAGAGGGAGAGAGAGAGAAGGAGAGGAAGGAGGAGGAGGAGGGAGAGAGAGAGAGAGAGAGAGGAGAGAGAGGAGAGGGAGGAGGAGGAGGAGGAGGAGGAGGAGGGAGAGAGAGAGAG